>JAWZYV010014556.1:0-175309 GCA_038373885.1 Cheiracanthium punctorium | reverse complement strand
AAGCGAATGAAATGAAATTTGTTGATATGATAGGTGGTCACTCAAATTAAAAAATAGGCGTCGAATTTTTAAAAATCTGGATTACATTTCGAGATTTTTCGAAAATCGTTTCAAACTCCGTAAACTTTTGTTCGAGCATCGCGTAATAACGACTAAAGCGAATGAAATGAAATTTGGTGACATGATAGGTGGTCATTCAATTTAAAATACAAGCGTCGAATTTTTTAAAAATCTTGACAGAATGGATTAAATTTTGAGATTTTGCGAAACTTTTTCAAAACATGAAAATATTTATTGATTACGTATAAACCACTGAAGCGAGTGAAATAAAATTTAGTATCGCCACCGGTGGTCACTTGAACTCTTTGCGTCAAAGTGTTTTAATATTTTTTATAGGTTTTGAGAAAATTCAGTACATGTTTGCGCTATTCCTGAAAAGTGGGAATGGGATAGAATAAAATTTGGAATTATATTAGATGCAAGTTAATTTGAACTCCAAATGCCGAAACAGTTTTAAATACTTCAGAGATTTTTGGAATTTCGAGAAAATCATATTTGTTCGCATATTCCTTAAAAATGTATTAAGAGAATATATACGCCGAAGTTTAGTAACATGATCAGCAATAGCTAAAACAACAAAAATGAGATTTTTTGGAAAAAGTTGTATAAATTTTTAAAATGTTTATTTGCTTTTTTAGATTTTTGTGAAAATTGCGCAAAATATCTTCGAGGAAGAATGTTAAAATATTTACAGTGAATCAAACAAAATTTAGTTTCATGTTAGAAATGACCTCTTAACTTGAAAAACGCATTCAACCAGATCAAACATTTTTTTTTTTTTTTCAGTAGACAGTTCTCTATAATAATCAAATTTAGTGATCACCTTGTCTATTGAGTCTATTCAAGTTTGGTATTATATGGAGCGTTTAATTCAGCTCTAATATTAGGTTACTTTATATCTACAATTCACCGTTCACACAAACCTGAACTAGATTTTTCGGGTGTGTTTAAGGTTTTTATAGTTTTGTACAGGCTTCACAAAAGGAATTCTTGACATTGATCGGCGCTAATGAAGTGCAAATTATTATAAAGTGAGCTAAAGTCATATATAGTGACACATTCAGAGATTAAGCTTGATTCCCATTTGTGCTGGATATTTTTGCGACTTTCTTCGATTTTTACTGATAACAGAAATAATAGATAAATTTCTGATGTCAACTTCTTGAACAAGGGATGATTTCTTTTAAAATCATTATGCATAAAAATCAAAATATCAACATCCTACTTTGTCATGTTAAAATATTTTGTAGAGTTGAGGCTCGATACTCATGAATAAAGGGTAGGAAAAATAAATAACGTTTCGACTAATAGCGAAAATGCCGTCCCTCAAAATAAGGGGGACATAGGGCATAAATGTAGTTTAAATTAGGGCACGCTGCTATTCGCGAATTAGGACACTAATCTGTCCTACTCATAGTACATTTTGGTGTATGTGTCTTAAGGACCTTAGTTTTTTTTTTTATAATCTAAGTTTTTTTTATTTTTTTTTATATAATGTCTAGCAATATAAGATTCTTACAACACTGTCGGCCAATAAATACAGATTATTTAAAGTGTGCATCTAAACTTTTGGAACTACTGCATGTCGATTGCGTTGAAATTTGGCAGGTAAACATAGTAAACTACCGCCTAACTAAAATCGTTTTTAGTTTTCATGAATTATAGAATAATTAGTTGTTGCTCCGAGATGCTCAAAACACTTCATAATGGTCTATAGACTTAAATTATTGTAAAGTAGGACCCCCCATTTTTTTTTTTTTTTTTTTTTTAGTATTTTTAAATTATTTAAAATACTTTAAAAATTAATCAGAAATATACGAGTTTGTTGGGACAAATATTCAAACGCCATATTATCATTTTCCCTCACTTCAGGCTTTTTGGTTATTCACATTAAAAATTTATTTTGCCACACTTGGTAAAGATTAGTGGATCGGAAATTTGATTGGAGCGTCCACTCTAGCGCTCTTATATATAGTACAAGAACACCCTCATGTTTTGATAACAAATGTTTTCGGAAAGGTTTCTTAACTGGCACGAAATGTTATCGTTATATTACAGTGTCTAGGACGGCCTCTCTTCTGTGATGCAGATATGGAGTACTTAAAAGATCTTCTCATAGTGGCTGACATCAGTCGTATTTTATGTACCAAAATCGTATATTTTTTTTTTTCGTAACGGTTATATTCTTAATTAGATTAGATACATATACGTTTTTTCTGGTTTAGATAAACTAGGGTGTAACGGATACTTTAATTTCCTCAATTAAGGTTTTTAAAAATTTGATTTTAACTAATAAAATATTTTTTTAAACCATGTACTACACAGTATCTGAAAGTCAGACACTGTGCATGAAATAATCGCCTTAAGATGATTTATTCTTCAAACAAATTTTCATACTAAAAGATCCGTGTCCGTATCCGTATCGCGGATATGACAGTAAATGATCTGTTTACATATCCGTGTCCGCGGAAATACAAAAGAGATAATCCGTTTTCAGATCTGTATCCGCGTATATGAAAACGAGTTATCTGTTTCCAGATCCGTATCCGCGTACCTAACTTGTTAACGATCCGGCACAACTCTAGTTTCATAGGACTAGCGTCGGGAAGCACATTGGGCACGTGAGTCACAAAGGGTGAGTCAAGGATCACACTACATCTTAGTAATCTGATAGCAAGCTTGATAGGAAAACATGAACATGCGATGCTGCTTGACTGTTAGTTAATTTTTTTTTTAATTTGCACCTTTACGGTTGTTTCCCCCTAATGGTGGGAATTTGCCATTCATAAACATTGGCCTCTACGAAAACCAGAGTTACTAGTCTCTTTATTATAGAGGCACATAATAGGTGGACTAGCGATGCCGCCTATGAAGGAAGGGGGAAATTACACTCAAGCCCGTGCCGGGAATTGAACCCAGACCGTTGTGTGATAGAATGACTCTGTAACCGCTACACAACCCGGGCGATGCCTTTACAGCAAAAAGAAAAAATAAAAATCAATTTAATTAAATCAACCATGAGAATGATTTATTTCTTATACTTGGATATGACACAATTTCCCGTCACTAATGGTCGAGCGCATGCGCTCTGAACTAGGAAACGGAAGGCGGCTGGTTTAAAACCCAGGTCGCGTCCGCCGACCTAAATCGTTCAGAATTTTCCGTGATTTTCTCCGAAACTTAGCGAAAATACGCGCTAGGGCCCCTTAAAAAGTCCTCTACGGAGGATACCCCCCCCATTGTGTTGTCAATTTCACTTGACGAGGATTCATAAACGGGTGTTTCTAACCAAGCACACAATCCGAAAATACGTTCCACTTACAATAACTACAACAACAGTATTTTCTAGGATTCAATTAAAAAATTGCTATTATCCAGCTCATTATTTGGAGTGGATTTTATACTGTTGCTCAAGTTTCTTATTATAGACAGATTAGTTAAAATAATATTACCAGAAGAGATAATGTAAGTTCGCTCAGTATCTGAATACAATAAGCTTTCAAATACTCAAATTTCAGGCGAATAAGAATAAAAATTATCACATAGATTAAAATTTTCTTTTCATTGTTATTGTTTTTATATTGTCCTCTTGAAATTTTCCATGATGGTATAAAGAACAACTAATCTTTATGTATAAAGGAAGATGTCCTGACTGACAAACTGATGATCTCAACGCCCAGCCAAATCTACTGGATATACAGACATGAAATTTTAGGAGCTTATAGCTTTTGCGCCCAAAGCGTCCTTTAAAAAGCGATTTTTAAAAAATCATAACCAGACGTGTTTGACGGCCCAAAACGTTCTTTTCAGGTTTCACTTTATATATCAGAGAGGAAAAAAAGAGATCGTTACAATTTAAAGCAAGAATTTTATGGCTAACAGAAATACCTTTAAAAACTTTTTTAGGGTTTCTTACAATTCGCACTCAAACGGGGGTTAAGGATCTAAAACGTTCTTTAACGATCTTTTCACGTTTTCCTTCATATCTCAGAGAAAAAAGACATAGCCATACAACGTAACAAACAGAAATACTTAAAAACCATTTTCAGATTTTTTTAGAATTCGCACCCAGATGGGGGTAGGGGCCCAAAACGTTCTTTTCACGTTTTCCTTCACATGTCAGAGGAAAAAGTGATAGCCTAAATTCTTGCTATCTTGCGAACGCAAATGCCTTAGAATCACTTTCAGGATTTTGTAGAATTCGCATCAAACGGGGATAAAAGACCCAAAGCGTTCTTTTCAAATTCCCCATCGTATCTCAAAGAGAAGTAGAAATTGTAGAGATAGACATAAAATTCTTGCTTTAAAATGTAGCGAACACGAATGCCTAAGAGTCCTTTACAGAGTTTTTTAGAAGTCGTGCCCAAGCTGGTGTAAGGGACCAAAACGTTGTTTTCATATTTGTCTTCATGTATCGAAGGAAATGAAGACAGCCATAAAATATCTTGCATTAAAATGTAACGAACCCAAACTCATAAAAATCTTTTGAAAGATTAAAAAAAAAAAGTCTATCTCAATGGGGGTAGTAGAAAAAAAAAAGATGTTTTTCACTTATTTTTTAGCTCGTGAGTGCTGTTAATTTCAGACAAAAATTTTTGTCTACCTGGTGAAAGGGCGAATCATTTTTCAAGGGTTGCCAGATTAAATGTGAAAAGTCGGCAAGGTTTACCATTTTGTTGTTGATTTAGTACCAAGTTTGGCATCATAAAATAAGTCCCCAAAACTGGACCCATCTTGGCGATATCTTCCATATTTGTTAAGATATTGCTTAACCCTACTGTTTAGTTAATCGAATTTTGGTGTCTATATTCGTGTAAATAAAGGTAAATTATAATGAGATTATGCGTGGCGAGTATTAAAACAGTTTTAGTAAACGATTTTAAGATAGATTTCCATTTTGAAGAAGTATTTTATGGAACAAGCAAGGCAAATACGGCACACTCGCGGATAATGATGCATATTCCAAACAGCGTTTAAAAAGATTAAGAATCGTTAGAATATGCCTAACGAATATCGTAAAACAGTTTTAGTAGGTGGTTAAATCTATAATTAAATTATGTTAAATATATTTTTTTTTAATTTTACATTTGTATTTGTTGGTTTAAGAATATCCATTCTGTGCGAAGAACGGGTATTTCAGCTAGTATAACGATAAACAACGCCTTCCCGACCACGGGCTGTGGGGTGCGAGAGCATATGCCTGGGTAAAGTGGTAGCCTGAAGTGGTGCCCCCAGTGTTTAACTCCCAAGCAAGCCTGGTCCTCATTTTATCGACCCACTCAAGGGATGAAAGGCTGACTTCAGCTAGCATAATATAAGTACTATATACACTTTGCTTTTTTTCCCTTCCAGTTTAGACTGTACACAGCCTAACATTATTTCAAGTTTGCCAAATTTTTATGGTAATAAATACAGGGGTGCGTTAATTTAGAACGTGCAAAAGCACACGATGGCGACTGCATTCTGTCTGTGCTCGTCGGTTCTTTCCGGTAATTCAAACTTACGTCCTTTAACCCTTTAAAGTGCGATGGTCGCGTCGTAAAACCACCCCTTTCCACTTCCAACTGCTTGTCACAAAAAAATATGGTTCAATAAATGGCCGCAAAGCCGAAAACGTGCACCCTTTGCCATCTCTCGAGTTAGCTGCCAGGAACATGGCGGTCGATGGAATTGCCCACCACGTGCTACAGAGCTCAAAGGTCCTTTTCTGACACAGGCGGCTGTGTAAGAAAAAAACTTTATATAAAATATTTTTAACAGATAAAAAAACTAAATTGAAAAGCAATTTTACGAAGAATTGTTCAATTATTGATATTGCTTTACTTTTCAGTCCAAAGAATTACATTTGTTCTGTTTTTGTACTAGATAACAAATAAACTGTCAAGCTTAAAGACAAAATTTTAACTCGCAATAAAAGAAAGATGTGCGTTCTCCAATAATTATAGGAAACGAAATAATCGAAAACAGTTCAAAGCCGAATAGGTGATTTAGATCAGCGCTTCTCAGCCACAGGTCCGCAAGACTTTCCTGTTGGTCATCGTATATACAGGGTGATTAGAATATGTGCATACAATTGAAAAATCAATAACTCGCGTAATAATGTAGGTAGAGAGGTCAAAATTCGTATTCTACGCCTCAAATAGTTAAATTTTGCTTTTTGTTGCATCAAAAGCGGTCAACTAGAACCAGAAATACCGAGTTTTGGGTTTCCCCATTAATTAGTATAGCATTTCTAGAAATTTCGAGAAATATGGGTCGCAGGCCTTCGCAAACATCACTTTTAGTGACTTGTTTTTGGCGCCAAATTTGGCGATATTTCACTAAAAATCGCCAATCTTGGCGAGATTTTGGTCATTCGGCGCGATTTTCCCAATGGGGCTTGTTCAGTTAGTTTTTCTGCATTAAGGGGTTATTCTGGCTTAGAAGCCCTAATTTTTTAGGTGTTTTTTCGGACGCGATTAAAAAAAAAATATTTTTAGTATCCATATTTTTATAAGTTTTTTATTGATATTTAAATAATACAAAGCATTAATGATATAAGAAAAAAAATCAAATTTCAAACAACTGCAGGCCGGCAACTGGGATCTGATGAAAAAATGACTTGTCCTGGTGAGCAGGATATAAATCCTTCCAGTGACCTGAAATGGAAAACCATGAATAATCATTAAAGAGGAAGGATGTAGTTATCGCACTACGAGACGTTTTTTAAAAAAAGAAATTCACAAAATGGCGGCAGTTTGAAAAATACGTTTTGTTTTTTCCCTTTTTTTTTTTTTTTTTTTTTTTTTTTGTCGTTCGGAATTTTTAAAAAATATAATTTTTTTTAAACTCTTGGTAGTGCGATACTATAATGTATCAAGAAGCTCTGTATAAAATTTCAAGTGAATCGGTTGAATAAAACTTGAGATATCATGCACACCGTTTCTTGAAAAGTAGTTTCGAGAAAAACGCGTTTAAAGTTTGAGGACTACTCGCGCGCAGTCGGAGTTACTTTTTATTAATCAGCTATCCCTGCTCCGTACAAAGTACCTTCTTCAACTTCAAATGTCATGTTTAGTGAAGCCCTTTCAGATGATCTAGCAGTTCTAGTTTCCTTGGAAGCCTCAGAAGCTCGTACCTCGGACCTGCTAATTCGGGCTTGATCACGTTTGTTGACGAACGCATGAGATTCTGGCCCAATTGTTATTCCCATTTCCGATAAAATCTTTAAAACTGGTAAAAATCCTTCATTAAATATACATACCACAATGAAATTAGCAATTTCAATTGTATGGGTACCAGCATGAATATGTTTGGGTGCGAAAGTCCAGATGAGCGAATTTAGAGACTCGTTATTATTCTGAGTTTCTGAGACCAAGCACCTTTCCAGCAAGCTTTCTCAACACAAATCTTCGTATATTGGTTTTATTACTTTTTGAACTGCTTCAGTTAAAGGAGGATTATTATGCTGTAACTCCGAAAATAATTTAAATTTCGAAAAATCCTCTTAGGGACCTATTCTTAAAGGGTTACACTATGAAAATGTGCAAAAAAACAACAAAAAAAACAACGATTTTTTCAAATTTCTAAACCAGAATACCCCCCTTAACATCATATAATAGCCTAATATTACTCTATTTCTCTTATATGACGTAATAAAAAAGAGATTGTTCTGTGTCTTTCTACAAATCCCGATTTTTCTAGAGAGTACGTACGTCGGAGGGTATAAATAGGAAGACAGGTCGGAGAATTCAAGTCAGTGTGAATCGAGCTTCTGATGAGTACGCTGCTTTGCTCTGTTCGATAGAAGTGGCATTTCCGCCTGCCTTTTTGAACCTTTGTTTTTAAGTGCTGTGGGTAACTTATTTTGTTTCAAAGAGATGAAATACCGCGGTAATACGAAGGTTTAGCGATTTCTATCCAAATATTTCCGATATCGCGAAGCTGGGTTCATTTTGAAAGATTTGTTTTGTGCACTTAATTTGGCAATATTTCGCCTATAATGAGATAGTTTGAGAGATGCGGCATGAGATAGTTTGCATATTGCGACATGAGGTAGTTTGCGAGATTTCGGGGATAGCCAAAGTAGTAATTGACCACAGACTTTCAATGAATTGAATGTATCCATACACCTTCTTGTATTTAAAGTTATTTGAGTGACTCTGGAAATAAATCACCCCATCGATTGCAATCAAAAACGACATGCACAATTAGATGTTACAATAGTTCTAAATACAAAATTTCAACATTCTACGGTTAAATGTTTTAGAGTTATGCAAAACTCTAAATTATTTTTGACACTAAATTTGGCGCTGTTTCGGCAAAACTCGCCAAGGTCGATGACTAATGGCGAGATTTTGGGCATGGACCTAACAATGACTGACTACAGACGTAATATATTGAAGATGTCCATAGACATTAATGAACTGAAATTCTTTTGGATGGTTCTGTAAATAAACTCTCTGATAGATTGGAACCAAAAATCGAGATGCACAACAAGATGTTACAGCAATCTTATGTATGAAACTTCAACATTCTACGACTAATAGTTTCGAGATAAGAGAGTTAAATACATACACAGGTACATCAAAAGTCGCCAAGCTTCGCGACTTTTGGCGTAATTTTTAAAGAAGGCAACTGACCGTGGTCGCACGATTACCTAACTATATGGTACGACGGTATTGTGCTTGAAATGGATTATGTCCTTAAAACTGCCATTGGTCGTAATGTATTGGAAATCTTTTGAGTGTTCCCGTAGCAGAACTATAATTGATAAAGACACTATTTCGATGGAAAAATTCATTTTGTAACCCTTAGCAACATATATCACTTCTGAGTAGTTTGAACTGGCCTAACTTCTCTAAAATGCGCTTTAATGAATTTCTGCTCATAGAGCGTAATGTATTTAAAATCTTTTGGGCGGCCTTGTAGATAAACTATCCAGTCGATTGGGACCAAAAGAGAAGGTGCACAACTAGATGCTACAACAATCCTAAATATAAAGTTTCAACAGTCTACGACCAATATTTTTTGAGATGTGCGCGTTACATACGTACGTACAGGTGGCATGGAAAAATTGGTCAAAATAGACTCGCGGTCGGTCGAAATGGGTTGTACATGCATCATATGAACGTGCATGCTAGCGTACGATGATATGCATTGCAAAAATTCTAAAAGGTATACTTAGAGGTAGTCAAAATCGGTTTTTTCGTCGAAATCCGGCTCCCGAAATTTTTAGAGATCACTCTACCTCCTTATTCTCAGTGCAAGGAAGTAAAAATGCAAAGTTATTTGGCACGTAGAATCTGAATTTGAAATTAAGTTGAATCCCGGAATAGCAGATGAATCCACAATTTCGTAATGGTGTTTTTAAAAAACTGCTACACGATTTCTTTAAATGTCCAATGGAACACGTGTACCGTGATTAATTGAGAAATCCTGATAGTGCGCATTTTAAATATGTTAATGTCATGTTTAAAAGACAGAATGTGAATAAATAACAATTAAGGCTTGAGAGGTAAAACAAATTAAAATTTGCTTAACATCATTTAACAAAGAAAATGCGTTTTAAAGATTGAATATATAAATGCTGTTCTCCCTGACAAGGCAAAGAAATCTTATTCTCTTTTTATATTACATCTTGACTTTCGAACCATGAAACTATTAACTGTCCTTGCTGCCTGTTTGGTGGCTGCAGTGGCGGATCCACGGGGGGGGCTCTGGGGGCTCGAGCCCCCCCCCCAGACCTAGAAATAGACTATGGATTAATAAAGTTTTTAAAAAAATTGTAAATTTTCACAAGAACTGAAATTTTAAAAAGTAGCACTGTGTACAGTGGCAGATCCACGGGGGGCTCTGGGGGTTCGATCCCCCCCCCCCTCAGAGTTAGAAATACACTATGGATTAAGGAAATTATTTAAAAAATTGTAAATTTTCACATGAACTGAAATTTTAAAAAGTAGCACTGTATATATAGTTGACTCTCTGTTTAACGACGATCTCTTTCTAAAGACGATATTTTTAAGTCCCAGGAACTCTAACGTAAAAAATTTCTATTCAAAGACGAGGTGGTTTCAGTTTAACAACGATTTTTTTTTTCATCTTACGCTACAGGAACAAGATAAAAATTTTTTAAGAGTGGGGGAAAAAAGTGTCGGGGAATGTCAAAAGTGCAATTCGCAAGGCAATCTCAACTACCTGAGTGTATTCTCAAAGGTATTTTAGAAGCAAAGATAAAATTCTTGAAGCAGCGCAAAAATTTAGTTCGGGATCCAAATCCAAACGGCCGAAAAGTCAATGTGGCCGATTGGAAGAGTTTACTAAGGCACTTCTGCATGCAAATGGTTGCATGAAGCAAGAGCATCCAACATTCTAATTTCTGGGCCCCACCATGGCCGAGTTGATATGACACTTGACGTGATAGATGGTTGAAGTGTGAAGGTCCCGCGTTTGGGCCTGACGCGTGGCTCTCGATCTAACTATCTGGAGCTTTTCCAGATGGTTTTCTCCAGATTTAACGTGAATACGCGTCAGAACCTCTGAAAAAATCCTCCGACCAAGGCAATCGCCCCAGAATACAGATGCCTCTAGTATAGGCTTGCCACATAAGATCACATATCACATAACTCCAATTTCTGGAGGCCCGACGAGTGGCTGAGCGCATAGCGCTCGCAACTGGGAGAAGAAAAGTGCCTGGTTCAAACTCAGGGCGCGTCCGTCAATCTAGCTGTTCAGAGTCTTACGCAGTTTTCTCCGAAACTTCTCATAAATACGGATTAAGACCCCTTAGAAACCCCCCCCCCCCCCCACGTAGGGCACCCCGTACTCGGCCTAGATCCTTCGTGTAGATAATTGTTCGTATTACCAAAATAAAATAAAATCAAGCAATTACTGCAGTGCTGTTATTCTGGCAGAAAAATTTGGAATGCAAAATTGCAAAATTTTCAGGCTTCGGCTGGTTAGCATAAAAATTCATAAAATGGAGGCTGACGCATTTCACATTTGAGAAAATCTGGAAGAAAGAATAACGGAAAGGCGAAAAATGAAACAACTGACTCATTTTGATTTTCATGAGACCTAATTTTATTGTATTGCTTGATTTTACTAGCTTTTTTTAAGGTAACTTAAAATAATTTTTTGTGGATAATAAAATAATACAATGATAATAGAAGTTGTAACATCTTTAAACACGCCAATATATCAAGAAATATATTCACAGTCCTAAGAATGTAAAGTGTAAAGGGTTGGTTTTCGTGCTGTAGGATTACGGCCAATTATCTGCACATGGAATCTAAGGCGATGGGTGGGGTGCACTCCGTGGGGGTCTTTCTAAGGGGCCTAATCCTATTTACTCTAAGTTTCGAAGGAAAGCACGGAAAACTCCTAACAGTTAGGTCGGCGGACGCGAACTGGTTTTGAACCAGGCACCTTCCAAAGTGTAAAGGGAAATGTTATTCTCGTGTGTAGCATTAAACGGCTACGGGAAGGTGTAGTCGTGTGCCGGAGGACGCGAGGCTGTTTGAGACCCATTCTCGGGGTTGGGCATTAGGCGAGGTGGCTCGGGACTCTGGCTTAGGGCCGTTATTGTGGCATCCTGGCCGGTCTTCGCTGGCCGGCAAAGCCCTGGAGCGAGCTCTGAAAATCCTTGGGCCGCGCGCTATGACTGTCAGTGGAAGAATCGGTCGAACTGCGGTTACATTATTTTATTGGGTGATTCGATACATCTTTCCTTGGCAGTTGCTGTCACGCGAAAAAATCGCTGCTGGGCTGCATCAGCCCCTTCTATTAACTTTTGAGGTCGTGTGACATGATCCATGCAAGTTGTAATTATTGGCAGATCCCAAAATCTGGGCAACGCTTTTTCAAGCTTTGTTATGGCTTTTAAGACGCCACATTGACTAGACGCGGGGACCGTCTACAAAATTACAAAGGAATTGCAAGGGACCGTGTGGTAATTGCCGCTTTTGAAAGCAGATTCCTTTGTTCCAACTGAATTAAAACTGCGTACTTCTAGAAATGTGGGAATTTAGCGGCCTTCTGATTTGTAATGTTATATATATATATACCTAGAAAATTTACACCAATACTTATTGAATCCTTGTGGACTAAACGTTATTTACAAAAATGATATAGAGCTTTTATTTTTAAACAGAAGGAAAGGCACATCGCCACAGTGGCTGGAGCAGTCTTCCCAGTTTTATTTGTACAGTGGAACCTGTGTAATGGGACTACCTTGGGAAGAACAAAACTGGTCACCTTACAAAGGTGGTAAAGTGTGATAGTAGTAAAGCGAAATTGCATTAAAGTTGTCACTATCGCGCGCTATGACTGTCAGTGGAAGAATCAGTCGAACTGCGGTTACATTATTTTATTGGGTGATTCGATACATCTTTCCTTGGCAGTTGCTGTCACGCGAAAAAATCGCTGCTGGGCTGCATCAGCCCCTTCTATTAACTTTTGAGGTCGTGTGACATGATCCATGCAAGTTGCAATTATTGGCAGATCCCAAAATCTGGGCAACGCTTTTTCAAGCTTTGTTATGGCTATAGACAGACGATCTCTTTACCAAAGTGGTCATTTTAGCAGGTTCCACCATATTTGAATGGACGACGACACATTGATACGGGAAAAAAAAAATCTTCCGTTGCTCTCTCCATTTTATAGGGGACGGAGTTTGCGGTTTAGTGCGGAAATCTTTTATCGGTAAACCCCGAATTGCTATTAAAAAGTCGTAAAATTCGCGACGAGAATGTCCTCTTACCCACTGCAGTCACGTTAGACGCAGCAGCAATCAGCATCGGCCTTAAGTGATGCTGAAGCATAGACGAACAATCCAACCCTCCGCAATTTGTATAGCTTTCATTCTTTCAACTGCTCTCATAAGTTGTCCACACCACCAAGACGTATGGGTACAAATCCTCATTATAAAAGTAAAACATATTCTAAGATATCAGACAAAGCGAGTACCTGGCAATGTGTAGCTGGTCTGGTTTTAAAAAAGAAAGCTCAAATTGTAAATAGCAGGTAATAGTGATAATTGTTGTAAATAGCAATTGAGGTTTGTTTACTACAGTCCTCACTGAAAAGGAAGGGAATTACTTAAACTGGAAAACTTAATGTCATCCTAAAATGCGAAAATGTATACTGTGAACACTGTATATTGCACGGTGGCTGTGAAATGGGTTCAATATTGCATTCAGCAGTTTTACTATGTACACACTAAGGGCGAGATTCAAGTGAAACACAATTCGAACGTTCTCCGCGTCGAACAGCAGAAACTTCGAAATATATCAATGTTTCTTATTCAACTGAAACAGAACAATCGTGTTTTAATTACGTGACAGCGCGATAGGTTTGTTCATTGGAAGCATTCTGGGCACTGAACTGGGAACTGGGGACTGAAAAACGTTCGATTCGAACTCGAACGCGCGCGTTTCACTTGAATCTCGCCCTAAAATGTTAATGGGTTGGGCCCGCGAACAACAAAATGAATAATTGCCGTTGCTGATTAGCCACGTCTTGTCGTCACTACAGGGGTTAAGGCGACATTTTTCTGGCGAAATTTACGACTTTTAATGGCCATTCGGGATCTATCAACAAAAGATTAATGTGTTAAACTTAAAACATTGTCCCCCAACATAATGGAGAGAGCAACGGAACATTTTTTTCCCGTTTCAGTTCCGTCGTCCATTGAAACGCATAAAACACGTAGCTTAAGGCCCTTGCAAATATCCAGAGACATGTCGCGGGAAGCTAGCAGTAGGGTGCCAATAGCGGAACCAATTCTTCAATAGTGTAACCATTTCCTTTAAAAAGGTGGTGATACTCCGGTATTAACCAACAAAAGATAATTGGGGACCGTGAATAATATCGCGGTTTCGCACATCCCCCATCTATTGTTCGGTAGAGGACACTCCAAGTGTCGCAGCGTCCTAACCATGACGAATTTCCCCGTTCAAATACATTGTAACCGCGACATGTCTCTGTATATTTGAAAGGGCCATTATGAGCATCGGCCGTAACTTGATCGGTATAGGGAGCACGATAGCTCTGCCCCCCCCCTCCCCTTTCCGAGTTTTCTTCGACGGTTCTTGCAGCAGACAACATACTTATTTAGTTGTGATATACCATGTCTAATTACACATTGGGAGAAAAAGTATTGGGAAATCAATGTATCATCATTCTAATGAAAAAAGGAGCCCCCCCTAGATGATTTTTGTGGATCCGTTCCTGGGTGGGTGCTTTGTCGGTAAGTATATCTCGACAGCATATTATTTATGCCTGCTTTATTTCTCATTTATCTATTTTAATGTATCTTGCTTTTCTTTTGAAGAAGAGAAAACTGCCTCGGTATTTTATAACTGCAGTCTAAGCTTAATGAGATTTTAAACTTTTATTTTTATTTTAATTAATCGTAAAAGGTTAGTTAATGACGAAAAAAATGGAATAAAAATTAATAAATAAAAATTAATAAAACAGAATTCCAATTAATTTTAATATAACACTACAATTGAGAATATCAAATCTTAAAAATTCCTTAAGGGGGAAAAAAAGACACCAGGACCTAATTTTTATGAAATCCTTATAAATAAAAATTAAATTCTGTTTGTCAGTTTGTTTGTTTGTTTGTGGATTTGTTTAGTACACAAATCCACAAAAATGGACCTATCAGCATGAAATCTTGCACAGATGTGTAAAATAATATAGAATAAATGACAGTCCACTTTAAAACTTTGAAAGTCCACCCGTTCCCGGAGTATAAGAGAATTTTATGTTTTCCCCGCAGAAAGTTTTTCATAATTTGTATTCCCTGTAGTGAAAAAAGTGTGAAGTAAGCATCATGGTTGCCATGTGTGGCGATTTTGCCGAATAAAATGTCTTAAATTCTTAAAAATAAAAGAATAATAATGATTTTTTTTTGTTGGCTTATACTTGCAAGACTATTTTTTTAATTATAATATCGTATGCACATGGGAAATCAGAGTAGGAATGAAATGTTTTATAAGCAAAAATAAGGATTAAAGATTTCCGAAGCTAATAAGTAACATTTTTTAGTTTGGCGAAAAATAAAGTGGCTGATATGCCAATTTTGAGAAAGTGAGTTCTAGCGGTTTGCACAGTTTTAGGCTTGGCGCAATATACTGAGAGCTTAAGGAAATAGCATTTTTGAAAACAAGTGCATTGGTTTTATTAGAATTCAGCGTTAAGTTTTAGTTATCCGTGCAGAAAAATGCAGTTATTAAAGGATTTCAAACGATCTATCTTCAGAATTCTCGCCAAATTGAGTAAACTGATTTTAAGTTGGGGGAATTCCGCCAAATTTCAGAAAATTGAAATCTTCGCATTTAGTATATCGGAGTTAACGATTAATAAAACGTTATAGTTGATAATTTAAAAAATGCTTCTACTTTTCAAATAAATGTCTGTTTTACTTTTTGGCGATCGAACCATATAAGTGACAGATATATCCCATTTTGATTGCTATTAACTAAATGCTTCGAATGATTCCCTTAAAAAATTTTGCAAAATGGTGTATGTCGGTACTTTGGCGAGGTTTATATTTGAAACTGGATATTATTTGAGACTGGTATATATGATAACGCTGGTTGCATGTCCCCGCTTGCTATTACCATAAAAAGTTAGGTTTATGAACAGCACTGATCCAAAAATCGACAGATTTGTCACTGTTTCATAGGTAATGGATTAAATAGTAAATTCTCTCTTAAAGGTTGAAAAAATCAAAACAAAAATAAATATATAAATTTTTTAAAAATCCTGAACTTTTAGAAAAAAAAATAGAAGTTACATTTTCAAAACTATTTCAGATATAACCTTAAAATTTCTCTCGCATATGTTAGCATCATCAATAAAATAGATTATACATATGAAGTTTTGTGGACAGCAAAAAATGTAGCTATAAATGTGCATATTTTGAAGTTACTTAAATTAAACTCATTAAATTTTTGCATATTTACAGATAATTACTTTTCTTACACAACGCAATTAAAAATTTACAGACTTAGTCAATAATTCAAAACTATGAAAAACATTTTAATTTTATAGTTTAAACTATTTTTCAAATACTATGTGAACAGTGACAAACAAACTGTTTAGGGTTTTGATACATATTATTTTTAAAAGTTTAGTTTCGTTATCAATCAAACTAATATTTTTATTTTATGAAGTAACTAGCCGAATACCTGTCCTTCGTTACGTTGATTTCCGAAAAAAAAGAAAAAAAAATCGATTCGATACTGACTAAAAAGTCTGTAATTTGTGAAAAACCACTGCTTATTGGTATATCTTTTCTTTTCATTTGTTAAATATAGAAATTCATATTAAACTTTTACATGAGCTGAAAATATGTTTAGAGGTCCTCTTCACAGAAGGTACAAAAAAGTGGAAAATTCGCTATCACAAACTGACGTGACACAACTGACGTCACAAACTGACGTTAAAATAAATGAGTCCTCGGCCATCCCATCAGCTTCCATCAAGAAGCTGCAAGTAGCTTCCAGAAGAATCTTTTCCCGAAGATTCCACATAAAGCGGGACTTTTGATTACGTCATTGAAGAGAAATAGAGTAATATTAGGCATGTTAATGCAGGAAAACTAAATTTAGAATACGCATTGGGAATATCGCGCCAAATGACCTTGGCGACTTTATGCGAAATATCGCCAAATTGGGGCGACAAAATATAAGTCCCCAAAAGTGAGGTTACCTAAGGCCTAGGACCAGTATTTCTCCAGATTTCTAGAAAATGCTATACAAACCAATAGGGAAACCCAAAACTCCGTATCTCGCGTTCTAGTTGACCTATTTTGATGCAATAAAAAGCAAAATTAAACTATTTAAAACCTCCAGAACAGCGGATCGCCTAAAAACTCGTAAAAATATATTGAAGATATCCGTAGACATTATTGTATTGAAATTACTTAGTATGGGGATATTGGGGGGTGGCCCTGTAAATAAAATATTCTGCAGAATGGCGAATGCACAACTAGGTGTTACAGCAATCCTAAATACAATATTTCAACATTCTACAGTTAATAGTTATTGAGATGTGTGAGTTACATCCATACGTAAGAACGTATAGATCGTGCTTACGTATCATACACATAAGTACGATGTACGTACGTGTATGATACGTATTTACGTGTATCCAGACGTACACGTAAATACGTGAAGTCTGAAATCAGCGTCAGGAAAAAACTGGCCAACACGACTATACATACATGCGTACGTTGGGAGGTCTCACAAAAACTATTCAAAGTAAATTTACAGTCAGTCAAAATATATTTTTTCATCAAAATCTGCATGCCGAAATTTTTCGTCATCACTATCCTCCCTTTTTCTTCGGACAGGGAAAAAGCGGAACTCCAAATTTATTCACACATGGGCACGTGTTGTTTAACCCTTTAACGCGCAGTGTGTCCACTCCGGGAACGCCAAACTCTGACGTTTTGACTGTTGCCAGTCACGAAGAATAGATTTGAGTTCTGTAGAAATAGTTGCGGGTAACATAGCTCCACGAGAATCATTTCCCTTTTAGCACGTCATTTCCGTAAAAAAATGGTCACGATTCTTTTTAACAGCACTGACATCTGTCGAAAAATGGAAGAACGCAAGAACAGCTGGATAGATTGCCCAATGCTGGAAAAAGGGCAGCCGTTGCCATCGCTCGACTTAACTACCAGCAAGATGGCGGACGATCGAAACGTTCATCGCGTGCCACAGATCTCGAGACCCTTTTTTGACGACAGCTGGCTGTGCCCGCATAGCCAGCTGTCGTCAAAAAAGGGTCGTCAAAAGACGACAGCTGTCGACAAAGGTGGCGTCAAAAAAGGGTCTCTAGATCTGCGGCACGCGATGAACGTTTCGATCGTCCGCCATCTTGCTGGTAGTTAAGTCGAGCGATGGCAACGGCTGCCCTTTTTTCTGCATTGAGAAAGGGTTGCGCCTCAAAGGGTTAACGTAGACTAGAGACATAAAGTAAACAGGGCCTATTGACCAACTCATAACACAACTTTGAATGCAAGTATATACAGTTTTTTTTTCTTAATGATCTTTTTTTATTTCAAGCAAGACTGCGAGAGCACCGGATGCCCACCTATGCAATGTTGCATTTCAGACGATGTCTCTGTGCCATTATCAGAAAGGTATTACTGTGGCCCCCTAGGAAAGGAAGGTAAGTAAATATTCAATTTTATTTTACAAAAAGTTAATGAACACCAGGTGTAAATCAAATTGTCGAAAATTTTATGAAAATAAATTTAACGCGCAGTTTTTTGCACATTCGGGAAATATCGCTCGTTAACTTCCGCCGATATAGAATTTTTATTAGAAATATTTCTAACGCATCCCAAATCTTGTATACGCAAGGTAGGGGAAGTTGGAGTACAATGAAACATGCTATCTAAAATCAAAAGGATTTGTCAAAGAAAGTTGAAACTCACACACCTATTATGCAAATACAAGATTTGTCGACATCAAAAGAATCTTTACCCAATGTGGACCCTGCTAATGATGTTGGGGGGGGGGGCGCAATTATGGCCTTTGGCCTAGGGCGCAAAAATGTGTAAATCCGGCTTTGGCTACAGCACAATGAAGTAGCTATTTATAGAAAAATGGATAACGCGAAAATATTCTCCGTGTTCAAGCATCTAGCTTTATCAATTTTCATAGAATTGCCAATGCAGCGATCAAGGCATCGCTGCATTGGCATCTAATGGCGAGTTAAAGTATTAATGCGCTGCTGTGTCATCTAGTAGCGAGTAACAGCTAAATGAATAGTCAGAATGTATTCTCCGTGCTCAAATGTGTAAGCATAAAATTTTTTATGGCGATTGATTGAACAGTTTAGAAGTTGATGCGCTGCAACGCCATCTTGAGGCAAGTTATAGCAAAACGGATAGCATAAAAATATTCTCCATGTTCATATATGTGTACCAAATACCAATTGTCATCAAAATCAGTTGACCGGTATTTTCACAGCAACCGCTTAAACGAAATAGAATTCGGCGTTCTGCAGCACCATTTAGCGGCAAGTTATATCAAAATGGATAGTGTAAAAATATTCTACTTCTTCAAATATTCGTGTGTACCAATTTTCGTCAAAATCGGTTGAATGGTATTTTCGTAGCAAGCGGTCGAACGGAATAGAAATCGACGTTCTGCAGCGCCACCTAGTGGCAAGCTAGAGGAAAATGGATAGCATAAAATCCTTCTCCGTGTTCAAATATCCATAAATAGCAATTTTCATCAAAATTTGTGGAATGGTATTTTCATAGCAAGCGGTCCAACGGAATAGAATTCGACGCTCTGCAGCGCCACCTAGCGGCAAGATATATGAAAATGGATTGCGTAAAAGTATTCTTCGTGTTCAAATATCCATACGTACCAAATTTCGTCAAGATAAGTTAAACGGTATTTTCATAGGCCACCTAGCGGCGAGCTAGAGTAAAATGGATAGCATAAAAACCTTCTCCGTGACAAAATACTTAGTGACAAAAGACCGTGACAAAAGACCAACGTACCAAATTTCATGGTTCGGTCAAACGGTTTTGGAGTTTTCCAACGTCATACACACCCACACACCCACAAACATTCATTTATACGTATATATATATATATAGATACTAGCTGAATGCCCCGTTCTTCGCACGGGAATGAATAGATTATTTTTTCATGTTACGGTTTTTTTATTTCTATTTATCATAATAAATAGATATAGCAAAATTGATATCGCATAAATATTATCTGTGTTCAATAATTGTGCATAAAGAATTTCATGGCGATCGTTTGAACGGTGAAAAAGATGATCCGGCGCAGCGCTATCAACTGTCGAAGTTTTTGCAAAATGGGTAGCATCAAAATATTTTCATGTTCAAATATCTATGTTTACCAATTTTCATAGAAACAGTTTAACGGTCAAGGTACGCTGAATCGCCATCTAGTGGCAAATTAAAAGTAATAATACACTAAAGCGCCATCAAAGGGCGAGTTAAGAAAAATGGATAACGCAAAAATATTTTCCGTGTTCAAATGCGTATGTATACCAATTTTCAGAGCGGTTAGTTGAACGATAAAAAAGTTGATTGCTGAAGTGCTATCTAGTATCGAGTTAAAATAATAAAATGCTGCAGACAGGGGCAGATTTGTCGAGTTGGGGGCCCTGGGCAAAAGCTTCATTAGGGGACCCTCTTTCGAAAGCTTTTTCAAAATTTACAAATTTTTCAACTTAAAGAACCATTTTTGGGGGCCAGTACGCTTGCCCCGAATGCCCTCCCGGAAATCAGGCCCTGGCTGCAGTGCCATCAAGTGGTAAGTACAGCCAAATGAATACTAAAAAATTATTCTCTCTGCTCAAATGTGTATGTATACCAATTTTTAAGGTGATCGGGCTTTGAAGTTGGTGCGCTGCATCGGCATCTAGAGGCAAGTCATAGCAAAATAGATAGCGTAAAAGTAATCTCCGTGCTCAAATATCTGTGTGTACCAATTTGAACGGTTGAACGGTACAGAAGGCAAGGCGAGTAATAGCTAAACAGATGCGGCGAAAATATTCTTTTCGTTCAAACGTCTATGTTTACTAATTTTCAGATCGATCAGTTGAACGGTCCTGAAGTTATTTTATTGGTTTGAAGTGACATCTAGTGGCAAGTTATAGCAAAATGGGTAACTTCAAACTATTATCCATGTTCGAATATCTATCTATACCAGTTTTCATAGCGATCAGTTGAACAGTCTTTATATGCTGCAGCGCCATCAATAGACGAATTAAAGTAAGAAGTTGATGCGTTGCAGTGCTATCTATTGGCGAGTTAAAGTAATGATGTGTTACAGCACAATGAAGTAGCTATTTATAGCAAAATGGATAACACGAAAATATTCTCCGTATTCAAGTATCTAGCTATATCAATTTTCATAGAGATCAATTGTCCGGTCATGAAGGTGGTGCGCTGCATTGCCATCTAATGGCGAGTTAAAGTATTAATGCGCTGCAGTGTCATCTAGTAGTGAGTAACAGCTAAATGTATAGTTAGAATCAGGGGCGTAGCCAGAAATTTTTCGTGGGGTGGGTAGGTTACGACTACTGCAAATCATATATATGTATACGTGTGTGTGATAATGTAGTGAAGAATATACATTTTGTATGGCAAAAAATTCCTCATGGGGGGTTATGACTCCCCCTAACCCCTCCCCCTTGGCTACGCCCCTGGTTAGAATGTATTCTCCGTGCTCAAATGTGTAAGCATAAAATTTTTTATGGCGATCAGTTGAACGGTTTAGAAGTTGATGCACTGCAACGCCATCTTGAGGCAAGTTATAGCAAAACGGATAGCATAAAAATATTCTCCATGTTCATATATGTGTACCAAATACCAATTGTCATCAAAATCGGTTGACCGGTATTTTCACAGCAAGCGCTTAAACGAAATAGAATTCGGCGTTCTGCAGCACCATTTAGCGGCAAGTTATATCAAAATGGATAGTGTAAAAATATTCTACTTCTTCAAATATTCGCGTGTACCAATTTTCGTCAAAATCGGTTGAATAGTATTTTCGTAGCAAGCGGTCGAACGGAATAGAAATCGACGTTCTTCAACGCCATCTAGCGGCAAGCTAGAGGAAAATGGATAGTGTGGCAAATGGCCTCTCCCATTATTGGCCTCCCATATGGCACTTCCCTGCTAAGCGGCGCCTGTAGGTCCGTCGCTTGAGTTTATTATTTTTTTGTTGCTCTTCGATGTTCGTACGAAGAGATAATGCAGACGGCTCGGAGACACGAGGCCGACATGTACGTTTTTACTCCGCTCTCTGTAAATAAAAGTATTTGTACATAGTGTAATTCTTCGCGTCTTTGACTTATTGAAGAACCTAAGAGGCAGGGTATGCCTTCGAAGATCTAGTTTTGTCATTCGCGACAAAATTGTGGCGTCCGCGACAGGACGCGAAGAATTCATGAAATGGAGCCTCTAAAACAAAAGCGAATTCCTCTACGAACAGCATTTACGAAGGCTTATAATTCTTTGAACGAAAGCCTAGGAGTGGCAGACCCCGATCTCAACAACTTAGAAGATTTATTAGAGGTGTTGAATGACAAGAGTGAGCGGTTACGAGCTGGAGATACGGAGATTCTGAACGAGATTTTGAAAACAAAAGCTACTGAAGCTGAATATGAAAAGGAATTTGAAAGCTGTGAAGCGTATACAGAGAAGCTAATAAAAATTAAAGCAGCTGTCAAGCGATTAAGAAATGCGAAGCCAGTGCAGCGAACGGTTTCACTTGCAGCGGAAAATACTGTTCCTAACATCACGCACCAGCAATGAGATTGCCCGAAATCAACCTGACTCCGTTCGACGGAGATGTTAGAAACTGGCTAAGCTTTTGGAATACGTTTAAAAGATTCACGAAGACCCCGTGCTGGACGAACATACAAAGTTCGTATATTTAATACAAGCGACTTCGCCGAAATCAAAAGCACGCGAAATAGTGAACAGTTTCCCACTACGGCTGAAAATTACTCTAAGGTAGTAGAGCATTTTAAGAAGAGATTCGGAAGAGAAGATATGTTAATACAAGTTTATGTCGAGATCTGTTGAATTTAGTTTTACTTAACAACAACGGAAATAAAAAGGAGTTCAACCTTCCGAAGCTCTATGACAACTTGGAAACAAATTCGACCAAATCCTAGAATCTCTAGGAGTACAGAAGATAAATACGCGTATATTTTGTTCCCAGTTAGTTGAATCGTGTCTGCCGCCAGATGTATTAAGGATTTGGGGAAGGGAACGGGAGAAGTCGCAAGGTAAGAGTGATTTAAATTCTATTCTTGAATTTTTAAAAAAATGAAGTGATTGCTGAAGAAAGAATTCTTCTAGCCCGTACTAGTCTTAGTGTTGATAAATATCGAAAATCCTTTAAAATTAATGAGTCTGACTTTAATGTAGCTACTAGCAGTAATCTATTTGTAGGTGATAATTTTAAGGATAGAGATTTATTATGTATTTTTTGTTCTGATAAATCGCATTCGTCAGACCAGTGTGCTAAGGCTAGTGAACTTTCTTTAGACGAAAAAAGAAAGATAATTTTGAAAAAAGGAGTCTGTCTGTCCTGTTTAAAAAGGAACCATATTTCTCGCCATTGCAGGTCAAGGGTCAAGTGTTTAATTTGTGGAAAAACATCGTCGATTTAGCGGTGATGTGTGAACGCATCCCTTCTAAGGGGGGGAAGAGACCGCGATTTCAAAGTCAGAGATAAAGAGTAATGATCTAGTTTTGACTTCCCAAGCGCAGAATTCAGATGTTTTATTGCAAACACTTGTTTTGAAAGTGTCGAACGGGCGCCGGGAGAAATTAATTAGAGCAATCTTTGATACAGGTTCGGAAAGAACGTACTTGACCGATGATTTAATCGACTTTTTAGGATGTGACAGCGAGGGCGAAGTTAAACTAACTCATAAATTGTTCGGCGGGTTAGAAACTAAAGGAAAATTACACCGTAAGTGTAAAGTTCATTTGAGTAGTCTCGACAATAAATTCAGTTGTAATATTTACTGTTTGAGCGAATCAGTTATTTGCTCCGATGTAAGGAAAATACCGAAAGGGCCGTGGATCGACGAATTGAATAGAAGCGGTATACGCTTAACGGATACTGTGAACAGTACTTTAAGGGTGGAAGATGACATTAAATTGCTGTGAATGGTTGTGACATAGCTGGAAAATTGTTTTTAAATATTAAAGTTTAGAAAGCGGCCCAGTCGCAATGCAGACGCGTCTGGGATGGGTTTTAATGGGTAAAATTCCGCGAAACGAAACTTGAGCATGTCGAGTCTTCTTCATGTATATCTTTGCTTCTGACCGAAAAATCGGCGGAAAATTTTTGGAAATTAGATGCTATTGGTATACGAGACCCAGCTGAAACCAAAACAGAGACTGAAATTCAGGAGGAAGCAATGACATTCTTTAAGAACAACCTGAATGTTGACTCGGATGGAAGGTATGAAGTCGCTTTAACCCTGGGTATTGGAGCATTCTCGCTTACCCAGTAATAGAGCATTGTCTGAAAAGCGATTAGCAAATACGCGTAAAAAATTAATAGATTCGAACAAAATGAAGTTTATCAGGAAGTTTTTGATTTGCGGTGAAGGAAGGAATTATAGAGGAGGTTGATAACGTGAAACAATCTAACGTTCACTATTTGCCGCACAGGCCAGTGAAATCATCAAAGAGTCGAGCGAAACTACGAGGTCGACAGGTTTGATGCGTCGGCTCATGTTAAAGGATCTTTTTCATTGAATGACTGTTTAGAGAAGGGACCGAACTTAATAGAAATAATACCATCGTTATTAAATAGGTTTCGAATGTACCGTGTTGGCGTAGTTTCCGATATAGAAAAGGCCTTTCTGCAAATAGGCATTAGAGAAAAGGACCGATATTACTTACGTTTTTTGTGGAGGGGCATCTCAGGGGAGAACATTGAAATTTACAGGCATCGAAGGGTCGTTTTTGGACTTAACTGTAGCCCATTTTTGTTAGCTGCCACGCTAAATGTTCATTTAGATAACGTTCCAGATCAGTTTTCGGCTACAGCCAAAATTTTAAGGGAATCCTTCTACGTTGATAACTGCATTAGTAGTTTTAAGAATTCTGAGGAGTTGAATAAATTTGTATTGGAATCAACAATGTTATTGTCATCAGCGAAATTTAATCTGGAGGATGATCTGCAATAAAGTATGCGATGAACCATCATCCCAGTCTGAGGATGAATATACTATGTTTTGGGTTTAAACTGGGATTTTAAAAAATGACACTCTTTCTTGTAGAATTGATTCTAGGGGGAAGAGAAAATTGTAGCTAGCAAGCGAGCTCTTCTCTCGTGCGCCCAGAAATTATTCGACCCTATAGGATTCACTTCTCCCGTGACCCTACTCCCTAAACTAATGCTCCAAGAATGCTGGAAATTGCAGTTAAATTGGGATCAGGACCTTCCTGAACATTTAGAAAAAAGATTTCTTAATTGGGTAATGAATCAAATAGATAATGTCAAAATACCAAGATGGATTAATGTTGAAAGGTCTGAAGATGAAGATATGAGCCTTCATGTGTTTTGCGATTCCAGTTCCTACGCGTACGCTACTTGCGTTTTCTTGAGAGTGCAGACAAGTGATCAAGTCTCAGTAAACTTTATTGCATCACGGACCAGAGTAGCCCCGCTCAAGATATAATATCCCGCGTTTGAGCTCCATCGCGTGTTGCTAGGTGCAAGATTAGGAAGCTCTATCGTTGCTGATCTTAGAATCCCACTAAACACATTTTACTGGAGCGATTCTACGAATGCTTTGAGCTGGATACAGCGAACTACCAGATGGGGTACATTTGTCTATAATCGTGTCCAAGAAATCAGAACCTTGACGAAGGTGGAGAATTGGAGGCACATTCCGTCTGAGCTGAATGCTGCTGACCTCCCATCCAGAGGTTGCTCCGTAAAACAATTTCTGCAGTCCAAATGGTGGGAGGGTCCCACATTTCTGATTGAGCCTGAACAGTCATGGCCTCAAAGTGTAGTGTCACCTGATGAAGCTCTAATTGACGAAGAGAAACGCAAAACTGTTCTCGTGAGCCATAATCGACTGTCGGAACCTGTCGGCTGGTATTACCAATACTTTTCATCGTACAAGAAGAATGTGCGTCTTGTGGGTTGGATTTTGCGATTCATAAATAACACGCGGAAAGTCGAGATCCGACGTCCGTAAACAGATGAACTTACTTTCCGAAATGGAAGAAGCAGAACGGACCTTGTTTCCGGTTGATCCAAAGTGAATCGTTTTCGAAGCAAAATGAAAATGATTTGAAAGCCCTTAGACCAGTAATAGACAACCACGGCATTATCAGAGTAAAAACACAAGTTATGTTTAGACAGGACTCTGATAACTTTAAGTACCCGATTCTCTTGCCTTCTAAACACCCAATCGTACACATGCTGATTTCCTGGAAGCACCAGGAATTGTTACATGCTGGAGTCTCTACCTTGATGACCAATTTGAGAGAACAATACTGGATTCTGAAGGCCAGGAAAACAATTAAAGCAGTCCTCCAACGCTGTGTCCGATGCAAGAGATACAAGGCTAAGAAAACTGAATGTGAACCGATCGCTTTACCTTCCGATAGAGTGGAGGACTCAGCCGTTTTCCAAGTGGTCGGTGTCGACTTGGCCGGACCCTTGTTCCTAAAGGGGGGGTCGCAAGTCTTGATAGTCTTGTATTGACTTGTCAGTATACAGAGCCATACACATAGAGCTTGTCACGTCTCTGTCCACAGAAGCTTTCCTTCAATCCCTCCGGCGTTTTATAGCGAGACGAGGCAGACCTTCAACTGTGTACAGTGACAATGCACAAACTTCTCGGGCGCCAACAAAGCCCTTTCCAATATTGATTGGGAAAAGGTCACATGTGCCACAGCTGTTGAGAAATCCACTGGAAATTTAAACCCACCTACTGCCGCGTGGTGGCGGTGGTTGGTGGGAGCGAATGATTCAATTAGTGAAGCGAATTTTGAGAAAAGTTTTTGGCAGAGCAGTGTTATCTTATGAAGAATTAATTACTGTACTGTGCGACTGCGAACAAGTCGTGAACTCAAGACCTCTTACTTACGTAACAGAGGACATAGACGATTTAATACCGTTGACACCATCACTGTTTTTACAAGAAATAGATCGTCTAGTGTGACTGACTTGGATGTTATCGACAGCCAAGTTTAAAACCGTCGACTCAAATACATCAACAAGTACGTGATCATCTTCGAAAAAGATTTCGTATTGAATACTTGGGACAACTTCGACAACAAACTGCCGACTCCAAGAAAATTAAACTTTAGCCGTAAACGATATTGTGATTTTAGAATGTGATAAGAAGCGCGCTTTTTGGCCACTTGCTAAAGTGCTTCAATTAATTAGAGGTAAAGACGGTAAAGCCAGAGTTGCACGAATCAAAACAGAAAACTGTGAACTGTTGCGACCTGTGCAAAAACTTTACAATCTGGAAGTAGAAAATGACAATTTTCCTAGGCCAGTTTGCACGAGAAGTGGAAGGCAAATTATTGTGCCCAAAAGACTGGCATATGAATGACATTTATTGTTTTATATTCATTTTTCCATTTAGTCGAGATTGTATTGTAAATTATTTTATGTGATTTTATTAATTTTAGGTGAGCCCATCATTTTAGATTATGTAAGTATATATTGATTTTGAGAAGTGTGAATTTGTTGTGATGTTACCACTAATCAGGTAATTATTATAATTTTTTGTATAATGTGTGATTTTGAACGAGGTGAATTTACCTTGTAAATTCAGGTGGGAGGATGTGGCGAATGGCCTCTCCCATTATTGGCCTCCCATATGGCACTTCCCTGCTAAGCGGCGCCTGTAGGTCCGTCGCTTGAGTTTATTATTTTTTTGTTGCTCTTCGATGTTCGTACGAAGAGATAATGCAGACGGCTCGGAGACACGAGGCCGACATGTACGTTTTTACTCCGCTCTCTGTAAATAAAAGTATTTGTACATAGTGTAATTCTTCGCGTCTTTGACTTATTGAAGAACCTAAGAGGCAGGGTATGCCTTCGAAGATCTAGTTTTGTCAGATAGCATAAAAACCTTCATCGTGTTCTAATATTCATAAATAGAAATTTTCATCAAAATAAGTTGAATGATATTTTCATAGCAAGCGGTCCAACGGAACAGAATTCGACGATCTGCAGCGCCACCTAGCGGCAAGTTATATCAAAATAGATTGCGTAAAAATATTCTCCGTGTTCAAATATGCATGTGTACCAATTTTCGTCAAGATAAGTTAAACGGTATTTTCATAGCATGCAGTTGAATAGAATTCGACGTTCTGCAGCGCCACCTAGCGTCGAGCTAGAGTAAAATGGATCGCATAAAAACCTTCTCCGTCACAAAAGACTTAAGTGTACCAAATTTCATGGTGATCAGTCAAACGGTTTTGGAGTTTTTCAACGTCATACACACCCACATACATACATACTTACATACATACCCACAAACATTCATTTTTATATATATAGATGTTGCAGTTACTGATGTGATTTGAAGACAATCGCATTTTTACAACAAGACATACAGAAAATTATTGGATTTTTATCATTGAAAGTAAATTTCGTTGCTAAAAGTAATTTTGTTTTACCTCCTTGCTTTCATATGTATAATTATTTATTTTTCAAATAGTATTGTCATCAGTATTGTGGGGTCTTCATACTTTCAAAGCCAGAATAAAAAAGAATAACTATTAGGAATTAGTAAATATTTATTTGTTTTATATTCTCAATTTGGATACAATGAAACATGTTTCATTGTACCCGGCTGAATGCAATCACGTAAAATAAAGATGTTACGATTAAATATTTAGATAGAGACCTCCATAGAGCCCATAAAGTTAACAAGGAATTGTTTCTAAATCGTACTCTGCCTTCTTCAGACTCTGAAGAGGGTGACAATTAAGATTGTCTTTCAACTAACAATTCAAACGGTACAGATTATGAGCTATTCTCACATAGCATGTATGACACAAGCAGAATTTCTCTAAATGATTATGTTTTGAGCAATACTGGTCAAAACATACTCATTGAAGGTGAACTTAAATGTAAAGAAATGTACTTACTCTGTTGGGGATATAAGAAACTTAAATCAAACGAAATGCGAAGTTGTGTACGTTAAACGACTGAGTCCAAGCTTCAAATTTGTGCGTTCTTCGGAAACATACATTTTTGAAAAAACTCAAATTATATCAAAACTATCATCTCCTGTTCCTTTAGGTGGTGCAGAAAGGAAAAGCAGAAATTCTAATTTTTGAATTTGATTTAAGCGAATTTAATACAAAATGAAAAACTATGGGCTAACCTCTGATAAAATATTATGCTTCTATCTTCAGCTATAACAGTTTAATTAAATTCGTTTTTTCAATTTCAATTTCATATTTATGTTTCACAAATGTTTGTAATGACTGTACATAAAACATTTACGCTGAAATTCGAATTTTGACTCATATTATTTAAGTGTTTGTGAGGTGCTATTAAGTGTTTTATTGTACCCCGGTATATGGAGAACAATGAAACACCAGCAGAAATTTACCTTTTGAAATTTTTTAAATATGAAAAAGCTATTTACAAACACATAAAAATTCATTTAGATAGAGAAAAGAGTAGATTAAAAGTGTCCATTAATTTTATTTTTGCACATGCAAATTTGTGAACAGAAAAAAAAAGGTAAATTTTCTTTCATTGTACCCAAACACACTTCCCCTATTCATAATTAAACTTTCGTTCTCAGAGCAGTGCACAGTAAAACTAAATTCAAAGTGCTACTAAATTTGCAAGAAACCGTATGAGACCACGGATGATAGATCTGATATTGAAGCAGATGTTTTGTACTTCTGCGTGGTGGGTGAATTTGCATAACAGCAACTACAACACAGTAAAACGCCAGCTGGCGGTAATTTTATTAACTTTTTTTTTCAGCGCAGATCTCAATCTTCCATGGTCTCATTTCCTTATGGGTTTTCTTTAAGGAAGATAAATTTGGTAGAATTCTGGCCAGTAGCTTTTGCTGTTCATCCCTCTAACTAGAAGAATTTTATTTATGAACAGCCTGCATATATTGTTTTTATGTTACATACTAGCTGAATGCACCGTTCTTCGCAAGGGAATGAATGGATTCTTTTTTTTTATATTACGGTTTGTTGTAATTACTATTTATCATAATAAACAGATATAGCAAAATTGATATCGCATAAATATTATCTGTGTTCAATAATTATGCATAAATAATTTCATGGCGAACGTTTGAACGGTGAAGATGATTCGGCGCAGCTCCATCAGCTGTCGAAGTTTTTGTAAAATGGATAGCATCAAAATATTTCCATGTTCAAATATCTATGTGTGCCAATTTTCATAGCAAACAGTTTAAGGGTCAAGATACGCTGCAGGGCCATCTACTGTCGAATTAAAGTAATAATGCGCTACTGCGCCATCAGAGGGCGAGTTAAGAAAATGGATAACGCGAAAATATTCTCCATGTTCAAATGTGTATGTATACCAATTTTCAAAGCGGTGAGAACGATCAAGAAGTTGATTGCTGAAGTGCTATCTAGTGGCGAGTTAAAATAATAAAGTGCTGCAGTCAGGGGCAGATTTGAAGATTTGGTGGCACTGGGCAGAAGCTTCATTAAGGGACCCTCTTTCGAAAACATTTTCAAAATTTAGAAATTTTAAACTTAAAGAACAATTTGGGGGCCCGCGCGCTTGCCCTGAATGCCCCCCCCCGAAATCAGGCCCTGGCTGCAGTGTGATCAAGTGGTGAGTACTAGAGATGAGTTCGGGCTCATTTTTTGCAGCCCGAGCCCGAAGACTTTTAATCCGAGCCCGCCCGAGCCCGAGCAATATTATTAAAGTTGGAGCCCGAGCCCGAAATTTCAGCAAAGACAAATAAAATTAACTACTTCATTAAGAGGATACAATAAATTTTGGAGCTTCACACACCTTCTAGTCCTCCGTGCCGCTATTTTTTGAAATAAGTACGTCTATTTATCCCATGAATCACTTTTTAAAATCTGTTTCAAGGAGTATGTTCAACAAAGGAGAAATTTTTCACGAGCCCGAGCCCGAACGCACTCGTGAATTACAGAGCCCGAGCCCGAGTCGGGCCCGGGCTCGGGCTGAGCCCGTCTTATCTCTAGTGAGTACAGCTAAATTAATATTAAAAAATATTCTCTCTGTTCAAATGTGTATGTATACCAATTTTTAAGGTGGTAGGTCGAACGGTTTTGAATTTGGTGCGCTGCATCGGCATCTAGAGGCAAGTCATAGCAAAATAGATAGCCTAAAGTATTCTCCGTGTTCAAGTTCCTATGTATATGAATTTTAATAGAGATCAGTCGTCCGGTCAAGAAGTTGCTGCACTGCATTGCCATCCAATGGCGAGTTAAAGTAATAATGCGCTGCAGTGCCATCTAGTAATGAGTATCAGCTAAAAGAATAGTTAGAATATATTCACTGTACTCAAATGTGTAAGTAAAAAATTTTTATGGCAATTGGTCGAACGGTGTAGAAGTTGATGAGCTGCAGCGCCATCTTGAGGCAAGTTATAGGAAAACGGATAGCGTAAAAATTTTCTTCATGTTCATATACCCATGTGTACCAATTTTCATCAAATCGGTTGAATGTTATTTTCATAGCAACAGGGTTGAACGGAATATAATTCGACGTTCTGCAACGCCATCTAGTGACAAGTTACAGCAAAATGGATACTATAAAAATATTCTACATCTTCAAATATCTGTGTGTACCAATTTTCTTCAAAATCGGTTAAACGGTACTTCCATAGAAAGCGGTCAAACGGAATAGAATTCGATGTACTGCAGCGTCGTGTAGCGGCAAGTTCTTGGCAAAATGGATAGTGTAAAAATATTCTCCGTGTTCAAATATCCATACGTACCTATTTTCGTCAAAATAAGGCCAATGGTATTTTCAGAGCAATCGGTTGAATAGAATTCGAAGTTCTACAGCGCAACCTAGCGGCGAGCTAGAAGAAAATGGATAGCATAAAAACCTTGACAACAGACTTAGGTGTACCAAATTTCATGGTGATTGATTAAACGGTTTTGGAGTTTTTCAACGTCATACACACACACTCACACCCACATCCACAAACATTCATTTTTACATATAATAGATATAATATATTACATACACACACTGGCCCAATGGATTAGAAACCTACGAGAGTTTCTAAAAATGCTCGCTAACGGGGTAAGTATACAAAACCTGTTTAGGATATGGACAACGCTTCATTAGAATGCTAGTATAAATAAGGTGTTCTACTGAATTTCGCATTAAACGCGGTAAAATAGGAAAAACGACAAATTTTTCTTTATTTAAGAAAAGGACTTATTGCTGATGCTCATTTAGCTGAGTCACGATTGATAATATAGGAGAACTGACTGGGCTCTCGGAAGTTCGGAGTCTGGGTTCGGAGGAAACCATGGAAAACTCCGAACGTTTAGGTCGGCAGACAAGATCTGGTTTTGAATTAGACACCTTCCGTCTCCCAGTTCAAAGCGCCATGCGCTAGGCCCCTGGTCGGGCATTATCTGCTCTTAAATCACTCTAGAAATTTGTAGAATTGATGCTTTCAGGACTGTTGTTAGTGCAAAAGTAAATACAATAAAATATTAATCCATGGTTTCTAGTTCATTGAGCACTGTGTGTATCACCAGTTTTGAGTACATACATTTCAAAATGCGAATAACCAATAGTTCGCGAAATATTGTGTTAATTTTACAGTGGTGTCAAGAAAGACGGCAATGAACTCCTGAGGACAGGAAAAGGTTATATGATCGGATGAATCACGCTATACCGTGTTTTGCACTGATCGAAGACGTGGAACTTGGTGGAAACCCTATGAAGCCGTTAACCTTTTTTGCCCTGTTCGCACTGTGCAAGCGTGATGTGGGAGTATCATGGTGTGGTGCATTTTCTGCTGGTACGGATGAGGTGCCTTGGAGTTAGTGGAGTGTTAAAAAGAAGTTATGCAATACCCGCTCATTGGGAAATATAGTGCATCCTGCAATGTTTATAAAAGTGACACATGTTTCATGGACGATAAATTCAACTATATATCGTGCTGGAGTTGTTTGAGATTCTCTCACTGAACGTCAATATAATTTCCAACAGCTATCCTGGCAGTTGCACCGCCCAAATCTTGATCCAATAGAAAATTTTTGGGACATGTTACAAAGGCCCATCCGACAGCAATCTCCTCTTCCATCCAATTTACAGGATCTTAAAGCCTCGATAAGCAAGTTGTGATATTATCTGCTCGTAAATGATCTGCTCGTCCAGAAGTTTACCTTCACGAATACGGGCCGTTGTTCGCGCAAAAGTTGATTCAATAAAATATTAATCTAAGTCCTTTCCTAGAGTGTGTATCATTAGTTTCCGATATATAACATTTCAAAATGTGTATAAACAATACTAGCGCAATATTGCGTGTCTGAAGACCAGAGCAACTCAGGCTAGTTGGAAATAAAATCGCATTCAATGCCTTTTAAAGTCACAAAGATCATTTAAATATCTCATTCTTGAAGACAGCTAAATTTGTCATTTGGTAAAGATACAATTTAGAATACGAAGGGATACGAAACTAAAGAAACATTAATGACTATCGTGTTTCAGTAGTTTGCGGAATATATTTTTGTGATTGTTACTAAGGGAAGGTAAATCGTCCAAAAGCTGCGATTAGGTTCAGCATAAAAGAAATCAACTTCCAAATTTAAACCTTGGCAATATTAGTAGAACCAAAGACTAATAATTCCTTTCTGCAGTTTAATCTTTCATCAGTCTTTTTTCCGTAATTTTCGTACCTATTAATGATAACAATTCATAGTGGAATTCCGATTAAGCCTACCCCTAGGCTAGTGATAGTTTTCTTGACCAGTCTTATATGTTTCGAAAAAAAAAAAAAAATGTAAATAGAATTAAGCAGGTAACATAATAAGTAAAAAAATGGGAAAAATACGAAAAATTTTCAAAGAGTTGATGAGAAATGATGAATTTCAAGGAAAAACAGCAGAAAAAAGGAATAGGAGAGGTAAGAAATAGTATGTAAGAGTAGGAGGTAGTAGGTAAAAACAATGAAATGAAAAGGTGAAACGTGTTAATGAAAACATGAAAGGGACAGATATTCAATCATTTCTTAACTTTACAGGGGATGGATGTTTTGATCCCGATCCATACTGTTCTCTTGAGCAATACAAGGAAAAGCCCCTTCGTGCATACCTTTTTTACTGTGCATGCGGTGAAGGTCTGAAGTGTGTCAAGGTAAGAATGAGACGCATTAAAAGTTACACAACATTCAAGTGTTTGTGCTAATGTCGGTTAAATTTATGTTTATGTTGTTTCAATTCTGTTGTTGTTGTTGCTTCAAATGCCCCCTGGCAACTGCAGAGTGGTGCCAGATCCTCCATATAGGACGGTGATGGGTGAAAGGGAGCTGCTCTTTGAAGAGACCCTTTGGGAGGAAGCCCGATTTAGCTCGGGATCTCCTAATTTTGAACCAATTCCAGATGAGAAATACCTAGCACCTGAAATCGCCACCAGCCAGAAGAGCATGGTTTGAACATGGAGGACTTTGGAGACACGAACAGATTTTACGCGCATCAGATCCCATTAGCGTACACTATATATAGCGTGCTGTAGGTCCTACAGCAGTCCTGACAAGAGAGTTCACCCTCCCAAGCACCGGCCAAGCCGGAGCTGCACGACTTTCCGTGTACTTACGGGAACGGAGCTTAGTGACTAGACCACTTACAGTTTTGTTGTATTCGACTGAAACGCTGTTGCGAAGGCGCCTCTCCATTTGTACTTTCTCTTTACAATTTCTCCATACCCCTTACTTTTGCTTAAACTGTGCTGTGGCACTAGTGGAAGACAAAAGATTAATAACGCGTTGATTTAATCTGTAAAATGTGCCTTAAAAATCAATATAACAGTTTAGTGCTTTTGCACATTCTGTGAATAAAATATGTCTATCAACTTCATGGATTGATTCCTCATAAATAAAAAGAAATACTATTACGTAAAGCTGAATGTATTTTCTTAGTAAATTATGTTTAAATAATATCTAAACAGGATATCCAAAAAGATAGCAACATGGTTTAATTCTTGGAGGTCTATTGGAGGAAAGTGGTCAGCGTTAATTTGAATAGATGTTCAAAATAAGTTAGGAAAAAAGGCTGCGTTGAAAGAAAAGTCCTCTCGGAAATTTTCAAAAAATGGAGCTTTTTGCATACGACCACCACACAAAAAAATTCCAATTGGGGGCGGTTTCCATGATTGACGTAACACTATTTTCGATAAATTTTGTCCCCCCCCCCTTCCCCCTATTTCAAATTTTGTCACAAAATTTGATTCCCCCAGACAGCACACAAGCTTAAATCAAGCTTGACATTTGGCTTGGTAATGCAAGCTTGGCTTAAGCTGGATTTTAGCTTTAAAAGTGCTTTCAAAGTGCGCAGTGATGGCGCCATCTGTGAAAGAGAATGGACATTAATTGTCTAGCGTCCTTAAATTTGCTGAAAGGTCGTAAAAGATGTGTTTTATTTTATTACCAGTGCCATATTACGGGCAGGGCAAACGGGGCAACTGCCCAGGGCCTACAGATTTTAGGGCCCAAAAATCTTACATCATACACTTTTGTAATTTTAAAATAAAATTACAAAGGATAAAAAAATTCAGAAGTTAAATAATTTTTTTAACTATAAAGTATGAACAATGAAAATAATTCAAATTTACATTTGTATAAATTAATTTAAACTTATTTTTAATTCTTCGAAATGCTCTATATCGATATAGCATACCAATATGTAGGAAAATAACCATATTTGTAAAGAGAATTTTTAGCGCTAAAAAATAGCAAAATTTTTCAATTATTTGTTATTTTAAGAAATATTTACAAAAATGACTAAAGTTTTTGTATTCCATACATGTTAGCAACTGTGATACAGCATTTCGAAGTAACGTTTAACTATCTGTTTCTTTCATTTCAGATTACTTAACACAAAATTTGTGTTAAGTAAACCCATTCTATATTTCCAAATATGGAAATTTTTCAAAATAAAATACAATTATACTACGAAATTGATTTCAAAATCAGTCGTTTGTCTCGATTTGGCCAGCAGTATTGCTTCATGAGTGTTGCGGTACTGAAAGTTTTAAAACGTGTTTTTTATTTTAATTTTAATTTAATTTATTTTGATGCATTATTTTAATTCTGATGCAACCCATGGAAAAATAAAAGAAACAAATAACACATCGCCCACTTATCAATTTGGCGAGAAAACAGCGTGGTAAGTCACTTCAAACTTTAGTCACAGCTGCACAAGGCTACGGTGGCGGAATGGATAGCGTGCTCGACTGCGAAGCCAAACCGCCCGGGTTCTATCCCAGCGACGAACACTCGATGGAAACAGATTAAATTAAATTGAATTTTCAGCGTAGAGGGGGAAAATGCGCGGAAAAATAAATTATGTGGGGCGCGTTAGCCAGCGGGCGCCCCGTGTATTTAAAAAAATATTTTGTTGGAAAATTTTTTAAGCTTGAAATGTCAAGCTTAATGCAAGCTGGGCAAGTGTAAACTAGAACACCTGATTCAAGCTTGCATCAAGCTTACACGATTGGAATTTCAAGCTTATTGACTTGATAAATCAAGCTTGCTGAAAGTTTGATGCAAGTTTGCTGTGCTGTCTGGGGGTTCTTTTTCAGCCAATAAGAGATGGCTGAGAGCGTATCAAGCGAAGACGCGTTTTATATGGAGATAGTGTAATACTTATATTATTGTTTAACATTGATAAAATATTTTTTTTTCGATTTGTTTGTGTTTCAGACTATCATTTTCTTTATTATTAATTTTTTTTACTTTGATTGAAATTGAGTAGTTTGGCTGGAGTAATACAAATTGACGAATTGTTTTCCTGTGAGTGCATTTCGTATTGAACATATAAGAAAGCTTCTTATTCTTATCCCGGGTCCACTCTAAAATTATGGTAGGTTGGGTTAAAAGTTCTATCCTCCCCCCCAGATAATCATCTTCGTTATCATTATTTCTCAAAATAACTAAGATTCCACAATTAGAATTTGATAAATCTAAAATTGTGAACTTCTGTCCCCACCATCAGATACGTAGCCAATGTGGAGGAAGGGGGGGGGGAGTCTGGCCCCCAGAATTTAAATTTTTCTTAGCAAAATATATTAATCATGCCTTTCAATGAGAAATTTCACCTTTAAGGTATTTTCCAAAATTTCTCTTTTCAACACGCTTACCTGCCATAAAATTTTGAAGCGTCGGACCTTAATGAATTGAGAACATTTTTTTGCCTTGATGACTGAACAGCGTGTACCCGTTCTTTCTTGAGAACAGGTTCAAAAGTTGTGGGGAGACTTGTGAGGAATGGGACAATTTTAACAAAAATATTTCTTACAAATTATTTTATACTTTTGCAACTTTGAAAATTTCAAAATAACATCTCGAAACATTAATTTGAGGGTAATTATTCAAGTCTTAGTTATACAGGCAAACTAAAATAGCTAGAAAAATGTCCCATACCCACACCTCTCCCCCCCCCTCACGTACAGGAGGAATACGATGTGTTTTTAAAAGTTGAAATTTACTCAGAATTTTTATAAATATTTGAAAAAATGAGCGAGACAGTGAATAATTTATGTTCCTAGGTTTATTGCACATTATAACATGCATTTATTTAACCCTTTAAAGCACGAATTTTAGACGTTCGCGTGGCAAATAGACACGAATGCGAGCTAAATTTCATAGGTCAACATTGTGATTAACTAATTCATTTTTCCAAAAAACACGAAGTTTGAAGGAAATATGTGAAATTTTTATTATTCAGGATTTGAATCATTTATTATTAAAATCTGTATTTTATATGTGAAATTGGTGTAAGAAGTTTGTCTTCTACTTTAATCTGGCAGTGAAAAATGCGACGCAGATATGACGCAGATATGATAATATGGCAGTGAAAAATGCGACCAAATCAAATGAAAAATATGCCGATGCATGACTAGTTTCTCCAACCGTCTTTGGTGGATACACTTCTGCGGCAATATTTTCTTTATCAGTGACAGGGCCTGATTTCCGGGATTGCATTCGCGGCAAGCGCCTGGGCTCCTAACAAAAAATGGCTTCCGAATTGTTCTTTAAGTTTAAAAATTTGGAAATTTGAAATAAAAATTTCGAAAGAGGGGGCCCCCAATGACGCTTTTTTCCAGGGCCCCCAAATCTGCAACAGGCCCCTGATCAATGATGGAACAGTTGGCGTCTTGTGGGAAGATAAAATTTCATTTTTTCTCATCATTTTTCCTCCCTAAGTGTGAACGATAAAATTTTCTTTTACATAGTCCCATCATCAATCTACTTTACACATCTTCAAAAAAAAAAAAAAAAATAGTAATAATAATCCTAAAAGTATGCAGCTGCTATCTGAACTGCTAATTTATAGAAGTTCTGTTCTTTTACCTACGAGACATTACGAAGAAATTTTTCTGTTATAATAAATTTGACTGAAAACTTGCATAGAAAGTATAAGTTGTTTACTTTTGGGTGTTGGAAAACAGTTTTTTTTTGCCACATAAACTCCCAGGAATTTGTAACAGAAATGATTTATAGCAATAGCTATGAAGCTACGGCTACTAAACCTGGTGGAAAAATCAGAAATTAAAAATAAAGTTTTCTTTAGGCATAATTGATGGTCTCCCATCCCACTCGATTCTCTCCTAAACTGTTCATAATGAAGAAAGAAACATTGGAATTTTCACTACAGTAACTGCCTTCATATTGCTGCATCATTCATTAAGGATCTAAATCATTTCATACACTCTAATTTGGAATCATGACTCAGAAATAATTTTTGCTTCATCAAACGAAATGGCATAAAAGTAACAGTGATTAATGGTGATTATCCTAAATATGGATATCAAATTTCTCAATATCATGCCACAAAAAATAAAATTTGAGATTTTAAAAATCTTCCATATGTATAGAAAACAATAAAATAGTCTGACCATTCTTCGATAAATAAAAGTTTTACAGAGATGGTATAAATAAACGTTAATTTTTTTGGAGGAGAATAGAAACCACATTCATTCTTTTAAAACAGCTCTCGGTATTTCGACCATGAAAGTATTAATTGTTTTCGCAACCTGTATTATGGCTGTTTTGTCAGTAAGTATATCTGGAATGTGTGTGTGAGTTTACTTTTAACAGTCATATTTATTTGTTTCGGTATGTCATTTATTTATTACAATAATTATACAGGGTGATCCAAAACTATGGGGGAAAATGTAAAGGGTTTTACAAGGAACCAAGAGGGTTCAGAACCGTACAGCAATATGATGTAGGGAACGTCGTCCTCGTGTACCAGTTAATAATCACTTTGGAGCATGCATTGAAAACTAGCATCATTCACAGAAAGCATTTGACTAGAATCGATAATTTACAAATTCTGTTTCATTTCATTCATGAAACTGTCGGAGAAAAGCCCATTGTTTATGGAACTCAATTAAGAATTAAGAGAAACATTTCAACACTTCCTCCGAAGTGATTATTAACAAGTACATAAAGACGACATTTTCAACCCCACATAGCTATGTGATTCTGAAAAGTCTTGAGTTTCTCTATCACTCCTTACATCCCTCCCCAAGAGTTTTGAATCGCCCTGTATAATGTCAAGTTTTTTATATTTTATTTTATCTTATGTGAAATTGAATCTCAAATTGACTCATCAGTCTCAAATAGAATCTCAATAGACTCAAGAATATATATTAAAGAATTTTGAGGAGAGCTTGCCCTTGGAAAGGCCAACTAGCTCCTCAGTCAGTTTGTATTTTTAATTGCAGTAGTTTTGGGGCGCAAAGCGACTTTAAACAGAAGACGCCGCCTTCAATAAAAATTCCGAACACAACGTTGCTGTTGTTGTATCCGGCATTTTTTTTTCATATTTCGGAGCTCAGTTTTAAGAACCCTCTTATAAATTCACGTCGGATAAAGTGGATAACTCAGCGACAGATGCACAGAGAAAGGAAATCGAAACAGCCAGTAGACTGAGTGGGAAGCGAGTCCACGACAGTACGCTTAGGCGATTAGCATAAAGTAAGACAGGCCCTTAACCCTTTAACGCCCCAGCAAACACACTACTGCCCGCAAACTGACGGCAGGGTACCCGCCGTGCTGGGCTGGCAAAGTGCCGTATGCCGGGAGCACAGTGCATTGCCGTCAGTTTAAAGTCACTGGAATACCAATGCCTGAAAAATGCATATGCGCCAGTACATTGCCAGTAATGGTGAAATGCCTGTCGCGCCCATGTGTCTAAAACACGCATGGCATAGTTAACGGCGTGGTACTGTTTAAAATGTACCGGGCCAGCACTTTTTAGAGGCCAGTAAATATTTCGTAGTGTTAGCATAAAATTTCTTTATTTCATTTAAATAGATGGGACCTATATAAGATGCCGGCCCGAGGCCGCACATTGGCTTAATCAAACTCTGATAGGCATTCATATTATATTATTATTATTATTATTATTATTATTATTGGATGTGGGGGTGGTGGAGGAGTTCATTTTGGACTTTCTCGTACTAAAACTAAAATAATACAAACAAGTTCAATATGGTATAAAAATATTCACTACACTGTATTAGGTGCCTATGTACAGAATTATAAATTTTATTCTAAAATCTTTAGACTTTCTATTAATGTTTTTATAGTTTTGTTGAAACTTTCCTGAAAAGAAAATTGAAGACTTTTTCCTATGCAGGAGCGTAGCCAGGTTGGGTGTCCTGGGGGCTAGTATGTAGTTAAATTCAAATTCCTCACAAACATAAAAAAAAGGAACATTTTACACTTTCCACAGCATTTGAGAAAAACGAAGATCCCAACTTCACATCAAAAGCAAAACAATTTTAATATAAATATGTGTATGGTTATTAGTGGTAATTACAAGCTGAATAATTACAAGATTATATATATATATATATATATATATATAATGCACACTAAAGAAATGTTTATGATACGCCGAGTTATAGTGTGTGTGTGTATGGGAGGCGCCCACAGAAGGGTTATAGGCGGCTTCAGTGAGATGTTACGCATGAAGTACTTTTTAGGATACAAAATTTTTCAGATTCCTCATTGTTGTATATAGCTTTCGAAAACGTTAAATTGGTATTTTTAAACAGCTTCAGAAGGCTAGTAAAATTTCAACATTTGGAACAGTTATTTTTATAAAACAACGCTGTTTCAATGATGAAATCTTTGTTAGCTCATATCTTGGCTGGGATGGCCTTACCTTGAGTGCTTTGGAATAATACCATGGATAACTATGGATTAAAATAACAGGTAAATCTTAAGTTTTACTGTTTTTAAAGTACATACTCTCACAGCATATTTTAGTGTATAAAACTATTTTCCTCCTTAAAATTTGAGTCATGTAGTATACAGCAGGTAGATAAAGGAATTTCTTTTCAAAATAGGTAACAAAAAATCTTTTGATCTAACAAAAAATCTTAACACACCAAAAATTTTGCTTTTCGTTATTTGATATTGTGTTGAAAGAGCTTTAGGCGAGTAGGGTTGCTGTATTTCGCCTGGTAACTCTATTGGCGAGTCATACAGAGTGGATAAGAATCCCGTGTGTTAGGCTTATGTTTAAATTTATTCTTTTTTTCCATTTCACATTCGCTAGCCCAGTGCCCGATGCGTTTACACCTTTTACAAATTATTCTTGATGCATCCTTAATTTTAAGCGTCGGCTGGTCCGAGTATTTTCCATAATTTTTATTTTTAGACGCAGGTTTTCTCGGAACAGCCACGAAAGCACCTGAGTCTTCCGCTTGTCTATCATCGTTACGCCTGGCACTGAATTCTTCCACTACTTTATTCACTCCAAGGCTTGATTCTGAGTATTTCTGGCTTCGGAAGCTCATCGCTTGATTTCATAGCACATCGGAAATTGTTGAAGTAGAAGAGAGGCTATATAACAGTATTACAGTCAGCAAGTCATCGTCTATTTTAATATCCATTTCTGAAAGTCTGTCCCCTATGTCGAAGAATTTTCTCAAATGGTCGTGAATTCCATTAGACGAGTCGGGTATCTTATATTGAATTAAAGATTTCGGTAATGCAGCTTTGCGAGCAGGTCCTTTAGACTGATAGATTTCTCCCAGTTTTTTCCAGACATCTGATGAAGTGTCACAATTTTTTATTTGTTTGAGTTCAGATGGCGATATACATAGAATTATATCTGCTTTTGCTTTTTCGTCCATTTGGACTCGCGTATCGAACTCTTCTTGCGATTTTTTGCCATTTTCCAAAACTTCAAGTTTAGGCTTTGAACCTGATGCATAAATCCAGGCATCATTCTTTATTAAGAGCGCTTTCATTTGCATTTTCTATGTTTCGTAATTATCTGTATTCAGCTTTTAATTCTCCAAGTTCTAGTCGCCATTTTGAGGATGAATGATGCAGCCTTGAAACGAAGGTTAAAAATCAGCAAATAAATAAATTATTCCATCTGGTGTCCATAACCTTTTAGAAATGTTAGCAGAGTTATGGCACAAACATAGTAAACGTGGGATTTAACATAAAATTTACTATATTAAATTAGAACGGAAGAAACAGGCACGTCACATAACAAGGTAACATCAGGAAGGAAAAATGTATAGAAGAAGTAAAAAGAATGCGTACGCGAGCATAGCTACAGTTAAGCAGATAAATGTTTATTGAGGGATACAGAGTCCAGGAGGATAAGATATTACACATACGTTTGAGAAATATTTTTCGGACAATTTTCAATAAAGTGGGTGAGAGATAAAATGACATAGTCATTAATAAATCCTCTATGCTATTTCCCTCGTTGTGTATAATTTTTGCTTGAGAGAGTGTTGTAAAACTAATTGCGTTTCTAAATTCGTAATTTTTAAAAAATACCTTTTATAAACTTGTGACATCAAAATGACATCAGTCTCACTTGCAATATACAAACCATTAATTTCTCATTGTTAATTGATCTTTTATCGGATATGAAACCGATTATTACAGTTTGCATATTTCGCATGCATTAAGCTGAAAACTTTATTGCGAAGGCGTAATAATTGCATTTTTATTCGATACGCGTGCATATTATTTTCGTACCGTGATGTTATATGTATATATATTTTCCATCCTTTCTTGAAACTTTCTTGATGTTCGAATTATGTATTTTCTGAGCGTCTTTTTACCCATTCTTTTTCTATTGTACTACATCCAGAAAAAGAATGCTAGAAATATCAATTTTAATTTTGTTTAATCACACTCATGAATAACGATACACTTTCCAATTTAATGGAATATGGAAAAAAATAGGGAAGAGGCGTGAATTATGATACTCTTGTAATATAGAGCACTTTAATGCGCATCTAAAATCTTAAAGTGTTTCAGATTTTCTTACTTTTTTTTTTCCTTTCCGTTTTTCGATCAGGTTTCCCCCAAATCTTGAATAATAAAAGTGAATGTTTGTAAATATCTATGTGTACGCTTTCCAGACAAATCTACAGCAGGCAAAGTTCTGAAAATTTGAACATAGGAGCCTATGAGTAATATGTGCCCTGAGGTTCAGAATTTTCAAATTTTAATTATTAATTAAAAACCTTTTTTAGATGTCGTGCATGGCGAGTTTCGCCGTATAAAAGGATTTATGCTTTTGAAATAGAAGAAATACTTCTACTTGAATAAAGAATCGCGTGTATTTGAATAGCATGAAATACGATGAAAATGATACCTGTTTTACGCCAATTCTATCTATCTATAATAATAAAAAATAATTTTTGTAAATCTGTATGCGTGCGATCGATTTTAAGATAGATTTCGATTCCAAATATGCGTTTTATGGAAGCGTTACGAGAAAGAGGTGATTTCTTTTATAACGCCCTTACTTTCGCAAATCTAAAAAATCGCTGCACTTTGGCGAGCTTTGCAATAATGGGTCTCTAGGAGTTATGCACAAATTTCAATGTATCAAAAGAACTAGATGAAAACTACAGTGAACAAATTAGCGATAAACACACCAGTTAAGGAATTTGAAGATATTTAATTACTGGCAACCCAACATAAAGAAATAAGTAATAGATAGCTTCTGTCGATAGCGCAAACATATTTGCTAATCGTGCATGCTTCATTTCTCTGTGGGGGTCTAATTCTTAAGTTGACATGGACGAAGTCACGGGTAGCAGCTAGTATATATAAAAACCTTTCGTGAAACATTAATTAACTGACGGTGAAAACTGCATCAAAATCCGTTGCATGGTTTAGGAGGAGTTAGCGGATAAACAGACAGTCTAAAAAAGTGACTTTGTTTTATACTATGTTGCGAAGGGAATATTAGGTTAAAGAAAATAAATCCGAAGCTTAAAATTTCTGTCAGAATTCCGCATTTTAACGCAGACGAATGCTTTAAAGATAGACTTTCTATTGACTCACTGATAAAAGCATAATTTCAAATGCAAATGCAATACAGCAGTGCATTTTCTGAAATGTCTGTTATTTCATGCAGGTTTGTTTCAAAGACGGATGTCCTTCTGGGCAATGCTGCCTTAGTGATGGAGTTAGTGAAACCGTAGAGGAACGCTACATGTGTAGCCCACTTGGAAAAGAAGGTAAATAAATATTCAATATATTACAATAATTTAGATTTTGGACACATGGTGTAAACCAAATTTGCCGCAAATGTTCTGAAGACAAATTTAATGTATGCCAAGCTAACATCAGGGAAATAATGCTAATCAAATTTCTGCCGATTTAGCCTTTACATGTAAACATTTCCGAAACCACCTCAATTTCGAATATAATGAGTGGCAATTATTAATAAAAGTATGATATAAAAAAGAAAGAAAACCGACTTCAAAATAAACATATAAATCACATTTGATTGCATTTAATTAATTAGGCAGATTGGTATGTTTAGCACCACGGAACACGTAGCTGCGTTCTGCTACCTAAAGTGCTACCTTTGGTAGATAAAATCTGCTACCAATCAAGCAGAGTGGTGTGTTTAGTACCACGAAATATTTCATGTCAACGTGTGGCAAATATCCAGGCTGTTCAATTATTCCCATTGTAAAATAAAGTAGATTTTGGCAACTTCTTGCCAAACTTGGGCGATATCGCCAAGCTGAGTTCAGTTTTAAGAACTTACTTCTTGATGCCAAACTTCACAATAAATTGACAAAAATGGCCAACCTTGGCGACTTTTCAATAATTATGATCAGCACTGTTACTGGCAACCCTTTAAGTAATGGTTTAAAAATATGTTTTTTTTTTTTTTTTCAATTTTCGGAATGATATCATCAAAACGCGGCCAAATTAATATGAGACCACCCCTGATTTACCCTCTTTTCCAATAAAAGAATTTTAATAATCGGTCCATGTGGCACGCCCCCCCCAAAGGTGTCGCAGACTGTTTGCTGGGCGGCCGCGAGAAAAACCAAAGAGCAAGCAATAATGCATGTTTTTAAAAAATCATGTTATTTATTCACATTTTGACTCAAAAATATATGCATTTTCGCTTATAATGTTCATTCAAACTATACCGATAATATCATTTTGTAGAAAATTTGACTAAATGTTCATTGTTAAAGATTAAAAATCTGAATGTATGCTGAAAAATGAGATGGGGGGGGGGCTCCACCTTCAGTTAGCCTCTGTTGGGGGAGGGGCGCGACGTGAAAAGGTTGAGAACCGCTGCTGTACATACATTAAAAAAAACCTTCTCTTTTTTTAAGTTGTGATAATTTTTTCAAAAAAATATACTGTCGAGGATGAGGTACGGCTTAGGGAAACGGATGTCAATGATGTTTAAAGTAATTAAAAAACTTTGTAAAAAACACACATAAGAAGTAAAAGGAAAAAGGATACGCGTTTCGTTCAAAAATTGTTTTGAACTTCTTCAGTCCAAGCTCTTCGACGTAAAGAACACACATTATATGCAAGTTACAAGAATAGCCGCTTGAGCGTTCCGTGGCTTGATTATTATTGTGCTCGACTCGTTCACTGATATTGCGGGTTCTAATATCTTACAGTGTAACAGATTGCTTCTTTTACTTTTTACACATCAATCTTTAAAATTTACTGATTTATTAGGAACATTTGCTTATTCATTTTATTAATTACTTATAGATTATTTCGATATTTTTATATTATTTATTTTAAATTTAATATCTACTGTTCGAAGTCTAATATTTTGAAAGTTGATTATAATTATTGCTATTTGAATAGTAACACATACTGTAATTGAACCCTATTTATGATGGTAAAATATTACTGGTAGCTAAAAGAGAAAATGTAAACATTTTAGCCCTGTTATTAATTTAATGAAGCAATACTGTGTATTTACTTATCATTATCAGGTGTACGTAATCCTGGATTTTAATTATGGTAAAAACATTTAAAAGAAAAAATCTGTTTACATACCGTTTTATCGAACTGTTCTCTTTAATTATCATAAATAATATTTAAATTCCAAAATTATTTGTAATCAAATAAAGTATATAAATTACTAAAGTAATAGTCTAGGAAGAGTAGAAATCAAATTTAATAAAATCTAAGAAAGCATTATCGAAAAAAATCGATAACTAATTTATAAAAGGAATAGGTAAAATTTTCGAATGAATTAATTAATTGAAACTACATATAGGTATTCGGATTTAGTTTATGACATGTTCCGTATGATTTTTTTTTTCTGCTTGACATGCTTGCCATCAATGGCTTTGATATGGCACAGACGAATAGAAAAATTCTGTACAACTCGCTGAAGGTCTGGCTGCTTACCAAAGGTATTGAAATAGTTCACTGAGTATCATATGTAAAAATCTAGACTGAGATTATAAGTAAAGTTACATTATTTTTGGGGGAGCTTTAAAGCGTCTGGTAAAAGTTACCGCCGATGGAAAGTGTCTGGCAGTATTAATTGTTAATTTTCGACAATTATTTTCTAAAACATACATAAAAATCAACACTCAGACTTTAAGAAATGTTAGCACTGTTTTTACCTACATTTAGCACCTGGTACCTGTGAATTGGCGGTCGGCCCAAGCTAGCAAGTATGCACACACCCAAGTATATATACTAGGGTGGGCCGAAAAAACTTTTTTTTTATTTTTTCGAATATGTCTATTGTAAAGAAGTTGATACACATTTAGACAAGAAAAACCGTAAAAAAAAATTTAGAAAAAAAAAAAAAAAAAATGATCGCGCATTTGTTATGATTTGAAAAATGATTTGAAAATAACTTTTGTTTTAGCGATCTATGAGTAGTAAAAACAAATTTTAGAGTAATATTTTGTGTAACGTTTAAATTGTACTACTTATCTTTTGGGTTTTTACTATTTCTCTCACGGCACAAATTTTCCGATTTCGCGGTTTGTTTTGATTCGTTTTGCGCGCTAACGACAAAACAGGTTGCCAGATCGGATGAACAAAACTTTTCTTTTTTGATATGTGGTATTGGTATGATTGTAACTTTTGATAAATAATCAATGTTAAAAATAGTTATATCTGGTTTTTAAATCGAGCCGACTTTTCCTTTTCTTTATGCCGACATTTTTTTTTCTTAAATAAATTTTTGATACAAACATCATATTTTGGCTTTGTAATGTATTTGCTAAATTCTAAGTTTTGGTTTAGACGTTTTTTTTTATGCTAAAATTTTCTCTGTCTTTAACTTTTTTTATTCTGCCTTTTCTGTTTTTTTATTCCCCCTTTTTCCCTGCATCAATTTTACATAAATCGATAGATTGAATCAAGATTCGATACGGAGACATCGAAATCGGCGGAGGAACACAACCACGTGTAAGAAAAATAAAAATACCTCAAAAATTACAGATAACAAGAAAAATAGTTAAATTTCCTTTTAATGCAACGTTACTTCACCAACTAAATAAGTTTCACTTCATTTTAATAAGCACTAAGATATGACAGAATAAAGCTCATGAACGAACTTGATTGTCGCATGAATACAGAAGTGAGAATGCAGAGGAGTGAAAAGCGAGCATGGGTTAGTAAGCGCTCTCTCTCTCTTCCTGCTGACTGAGATCGAGAACTGAATTTTTGAGAGGACGCCGAACGCATGATGTGGTGGAGACTACAAATGGAGCTGGAGACCTGACAAGGAGGATAAAACATGGGGCCCCCCAAAATCATCTTAATGACGATAAGTCATTTCTTTTCTTTTCTTTCTCTTTCTCTATTTTTTGTTATTTTTGTTTTTGTCGGCTGTTTAAAAAAAAAATTAAGTGCACTTCAACAAGGGAACATTAAAATGTGGGTAATTGGTAGTCATTGGTTATTTTAAGTCTGAATTTTGTCAAGTGTAATGTTAATCTAGCAAAATATATTATGATTAAGTTAATTTAAAATAAATATAAGTTGTTAAGGTCTAACAGAGTGTTTTCTTCATTCATTCCTCGTGTCTCTTTACTTAGTTTACATGGCTTCGTCGCGCCATTTTCTTACAGCGAAGCACAAACAGATACCTGGGTCATTGACTGTTAAGAATAATAACACGATAAGATTAATTCGGCCTCTATGCCATTTGATTTAGGAAAAAGATTTTGGATTGTTTGATATTTTTTTATTTAACTTTAATTTTGGTACTTTAGAATTTTAACTTAAGCTTTTGGCGAAGTCATGGCACATTCACTTTGAAAAATTGAAAAAAATAAGAAAATGATTTTTTTTTTTTTAAATACTAAAACGTTTCAAATTTGAAACTGTTGGGTCAGGTTGCATTTGGTAAAGCTAATAGTGTGAAGAAAAATAATTAAAACCCTTGATTATTCAGTATAAATCGACCGCAGATAGCCTTAAAGATTAGCGCTAAATTCATATTTTGAAGGATTTCAATAAGACGACTGCTTGTTTGTTGGAGACGGAGAATAGTAGTAGGCAGGGGCGTAGCCAGGGGGGGGGGATATCGGGATATATCCCCCCCCCGAAATTTTTGGATTAGTGATGAAACTCCGTCTATTTATACACATATACGTTCATATCCCACCCCCCGAAATATTTTCCTGGCTACGCGCCTGGTAGTATGATATGCAGAAATATATCTATTCGAAAACTTGTTGAAATAACTTGTCTTACTTATAAATTTTAAAAAAATGTGAAAATAACCAGGATCACGCATTCATTTTGAAATGTCGAAAAATTAAGAATTTTTTTTCCTCAGAAGTGGTTTTAAAAGATCTGAATCATGCATTTAAATACCGCGACTTATAGGGAAAGGTGTTAAAAGCCCGGAAAACATTATATATATATATATATATATATATATATATATATATATATACATGCGGGTTTAAAAGATTTATCATATTTCCAAAAATCTTAAAAATAACATTTTTTAGAAACTTATTTTCATAAGATTGCTGCAAAAGTTTTTACTGCCCTATTTTCTTTTATCCTAACATTCCATATTATTGCGTGGAACTCATACACATTAAAAGCAGCTTTTGATGAAAATTCCGGCATAATAGACCTTGATAACAGAGTACTTCTTATATAACCGTCTCTAGCTTCAGTTCCGCACACACTTTTGCTGGCCTCGGTGACAAGTTTCGCGCAACACTCCAGAGCTTGGGTGTGACATGGAAAATCTATTGAAGTCCGAAATCCCCTGCCTGCCAGTTTTCATCTTTTCTTCTATTAGTTCATATGGCACATTCCTTAACAAAGGTGGCGGAGTGACCTTACAAAGATTCCACTGAATCATGCCTACATAATCAGTCGTGTTGAAGTCAAGTGTTGGCACTCTAAAGTCTCTAACTCTTTTCATCTTGCAATTTTCCTGAGCTTTGAGAACTCGACAACATCCCAATTCCCTCACATGCTGTCTTTCGTCCGTAATCATAGCCAAAATCATATTTTCGGGGTGTGCAAAGTATGAATTTCGTTGTATTACCGGATCGATTACTTTTCGCAAATTTTCAGGGAGGAATCTTGTCAATCTGATCACCTCAAACACAATTTTAGGACCTTCAGAAAAATAGCCACTTGCTTTCATTTGAAACCACAGAGGCATGTAGCAATGTAAAATGAAGGGCACCCGCTGCTTCAGCTCTTCTGAAGGGCAACCTATACCACCACTGAAAGATGATGGTCCTGCTGTATCTCCATCGATATGATGGAAAAGATGTCTCAGATCGTTGAAATGCAAAAGGCAAATACACCGTCGCAGTGGTCTACAAACTTGAATCTCAATTTGATGAACATCATCATTTTTCCAGCCAGTGTTAGTGGCCGTTCCATCACATCCAATTAACTCGAGTTCTTGAAGAGAAATATTCAATTTAGCCAAATGAGCGATAATTGACAAAGCAATGTCTTTAGAAAGCCCAGTTGTGAGTGAAACATGTGAAAGATATTTAGAGCCTGGTTCTTGAACCAAGGAATAATGTTCTTCTTTTTGGATTGGACGATAACGTTTAGAACCCACCATTTCAATCACCATAGTCTCATCTTTCCTACCGTCAAAGTAAAGACCACGTACATGTTCATTTACAAATTTGGACTGCAAATGATGTCGATTACTAATTTTTTCTCTTCTAACTTTGTTTTTCTCGATAACATGAGACGAGTCCTCTTTGTTTATGATGCTGAAGTCTTGGAGCACACTGGATGTAATCGCGGTTGTTGCGCGGTCCGATACTCCCATTAGAGACCTGCACAGGCCTGAAAATTGAGTCCCGGTCCGGCCCGAGCCCGAAGATTCTTGAATTTGTAGGCCCGGCCCGGGCCCGTAACACATTTGAAACAAACATCACGGCCCGGCCCGTACGGGTTTATAATTGAGGGAAAAAAAATTCGAAATTCCAGAAATTTTAAAAAATGTAAAAACGAGCAAATAGATCGATAAATAAATATTTCTCAGGTATTTTATATTAAGTAAAGTTATTAATGTTAACTACTACATTAAATTAATACTAATATTAAAATAACCACCATTTATATGCATATATATTCTGAAAAGTGGAATATTTTTAATTAGATGTTAATTCATAAAGTGGAATAATGTGGAAATCTCCGGTCGACCTGGAATCGGAACATAGCTGTATCAGCTCGGTCTGGCGCCATCATAGGCGCCACTAATGGTATACAAAAGGAAAACAAACGGTTATGACATCTTTTTCGAAGTGCAACAAAATTTGAATACTTTGCCACATCAGTCTTTCAAAGTAAACAGAGTAATAGCCCTACGATTCCATAATTTATTACCTACAGAAGCCAATTTCTAAAAATACTTTTTTTTTTTTTTTTTTTTTTTTTTTTTTTTTTTGCTGCTTGCAGGAAGGTTAGGGGGAAAAAAATCTAGACACGCGTCTGGCCCGGCCCGATCCGGCCGGTTGACAACAGACTTTTTATTCCCGTACCCGTACCCGGCCCGCGGGCCGGGCCGGCCCGTGAAGGTCTCTAACTCCCATACCGATCACTTGGCAGAGCATCGATGTTAGTTTTTTTTTTTTTTTTTCAAGTAGTCAAATGAGAGGGGGGGGGGGAAGCGATTGAGGGACCCTGATGACGCAGTAGTAGCCTCCTCTACAGTATTTTGTACTTTGTAGCAGAGGTGTAACTACTTACTCATCTCTGACAGACAGTTGCCTTATTACAATCCTTCCAAATAAGGCTTTTACCCTAGATTTAAGAGTTTTTAAGGCAATGCGCGATCGATTAATACAGACTAATCAAATGGTTTTAATTTTTTCCCTCTTTTTATTATCTTTAGTACCACACACAACCTAACATAGCACATTTCAAATATGAAACGCTTAGGTATTTTTAAAAATTCTCAAAAAAAAAACCTCATTTTTTTATTATTTCAAAGTGAATGCGCGATCGGAAGATATAATTTTTTTCTAAAAATTTTGTTACGGTTTTTCTTGTCTAAATGTGCAACAACTTTTTTGCACTAGCCCTTTTCGAAAAAAAAAAAAAGTTTTTTCGGCCCACCCATACTAAGACTACTTTATCCCATGCATTTTATTTGTGAGAATATAAGTAACGTCTGGGGGCCATGGGATCTTGGACTATAAGTTTTAACTAAATCCCGCCAGCAGTAAAAAAGACAAAATTCCTTTTTCTCCATATAGTTAAATAATTACAAACCTGTATACTGCTTTTATGTTGTACAGCTGCGGAAAAAAAAGGCCCACTTGCTTTTTATTGCGCCGTCGTTCGTCGTACAGCAAAGTTATATATACCATTCGTTTGCAAATAACGCATACTTTAACATACCAGTAATTCAATTTGCATAAGGGGCCGACTTCATATTAAATTCTGTATCAACTTCGTTTTTTTTTTTCAATGGAAATATACTACTTTGACGTTATTAAACAAAAGAAAACCTTCAAATTACTCCATATATAAATTTTCACCCATTTCCTACGATAATTTACGGCGATATTGCGACTTATTTTTTGCGCTATTTTAAGAGACTTTCTGCACATTGAAATACGCTATTTGTAAGTTCCGAACTTTTCGCCTTTCATTAATTTCGCATGAGAGAGCTAAAAGAAATAAACATTATTTTCAAGGGAAGTATTGTTTCCATCTCTCTTAAAGTTTTTGTACTGAGAATGTCAAGGGTAGAAATTAGAATATTTAGTCAGTGGTCCAAATGACCCGTGAGTTAATAACTTTAACAAATATAAACACGATATTAATTGACTATGTCATTTTATCTCTCATCTTTCATGTATTTCGCCTGGTAACCCCATGTGGAAATTTTTATGATTGTAACCTATTTATAAAAAAATACATGTGATGCATATTCTATACAGCTTACGAAATATTGTAACAATAAATTAAAGCTTTTGTGAACCAATAATATTTAAATTATGTAAAAAAAACATGTGATGCATATTCTGCAGCTTATGAAATATTGTAACAATAGATTAAAGCTGTTGTGAACTAATAGTATATAAATATATATAAAGTTATGTCGCTTTTTTGGGACACATTTTTCGGACAATTTTCAATATAGGGTGTGAGAGATAAAATGACATAGTCATTAAAATTATAATAATAATAATGACTATCGTGTTTCAGTAGTCTGCGGAATATATATTTGTGATTGTTACGAAGCGAAGGTAGATCGTTCAAAAGCTGCTATTAAGTTCAGCATAAAATTTATCAACTTCTGAATTGTTAATCTTGGCATATTTAGTAGAACCAAAGATTAATAATTCCTTTCTGCAGTTTAATCTTTCATCAGTCTTCTTTACCGTAATTTTCGTACCTATAATATGACAACAATCCATAGTGGAATTCCGATTAAGTCTCTCCCTTGGTTAGTGATACATTTTCCCAGTGTTATATGTTCCGAAAAAAAAAAAATGTAAATAGAATTAAGCAGGTAAATTAATAAGCAAAAAAAAACGGAAAATGTTCAAAGAATTGGTGACAAATGATGAATTTCAGGGAAAAAATTAATAGGATAGAGGTAAGCAATAGTAAGTAAGAGTTGGAGGTAGTAGGTAAAAACAAGGAAATGAAAAGGTGAAACGTGCTAATGGAAACATGAAAGGGTCTGTGAGAGAGATATAATCAATCATTTCTCAACTTTACAGGGGATGGATGTCTTGATCCTGGTCCATACTATTCTTATGAGCAATACAAGAAGAAGCCCCTTCTTTCATACACTATTTACTGTCCATGCGGTGAAGGTCTGAAGTGTGTCAAGGTAAGAATGAGACGCATTAAAAGTTAGACAACATTGACGTGTTAATGTCAGTTACACTTTTGTTTATGTTGTTTCAATTTTGTTCTTGTTGCTGCTTCAAATGCCCCCTGTCAATGGTAGAGTGGTGCCAGATCCTCCATATAGGACGGCGATGGGCAAAAGGGAGCGGCTCTTTGAAGAGACCCTTTGGGAGGAAGTCGGATTTAGCTCGGGGGGTCTCCTAATTTTGAACCAATTCCATATGATAGATACCTAACCCCTGAAATCGGCACCAGCTAGAGGTTTGAACATGGAGGACATTGGAGTCACGAACGGATTTTACGTGCATCAAATCCCATTAGCGTACAAGGACCTGCAGCAGTCCAGAAGAGAGTTCACCCTCCCAAGCACTGGCCAAGCCGGAGCTACAGCACTTTCCGTGTACTTACGGGAATAGAACTTAGTGACTAGACCACTGCGGACAGTTACAGTTTTGTTTTATTCGACTGAAATTCTGTTGCGAAGGCGCCTCTCCATTTGCACTTTCTCTTTACAATTTCTCCATACCCGTTACTTTTGCATAACGTGCTATGGCACTAGTGGAAGATATAAGATCCGAACATGTTGATTTAATCTGTAAAATGTGCCTTAAATATCAATTATAGTTCAGTGCTTTTGCACATTCTGTGAATAAAATATGTCTATCAACTTCACGGTTTGATTCTTCGTAAATTAAAAAAAAATACAGTCAACTCCGGATATAGTTTCTTTCGGCTATAGTGAACGCAAACCATTAGTTCCGATTCACATACAGTTTCTTTTTCACCATGAAGAAACTTCCGTTTTAGTGAACTTCGGATATAGTGGACGAAATTGGATGGTCCCTAGAGTTTCACTATAACCTATGTTGAATGTATTACGTATTTCCTCTCGCAAATTTTCAAAAAATGACACTTTGTTTACGACAACCATACAAAAAAATTCCAATTAGGGGGGCTTCCATGAATCACGTAACACTCTTTTCGGTATATTTTGTCCCCTCCCCCCTGTCCCCCTATTTTAGATTTTGTCACAAAATTTGATTCCCCCTACCTCATTCTCCAAATGTAACAACCATTTTTTTAAATCCTTCCTCAAATTTAACTCACAAAATATATTTATAACTTATAATACTTAGGTGAATTAAATATAAATATAAATACAAATGTATATTTATATTTATTATTTAATAACCATAGAAGCAGTACCCATTGCTGTTATTCAAGTTGTTAAATGCTACAATCAAACAAAAGAAGAAGTAATTTTTAAGGTTCTTAAGATACGGAAAATAAAAATGTATCATATCAATCGCACACACAAACAAAACATTAACCTTTACAAACACTCTGATTTAAGCCTATTGTATCAATTTTGCATTTTCTATCCTTCGCATATGTTGCCAAAAAATAATTTCAAATTACCCATAGCTGCACATGCGGACTATGCGCTTTCCCCTCACCAGATGCAGCACCATCAGGTACTGCCAACTGAATCCGTAACGTTTTGAAAGAGCGAAAGACGCACTAGTCCAGTCATTTGGGGTCAAAAAAAGGGGTTACCTGGAAAATTTTCCGGTAGTTTTGAAAATGGGCAATTTTGTAGATTTCGATGCGCTCTTTCCAAATTTCAACTTTGCCCCCTCGTATCTTTGCCGCTCGCGCCGCTATATTTGAAAAATGGCGCCTAAAAGCAGTTTTTTGACAATATCTCTTTTCGACTCATTTCACGAAAAAAAAAAAAAGAAAAAAAAAAAGAAAAAAAAAAAAAAACTAGAGAAAATTTTCTACAAGCTATGTTATTACTTTTTTTTCGTAAAATGAATAGTTTTCGCGTACGAGCCCTTAAACCATTGTCCATATAAGTCAACCTGTTGGAAACAGCTGTGACGTGACCTTGACGTGAAGACAACGATGAGTTTAATGTATCACGCGCTGTATTAGTAATTATTTAATATTTATTTGAACTCTCGTGTTGCTGTAACTATTGTAACTGCCAAATATACCTGGAACGGAGTTTTTTGTAACCATTTTCGTTTTACCATTTTTGATATATTTTTATGTGTTCGATGTCTCGTTATTGCGAAGCCCATATTAAAATTTTGTTATAATTAATCCGTTTGTCATTATTTATATACAACCTGCATAGTTGTGTGTGACTCCGTGTGTTCAACACCAACCGTGACATTTAAATTTAACTGATTATATTTGTGAATGCGTCGCCTTTCGTTTTTTGCAACAAATAAATTGAACAAAAAGTATCATAGATAAATCAGCCGCAGAACATATTTTATTCTTGCATGCCTTCAGCGGCTGTGATACAACATCATCATTATTTAATCTAGGAAAAATGAAATTTAGTAATGTACTCCGAAAAAAATCCAGATTTAAACGAGGTTATCCAGGTATTCAAAAATCCGAATGCTGATCCTGAGATCATTGCTAAAGCTGGAGAACGCTTCCTTCTTGAATTATACAGTTACAGTAATGTGAAAAGTTAGAATAGTATGTCTTTAGACATGCATACATCACAACATCAGCATATAAAAGTAAATTTATTATTGCATCTCTACCACCACCAGCAGGAGCAGCAAGACAATTCAGAATAGATTCGTTCCGAACCTACTATCAGGTTCAGCAGTGGTATGGGAATGAACAAAATGCAGAGCAATGAGGATGGACAAGAAACAAGGACGGGCTAATTCCTGTCACCACACCCGAGACTCCAGCTCTGGAAAGCTTGTTAAAACTTATTTCTTGCAAATGCAGAAAGAGTTCTCAGAAAGCCTGTGTATGTAGAAAGGCTGGGTTAAAGTGCACCGTTGTATGCACGAATTGCAATGGTACGTGTGATAACTCGCAAGTTCCATTACAAGATAGCGATGAAGAGGAAGAATCGGAGACGTGACTCTATATTCGAGCAAACGTATGATGAAATCGAGAACGAAGAGGATTGCAATGAAATTGATAATCCCATCGCGGATGATGTGGAAGAAATTTCGGGCTGTGACATTTCGACTGGTACTAGGGACAATGAACTCGCAACACCTAGTCTATCAAGAACAGCAAAGCGAAGGAGAATGCGCTAAATTTTGGATTAGTTAAATGCACGTGGGTTAGGCCTACTGGGGATACCACGATTAAAAAAAAAAAGTGTTTAAATGAGTTTTTGGCCAAAACGCATACTGAACTACACTTTGCGGCGCTCGTACGCCAAAACTATTAATTTTACGAAAAAAAAGGTAATTACGTAAATTGTAGAAAATTTTCCCTAGTTTCTTTTTTTGTAATTGTTTTTTTCGTAAATGAGTCAGAAAGGAGATATTGTCAAAAAACTGCTTTTAGGCGCCATTTTTCGAATATAGCGGCGCGAGCGGCAAAGATACGAGGGGGCAAAGTTGAAATTCGGAAAGAGCGCATCGAAATTTATAAAATTGCCCATTTTCAAAACTCACGGAAAACTTTCCAGGTAAAACTACCAAATGACTGGACTACACAGCGTTCACTCTGTAATCGATGAATGGTTCAATACTTAAGAATGAGAATCTCCATAGTCAGGGGGACAGTGGGGCCAGGGCGCCCAGGGCGGAGCCCCGGTACTCTTTTTTTAAGACGGAGCAGTGCCTTGTCAAATAAATGTATCAAATGTTAAAAATTTGTCCTTACATTTCACATTTTTAGTGCCATTAATTTAATTATTATTTCATTGCGCTCAAAAATTCTAATATACAACATGTGTCATCCTCGATGTTTATTAAACTTAAGGGTCCTCCACTTCAACAATGGGAGGCCTAGTGTATAGGATACTCAAAATGGCAGACGGCCGAACCCGGCATCCGATCTATCTGTCTGGAGTTTTGGTCAGTTTCTTCCAGATGTAACGTGAATGTGCGTTAGAACCACTTAGAAAGTCATCTGACCAAGCCACCCGCATCCTAGGCAGATATCCCATGCGTAGCTTTGCCATAACGACAAAAACAAACAAATCAACAGTGGTATCAATACTTCATGTCAAAATGTAGTTTCTTCCAACGGAAATGCTGAAGATAGCCAATCCAGTGGCGTCCCCTTGGGACGGGAGGGGGTGGAAAGGGACATATGCATCCCCCCAAAGATTTGTTTCCAAATTGAAAACTTTCAGGGGGGGGGGAACGATGTTTTCCGTGCTTTTTTTTTCCATCATGAAAGGGAAACATGATTTCAGCTAAACGAATTCTTGAAAAAAAAAACAGACAAAGACTTTGAAGACTCTAAAAATGTGCCTATGCGTCCATTAGACCAGTGGTTCGAGTTAGTAGACGGGAAAGAGAGAAAAGGGGGCATCTCCCCTTTTGCATACCTCTAGCATACTTATATTATAACTATAGAAAATGTCCCTCCTTTCCGAACAGAAGCGATACTCTCCCATTTCGTACTCATAAACCGGCAGCAGTCAGGAAATTTCGGTTATCTATTTTCTTTTGCTCGAATTGCTAAATTAATAATTTTATAACTTTATATTTGCTTCAAACTTTTTAATTTTTTTGTTCTGAGAATGAATAAAAGAAAGCAGTAGTCGCTTTTAAGTTATTTTTACAGTGGTGTAAAAAATCCTATCATCAAATGGAAGCAAGAAAATGTACATTAAATAAAGTTTCAAGTAATAGCAATAAATTTTTGAATGGTGGTATTTTACATCTCAAAGAGAAATTCAGAAAAAAAAACCCCAGAAATTCTGGAATAATTAAATACTTTAGTTATACTGGAAATGATGTCATATCTACAGATGAAAATTAATTAGAAAAGTTAAGAAGGCTGATGATTATAGAATATCAACTATGAAAAAAGAGAAATTACTGGCACAACATACTAGATTAGCTGCTGTAGAAGCTTTACAAGTATACAACGTTGATATTTTTCCGAAAATCCATAAACTTTAAAAAACTTTCGTCATCTTTGCCTGCGACAACATATGCTATTGAACTATATTCAACTATGAAGTATTTAAAAACTATTTAAGAAACAGTACATTTGAAATGCATTTAAACGGTCTTTGTTATACATGTTAAAAATATATCTATAAGTGAAGACGTCTTAAAAGTATTTTGTAAAAACAAACAGGGATAATAAAAATATAACCTCGTAAAAATAATAAATATATAAAATCTTTCATTTTATTATAATCGCCTCTTTTTAACCATTCTTTAAATTGTAACTGTTTTTGTGAATCATTAAAAGACTTTTATTAAATTTTCAAAAATGTTGAATTCCACCGATTCTGGTAAGTAGGGATTTTTGTTCTCATGGTATCCTTACTATTTTTTACCATGAGATTCATTTTTATGACTCTTTATAACTTGATAAAAATTATATTAATTCATGAACAGCTTTAAATGGGAGAAACAAAAACATGGGCGACCATTTGGGCCTCCATGTATTTTGGGGGGAGACTCATCATCAGTTTTCAAACACTTCAGAACTTAATTTGAAAGATTTCAGTATGCTATAAAACTGTTCACTATACCGATGGCCGCCATGGTAGGGGGGGGGGGGACTCGAATTCCCCACCTTACCCTATATGGGTACGCATTATTGCACATTCTTCAGTTTTTACCAAGTGGTTGGTAATGGCGATATGCACCACTTGAAATGAATTTCTGGCTACGCCAGTGAGCCAGTCTTGTCATGTCAATCTTAAGTTTTCCAGAAGTCCTACGGAGGGAAGGACAAAGGAAAAGAGCAACTGTGGTCGGGGAGGGGGAAGGAAGGAAAAGAGGAGGAAAGAGCAAGGAAAGAGCAACTGGAGATCGTTGTTCTCAATTAATTATTTTTTCCTTCTTTGTTCTCGAAAACAGATAAGTTGTAATATTATAAACACTCTATTTACAAAAAAAGAAAACGTTGGAAACGCACCTTCTTAATTCACATGCGACAAGCTTCATTTATAGTGCCCCACCATTTTTTATTTTAGGACTGCATCCCTGTCCATAGTGAAAAAATGATTTTTAAAAATCCGCCACCAGAGAACTCTTATTAACGCAGCGGGCTAGTGCAAGTGTACACGTGTGGCTGTATTTTAAGATTTAAGAATGTAAAAAGCAGTTTTTGGCAACAAAATAATTCTTATTCGTATCAATGAGAATACACTCAATGCATTTAATTTTTGTACACTTAAATTAAATAATTATTTTTATATTCTACTAGCTGAAGTACCCGTTCTTCGCACGGGAATGAATGGACTTTTTGATATTAATATTTGTTGTGATTACTATTTATTGTAATAAAGAGATATAGCAAGATGTATATCGCGTTATATTGTGTTCAATAATCATGCATACTGAATTTCAAGGCAATCGTTTTTACGGTGCAGAAGGCGATGCGGCGTAGCACACTCTAGTGGTGAGTTTTAGCAAAACGGATACGGCAAAAATATTCTTCGCATTCAGATATCGATGTATACGAATTTTCATGACGATCGGCTGAATAGTCTTGAAGTTCATGTGTTGACGCGACATCTAATGTCAAGTTATAGGAAAATGGATCGTGCCAAACTCTTCCCCGTGTTCAAATATCTATGTATACCTATTTTCATAGCGATCATTCGCACAGTCAAGAAGTGATACACTGCAGGGCCATCTAGTGGTTAATTAAAGTAATGATTTGCTACAGCGCCGTCATGTGGCGAGTTATAGCAAAATGGATAACGCCAAAATATTCTCATTGTTCAAATAGCTATGTATACTGATTTTCATAGCCACCGTTTGAATGGTCAAAAATTTGGCCTGCTGCAGCGTCATCTAGTGGCGAGTTAAAATAATAATGCATTGCAGTGCCATCTAGTGGTGAGTAACATCAAAAGTAACGCAGTTAGAATATATTCTTCGTTCTCAAATGTGTAAGTATAAAAAATTTTATGCCGTTCGGTTGAACGGTATAGAAGTTGATGCGTTGCAGCGCTATTTAGCGGTAAGTTAAAGCAAATGGATAGTGAAAAATATTCTCCGTGTTCTAATATTCGCGTGTACCAAATTTCATCGAAATTGGTTGGAAGATATTCGCATAGCAAACGGCTAAACGGAATAGAATTCGACGTTCTGCTGCGCCACCTAGTGAAAAGTTAGAGGAAAACGGATAGCATAAAAACCTTGTCCATGATATTGAAAAATCAGTCATTGAAAACTCCAGTCATTGAAAAATCAAGACTTAGGTGAACCAAATTTCATGGTGATCAGTGAAACGGTGCTGGAGTTTTTCAATGTCCTACACACACACCAACATTCATTTTTATCTATAACCAGTCTTATTATACGTATATACCAGTCTCAAGTAAAATCCAGTTTCAAATCTAAGCCTCGCCAAAGTGCCAGCATACACCATTTTGCAAGAGTTTTTTCAGGGAATCATTCGAAGCATTGACTTAGCAGCAATTTTCTGAAATTTGGCGGATTTCCCCCAAGTTAAATCAATGTACTCAATTGGCGAGAATTCTGAAGCTACATCGCTTGAAATGAACTAATAACTGCATTATTTCTGCACGGATAGTTAAAATTTAATGCTGTATTCTAAGAAAACCTATACACTTGTTTTCAAAAATGCTATTCCCTTAAGCTCTCAGTAAATTGCGCCAAAAAGCCTAAAACTGTGCAAACCGCTAGAACTCACTCTCTAAAAATCGGCCTATCAGCCATTTTTTTTTTCGCCAAACTAAAAAAATTACATATTAGTCTCGGATATCTTCGATCCTCATTGTTTTGCGTATAAAACATTTCATTCCTAGCTCTCATTTCTTATGCGCACACGATATTATAATTAAAAAAATAACCTAAAAAGATAACCTAAAAAAATCATTATTATTCTTTTATTTTTACTTTAAGAATTTAAAACATTTTATTCGGCAAAATCGCCACACATGGCAACCAAGATGCTTATTTCACACACTTTTTTCACTACAGGGGTTAATATTACGTAAAGCTTTCTGCGTGGAGAACATAAAAAATCTCTTAAATTCCGGGAACGGAAATTAAGAGAACCATTCAGGAGGAAAACGTTTTTAAGTGGAGTTTCAAAGTTTTAAAGTGGACTATCATTTATTCTATATTATTTTACATATCTGTGTAAAATTTCAGGCTGACAGGTCCATTTTTGTGGAATTGCATACTACCCAAATACAAATTGACAAACAGAATTTCATTTTTATTTATAAGATAACCTACGCTTGTTTTTAAAAATACTCTCTCATTAAATTGCGCCAAGCTCTAGAATCATAGAAAATCTGACACACTTTCAGATTTTTAAATACGCACTAAAGTGCTATATATAAAAAGAGTTATAATCCATGGGTCTTCCCTATTTTCGTTCCTTCTTTCATTAAGTTGGAAAGTGTATCATTATTCATTAGTGTGATTAAACAAAATTAAAATTGATATTTCTAACATCCTTTTTTCTGGATGTAATACATTAGATGCAGAAAAGCTGCTCAGAAAAATGCACAATTCCAACTGAATGAAAATTTCAAAAACTTATACGCAGGTGTATTCATAACCCAAATAGAAGATGATTAAATTACGATAAATAGCGCCAAGCGTTAGAATCCTCCTCAAAATCGCGAGAATGCTGTAGATAGATGGCTTGAAATCCCTTAATAACTGCATTATTTTCGCACGGATCATTAAAATTTAACGCTGTATTCTAATAAAACCTTTGCACTTGTTTTCAAAAATCCGCTTCCTTAAGCTCTCAGTAAATTGCACCAAGCCGGAAACTGTGCAAACCGCTAGAACTCACTTTCTCGGCATTTGAGCCATTTTATTTTTTCGCCAAACTAAAAAAATTTAACATATTAGCCTCGGAAATCTTCAATTCTTATTGTTTTGCGTATAAAACATTTCATTCCTGCTCCGATTTCCCATGCACACGATATTATAATTAAAAAAAATATAACCTTACGAATATAAACTAACAAAAAAATCATTATTATTCTTTTATTTTTACTTTGAGAATTTAAAACATCTTATTCGGCAAAATCGCCACACATGGCAACCACGATCCTTATTTCACACTTTTTTCCCTACAGGGGTTACAATTACGGAAAGCTTTTTGCGTGGAGAACATAAAAAATCTCTTAAATTCCGGGAACGGGTGGACTTTCAAAGTTTTAAAGTCGACTATGATTTATTCTATATTATTTTACATATCTGTGCAAAATTTCAGGCTGATAGGTCCATTTTTGTGGATTTGTATACAACTCAAATCCACAAACAAACAAACAGAATTTCATTTTTATTTATAAGATTTTCAACATGAAGGTTTTCGAAGTTAATATAAATCACTGTTGCCACTTAATTTGTTAATTCAGCAATGCGATGAAACTGACATCTTTCATTAAACACACAAAATGAGAACAGATGAATATGCAAGAAGTGGATTTCCCTCGAAAAATCCCCGGAAACGTACTCATAAAGAAAATCCACGCTTTCAATATATTTGTCATCGTACTGAAGAAGTTTTCTTATGCGAAAGACGTCTTTTTTCTGGGAACAATCCCTTTTATATTAATATTGCATGAAGAAATCATTTTATTTGACTGTGTGTGTGTGTGGTGTGGGGGGGGGTCCTTGATAAGTTTCAATTCCTTGCTCCCTCCCTCCTAATCAATTCCTTGCCCTTGCTCCTTGCGGAGGTTATAGAAGCGTTGGGAGCAGTGATGTGGGGTGGGTAAATACCCACTGGATTGGTAAATATTTTTTGGGTAAATACCCACTGGATTGGTAAATATTTTTTGGGTAAATCCCACTGGATTGGTAAATATTTTTTGGGTAAATACCCAAAAACTGGGTATTTTCAACTTAGAATGGAATAACTGTTCTTAACAACTTTTATGATTAATACCAATTAGATTTCTATTATTGTTCCATTTTTTTTAATACAAAGTTTTTAATTTTAATTTGGCTTCATTATGAGTATTTTTGTAGTGTTTTTTTAATTATTATTAAGCGTTTGATTATTTAGCATAAACTACTTTATTAGTCATACCGCATTTTTTTCACTAACTTTAATAATGAAGGATGTTTTATGGTAGTCCTTGAATTGTTTTGTGCAAGTGACAGCTTTGGCAATATTTTTAATGTGTTTACATTGATTAATATACCTCATAGCTTATTTTAAGTTTACTATTATATCCCAGAGCTTATTTTATGTTTATTATTTTTTAAACTGTGATAGTTTATTATGGTTTGTTATTGAAGGGGAGAGGGGATTATGTGCATCTTATGATTGATTTAATGGTCACTAAAATAAAAATCTGGAGTGACTCCACTCGACTTTCCGAACACTTACGATTAAGATTATTACCAAGCATTTAAATCAATTTTAATCGATGAATAATTCAAACATATATAGCAAATTGAATCTCAATCGAATGTGCCGTTTAAACGCTAGCGCACTTTCAAGATTCCCCCCCCCCCTCCGCATAGGCCATAATGTAAAAGAAATCTTTGTAGTAGCCCTGTAGAAAAACTATAAGTCCTATACACATCAAAATCAATACCTGTCTTAAGATGGTGGTTTATAACATATATACCCAATTTGAGATCAATCCAATGTACCGTTTAAATGGTAGCACACTTTCAAGAATTTCCTCCCACAGGCCATAATGTAAAAGAAATCTTTGTCGTAGCCCTGTAGAAAAACTATAAGTGATATACACATCAATATTAATACAGGTCTTGCGACGGTGATTTATAACAAATATGCCCAATTTGAGCTCAATCGAATGCTCCGTTTAGGAGCTATCGTGTCCACTCATATACACACAAACACACATACATACACACATACATCTCGTAAAAATAGCACAAATGAATTCAGAAGACCTCAAAACGTGTCACACCAGAATCTCGAAGTCGAATTTTTCCATGATTACAATACTTTCCTTACATGGTACATGTTCGAAAAATAAAAATTGCATGCAAATAGTTACAGAACTAGTAGTTATAAGTAATAGGTTTAAACACATATTTTTTACAGTAAATTTAAACTTTTATGAATATTTTAGATTGATGAACAATATTTCTATTAAAAATCATTAATACCAATTTTTTTATAATAAAATTTCCGTTTAACGAATTTTTCAGAATTACAAATTTGATTTTCGGTCTCTTGAGATTCAGATTCGTAATTCAGATGTTACTGTCTGTATATATTTAGTATAGTTGAATTTCTCTCATTTTTTTTCAAATTGTCAAATACACTGCTCCTTGTTATTATTCCTATTTACAATTTTATATTTATAGGCTATATTTAATCAAGTATTTTATTCAACATGTATAATATAGCTTCTTTTCATAATTATATTTTTTGAAGTTTTATGAAATTAAAAAGTTGTAAAGGGTTTCTAAGTTTCTCGTTTTTCTTTTCTTTTTCTTTTTTTTTTTTACTTTATACTAAATATATATATGTGTGTGTACGTGTGAATATCCTTACCCACCAATACAAGCTTTTTTTAAACAATAGTGTTAATTCAAAAATAAATAATACCCAGGTAAATACCCATTTTGGGTATATACCCAGGTATTTACCCTGAGTATTTACCCTTGAAAATAAATACCCGGGTATTTTACATCACTGGATGGGAGGCATTCTTTTGGTAGACAGACAGTAATCGACGCTACCAACTATGGTCGGTTTGTTAACTTGCTTTGGATTTTAGTTCATCTTGCCGGCCGAAATTAATTTAGAGTTTTGTATTTAGGTCTTGGGCGTAAATTTACTATAACACTGAAACTGTTTCGACCAATGCGCAAGCTGTAACGAGTGCGTGAAATTTTAGCCACATTTCTTAGGTCACGTGGCTCTTAGAGAGCAAAAGGGTGTGACCAAAATATCAGCACCGCAGCCTATCTCGCCAGCCAAGGGTCCCTCCCCATTTACCTGTCACAAATAGTTAAACCGCTTCCCACCCCACCCCCCTTTGGTGTGGTCAGTAGTGTTACATAACATATGGATAGCCCCCTTCATGAAACGTTTCACATGCACTAATTAGGTGATGTGCAAAATTTCAGTCTTTCACCGTAAAAGGTCTCAGCGATATCTTTAAACAAAGATGGCCAGGCGCTATAGGGAGTCACATAATTATTAGAACAAAATTTAAGGGTTAAGAAGAAATTTTAAGGTAGGTCACATAATAAGGATTCGGAATCACAAGCAATGTGGGATCAAAAACCCCTTTTCTCTTTCAATCACTTTGGAAAAGAGCTGGAGTGGTGGTCTAATTTCTTAATCAATTTCATACACAATGAGAATGACATGGAATGAAATAGAATTTTTGAATTATTAATTTTAGTCGTATGTTTTCAAGGAAAGGATAGATTAGTTTTTGATGGACAAGGGTCGGAAAGTTCATTATAATTTCAGCACATTTTCCAAAGTGGTTTTATAATACTGCATGTCCGACCCCACATTGTTATGCGATACTGAATTCTTATTACGTGTCCTACCACCCCTGAAAGTTTGCCCCGATAATTATGGGACATCCTCTATACATGAATTTGAATGTACACGCTTATCGCTATAGAGAAAAAATATATCAACGACCTTTTAATATTAAGAACGGATCGCAATGATGATGCAGGCTGAACTTCTATTTCTTTCGCTCATATGTAATAATAGATTTTCAATATTTTCTCTTCAATGTAATTTCAAGTCCAAGTACGTAATTTCTAAGTTCGGACAAAAATGGTTTTCTCTGATTTATGAATTTAAAAAATTCATCAAAAGGGTGTTATGCGAGAATACCAAAATTTTTATTGATTACCCATCTAGATTTGTGCATAAATAATAGTCAATAAATATCCGATAAATTGTTTCTTTCATACTTTTACTGCAAAAGCATACAATTTTTTCTGAACTCAGTCCAGCATTAACCTTCAATCTTTAGAATTTTTATCTTTTCATATTTTTAAAAAATTCCAAATAAGAATATCGACCTCAGTTATAACGACATGGGAAGGACTGAGATATCATTTATGACGTTGTAACAGAGGTAATGTTGTAAGCGTGTTTGGTTTCAGATATTACAAAAGAAAAAATTACACACTGTCATAAAAAAAAACATTAGTTATGACTCAATATTTCTATTTTAACAAATGACTACATTTAAGCTTCATAAAGAAAATGTTTCTTTCGTTTTAAAGTTACCAATACCTTATTCACCTGGAATAGTGGCGAACTGGAGTAGAAACAAAGGGGGGGGGGGGTTAGGGGGTCGTAACCTCACCCATGAAAAATTTCTGGCTACGCCACTGCCTGGAATAATAAGTTTAAAGGAAGAAATCTTAACGATCCTCTTGAAATAATCTAAAACAGTGGAATACCAGTTGTTTTAGCACTATTTTTTTTTTCTTATCAAATCAACTGTAATTGAAAAAAATAATACTAAAATCACTCTCAAGCTTTCAAAAATAGTTTTAAAATAATAGAGGTGCACCGCAGTAAAAACTGGAGATCAGTGAACAGAATTTCATATTTCAGAGCGGCGGAAATTGACATTTTGGTTTCAAAAGTTATTTTATGGTTCATTTATTTTCAGAGACCTGAACGTAGAATATCTTACTACTGGTGCCAAAAGGAATAGCACAGCTCTCAATGAAGACTGCACCACTGCGCTTGTTCCTGTAATTGATCTTTATCCTGAATTCCCTCAACTATGTTTAAAAATGAGTTGCGATTGATTTGAATACCTTTCAGAAATAAAGTGTGTTCATCTACAAGTTGGCACATTCTTTAATCATCAGCAAGCGCAAAATATTCAATAAAAATATTTCACAACATCTAGCTACTCTTAGATACAGCATGTGTCTGAAGTGTATTTACTATTTTATTTTACATTTGCTTTTTAAAAAAATACTCACATGAGCAACTTGGCAGTTAAGGTGTTTCTTTAATTTTGTAAATTATCTCGGGTACCCGAGTAAATTATCTCGGGTATTTTAAAATGCTACAATGATTCGGAAGATTTTATGACTGTCTCTTGAAAAAATCTGATGTGTCCAACACATGACTTCCTTGCACGTCTATTAAATCAAAAATGTTTTTTACGCACTTCCTCTAAACTTATTTGTTTGAAAGATATAAAATATCAATAATAGTAAGGTTTAGCGATTTCTAGCCAAATATTTCGATATCGCCAAGCTGAGTTCAATTTGAAAGATTTCCTTCTGACACTTTATTTGGCGATATTTCACCAAAAGCCGACAAACTTGAGATAGTTTGCGAGATTTTGGGGATAGCCAAAGTAGTCACTGACCAAGGACTTTCAATGAATTGAATGCATCCATACACCTTAATGTATTTAAAGTCATTTGGCTCACCCTGTAAATAAATTCCCAGTCGATTGCTGTCAAAAAAGATATTGAAAACACTTGGATATTATAATATAGTTCTAAATACAAAAGTCCAAAATTCTACGGGTTAGTTTTAGAGTTATACAAAATACGAAATAATTTTTAGCGCCAAATTTGGCGATATTTCGGCGAAACTCGTCAATATCGACGACATTTGGCGAGATTTTAAGCATGAACCAAACAATGACAGATTATCGCCAAATTTGGCGACATTTTGCCAAAACTCGCCAAGAACGATGACAAATGGCGATACTTTGGGCATGGACCAAATGACTGACTATCGCCAAATTTGGCGATATTTCGCCAAAACTCGACAAGGTCGAGGACAGACGGCGAGATTTTGGGCATGTACCAAACAATGACTATCTACAGTAGTATTATATTGAAGATGTCCATAGACATTAAAGTACTGAAATTCTTTCCGGTGATCCTGTAAATTGGGTAGATTGGAACCAAAAATCGAGATGCACAACTAGATGTTACAACATTCTTATATATGAAATTTCATAATAGTTTTTGAGATTTGAGAGTTAAATATGCACACACGTACACCAAAAGTCGCCAAGCTTGGCGACTTTTGGCATAGTTCTTGAGGGAGGCACGTGACCGTGGTCGGACCATTACCTAACTTATGTGGTAGGACGGTATTGTGCTTTAAATGGATGACTGCCCCTAAAACTGCCATTGACCGTAATGTATTGGAAATCTTTTGAGTGTTCCTGTAGCAGAACTGTAAATGATAAAGACACTTTTTTTAATGGAGAAACTCATTTTCTAACTCTTTACAGCGTATATCACTTCTGAGTCATTTGAAATAGCCCAATACCTCTAAAAAACGCTTTGATGAATTTCGGCCCATAGAGCGTAATGTATTTCGAATCTTTTAGGCGGTTCTGTAGATAAACTATCCAGTCGAATGGAACCGAAAGGGGAGGTGCACAACTAGATGTTACAACAATCCTAAATATAAAGTTTCAACATTCTACGCCTAATAGTTTTTGAGATATGCGAGTTTAATGAATTTCGGCCCATTGAGCGTAATGTATTTCGAATGTTTTGGGCGGTCCTGTAAATAAACTATCCAGTCGAATGGAACCAAAAGGCGAGGTGCACAACTAGATGTTACAACTATCCTAAATATGAAGTTTCAACATTCTACGCCTAATAGTTTTTAAGATATGCGAGTTTAATGAATTTCGGCCCATAGAGCGTAATGTATTTCGAATCTTTTGGGCGGTCCTGTACATAAACTATACATTCGATTGCGACCAAAAGGGGAGGTGCACAACTAGATCATAGAACAATCCTAAATATCAAATCTCAACATTCTACGACCAATAGCTTTTGAGATATGCGAGTTACATACATACGTACGTACGTACGTACAGACGGCATGGAAAAACTGACCACAATAGACTCGCCGCTGGTCAAAATGAGTTGCAGACGCGTTAATATGATCGTGCATGCTAGCCTACGATGAGATGCATCGAAAAAATTCTTAAAATTAAATTTAGAGGTAGTCAAAATCGGTTTTTTTGTCGAAATTTGGCCCCCAAAATTTTTCGGGATCACATTACTTCCTTATACTACGTACAAGGAAGTAAAAAATCTACGGGTTAGTTTTAGAGTTATACAAAATACGAAATAATTTTTAGCGCCAAATTTGGCGATATTTCGGCGAAACTCGTCAATATCGACGACATTTGGCGAGATTTTAAGCATGAACCAAACAATGACAGATTATCGCCAAATTTGGCGATATTTTGCCAAAACTCGCCAAGAACGATGACAAATGGCGATACTTTGGGCATGGACCAAATGACTGACTATCGCCAAATTTGGCGATATTTCGCCAAAACTCGACAAGGTCGAGGACAGACGGCGAGATTTTGGGCATGTACCAAACAATGACTATCTACAGTAGTATTATATTGAAGATGTCCATAGACATTAAAGTACTGAAATTCTTTCCGGTGGTCCTGTAAATTGGGTAGATTGGAACCAAAAATCGAGATGCACAACTAGATGTTACAACATTCTTATATATGAAATTTCATAATAGTTTTTGAGATTTGAGAGTTAAATATGCACACACGTACACCAAAAGTCGCCAAGCTTGGCGACTTTTGGCATAGTTCTTGAGGGAGGCACGTGACCGTGGTCGGACCATTACCTAACTTATGTGGTAGGACGGTATTGTGCTTGAAATGGATGAATGCCCCTAAAATTGCCATTGACCGTAATGTATTGGAAATCTTTTGAGTGTTCCTGTAGCAGAACTATAAATTACAAAGACACTTTTTTTAATGGAGAAATTCATTTTCTAACTCTTTACAGCATATATCACTTCTGAGTCGTTTGAAATAGCCCAATACCTCTAAAAAACGCTTTGATGAATTTCGGCCCTTAGAGCGTAATGTATTTCGAATCTTTTGGGCGGTTCTGTAGATAAACTATCCCGTCGAATGAACCGAAAGGGGAGGTGCACAACAAGATGTTACAACAATCCTAAATATAAAGTTTCAACATTGTACACCTAACAGTTTTTGAGATATGCGAGTTTAATGAATTTCGGCCCATTGAGCGGGATGTATTTCGAATGTTTTGGGCAGTCCTGTAGATAAACTATCCAGTCGAATGGAACCAAAAGGGGAGGTGCACTACTAGATGTTACAACTATCCAAAATATGAAGTTTCGACATTCTATGCCTAATAGCTTTTGAGTTAGGCGAGTTTAATGAATTTCGGCCCATAGAGCGTAATGTATTTCGAATCTTTTGGGCGGTCCTGTACATAAACTATCCATTCGATTGCCACCAAAAGGGGAGGTGCACAACTAGATCATAGAACAATCCTAAATATTAAATCTCAACATTTTACGACCAATAGTTTTTGAGATATGCGAGTTACATACATACGTACGTACAGACGGCATGGAAAAACTGGCCACAGTAGACTCGCCGCTGGTCAAAATGAGTTAAAGACGCGTTAATATGATCGTGCATGCTAGCCTACGATGAGATGCATCGAAAAAATTTTTTAAGTTAAATTTAGAGGTAGTCAAAAGCGGTTTTTTTGTCGAAATTTGGCCCCCAAAATTTTTCGGGATCACATTACTTCCTTATACTACGTACAAGGAAGTAAAAAGAGCATTACTGAGGTACAGCATGTGTCTGAAAATTACTTACTAATTTTTTTTATTTGTTTTTTTTTTAAGAAAATGCTCACATGAGCTACTTGGTAGTAAAGGTGTTTTTTGTTTAATTTTAAAGCAAATTATCTAGAGTATTGCTTGGTTTAGGTTTTAAAATTACCAACATTTAGACAAACATTTCTCTATAAATTACTTTATTCGCCTTGAATAATAGGTGAAGATATCATAACGAGAAATAGTGGGATAGCAGTTATTTTAGCGCTAATTTTTTTGAACAAATCAACTGTAATTGAAAAAAAATAATACAAAAATCACTCTCAAGCTTCAAAAAATAGTTAAAAAAATAGAGGTGCAGCGCAGTAAAAACTGGAGATTAGTGAACAGAATTTTATATTTTAGAGCGGCGGAAATTGACATTTTGGTTTCAAAAGTTATTTTATGGTTCATTTATTTTCAGAGACCTGAACGTAGAATATCTTACTACTGGTGCCAAAAGGAAAAACACAGCTCTCAATGAAGACTGAACCACTGCGCTTGTTTCTGTCGATTGATCTCTATCCTTAATGCTTTCAACTATGTTTAAAAATGAGTTGAGATTGATTTGAATACCTTTCAAAAATAAAGTGTGTTCATCCACAAGTTGGTACATTCTTTAATCATCAGCAAGCGCATCATATTCAATAAAAATATTTTATAACATGTAGTTACTCAGGTACAGCATGTGTCTGAAAATTACTTACTAATTTTATTTATTTATTTTTTTAAGAAAATGCTCACATGAGCTACTTGGTAGTAAAGGTGTTTTTTCTTTAATTTTAAAGTAAATTATCTCGGGTATTTTAAAATGCTACAATGATTCGGAAGATTTTATGATTGTCTCTTAAGAATATATATTTTCATTGATCAGTTAAGTTCAGAAAGTATCTTTCATAATGAGGGAGAGGTTAAGGAAAGTACGGAGAGGGTAGTTTTTGTCACCCAATGCAATGTTTAGATCTCCTAGTGCCCTTCTTTGCGACAATGCAGTAAGTACATAGGTAAAGAAACGCTCATGAGAGATGACAAAATTGCCCTCATTCTAATAGTAAGAGAGTCACTTCGTTTGTAGGCTTATACTCTTAATCTTTATGTAGAATGACCATTTATATTGGTTACTGTCGTAAGAACCTATATCATGTAAGTGAAAAAACTCTCATGGATTTAGGTTCGACAGGCAGTGATTCGAATTAGTCTATATTTTAGTGTTTTATTGACTTTAACCTGTTCTCTTCCATCTTTGCGAGAACCCTCCCATCTGTACCCATCAGTCTTTGAATGCTCCTGTTGCGAGCAGGCGTTTGTATACGAGCGCATGCGTTAGGCCGCAGCTGGGGCATTCCAATACCAATGACAAGAAGCAACGATGGGTATAGAAGGGACAATTGCTGTTGTAATACTTGCGGTGATCGGAAATAGGCTGAAGTGTGAAGGTTCCGGGTTCGAGCCCATCACGTCGTCATCCATCTAACGGTCTGGAGTTTTGGGCGGTTTTCTCCAGATGCACTGGCGGCTCTTGTGTTATTTAAAGGGAGGATAACAAAATAAATTTCGAAAATTAGATATGCATACTAGCTGCGTACCCGTTCTCCGTACGGTCGAAAAAGAACATTTTCCTTACACGAATAATTCGAATTAAAACCTGTGATGCGGAATCTAAAAAATGGAGAAATTATTTAAATCGTGATGAAACGTCGACGTCATGAGTGCAAATCTGAGATGACTGGAACATGATGGCATAAAAACTATGCCAGTGTCACAGACGATCAAAAAAGAAGTAACTTCTGATGACCTTGTTTTGGCTTTTTCTCGATGGATCCCGTATCGTAGAATTGCTTCTATAAGTTGCACTCGACCCTAGGCGTTAACATGAACTGTCTCCAAATCCGGAGACGATTCTGCTTCTAGTCTCCACACATGGAATCTAGGTCAAGGGGCGAGGTGTCCTCCGTGGGGTTCTTTCTAAGGGGCCCTAACCCGTATTTACGCTACGTTTTGTAGGAAACCAGCCATACATGTTTCCTAATATATGCATGTTGCGAGTACAGTTTTATTTTCCGAACGGAATACAAGAAAACTCCGAACGGTTAGGTCGGTGGACACCACTTGTTTTGAACCAGAAGCCTTCCGTCTCCCAGTTCAAAGCGCTATGCGATCGTCCACTGGTCGGACTAAGTCATTGCTAGGGGAATATTATAAGCACATGGGACCTTTGTTGTGCACATGATTGCAGTGTCATTCTCGTACACGATAAATCCTCAGGTGATTTACTTTTGATTTTCATTTCATATTCCTGACTTTTCATACTCTGTTCATTTTTGGGTCTTTGTGCATGCGCATAATCAATTATCATTTCCCATTAACGTTACTGAATTAAATAGTTCTCCCTATCTACACCAAAAACGTCAATCTGCTCGTTTCAAGAAAAACGCTTACGAAGGTTCATTGCTTCAGTTTATACTGATTAATAAATTTTCTTGCGAACTACCCAGCAAACACACTACTGCCCGGAAAATGACAGCAGGGTACTCGCCGTGCTGGCAAAGTGCCGTATGCCTGGAGCACAGTACATTGCCGTCAGTTTAAAGTCACTGGAATACCAATGCCTGAAAAATGCATATGCGCCAGTACATTGCCAGTAATTGTGAAATGCCTGTCGCGCCCATGTGTGTAAAACATGCATGGCATCGTTAACGGCCTGGTACTGTTTAAATGTACCGGGCCAGTACTTTTTAGAGGTAATGGGCCAGTAAATATTTCGTAGTGTTAGCATAAAATTTCGTTATTTCATTTAAATAATCAAACTCTGATAAGCATTCATATTATTATTATTATTATTATTAGGGAGCTGAGGGGACTGCAGCCTCCTCCCCCGCGAAATGGGACACTTTACTTAGCTTGCAATTGATATTTAGCTTATAATTGGACGTTGGATTACAATTTGATACCCAGTCACTCTCCGAAATAAAATTCTGGCTACGCTACTGCTTTCCCTCAAATGTAAAAGCTGCAGTCGAGCTAGCCATGCTGTAAATTTGAAAGAGAAAGCTACACACTAAATTACAAAATCTGTGTTTTTCTCGGCTTACTGATGTGCAGTTTTCAGTTCTAGGTTAGGAAGTTTATTTCGCTACTTGATATCGATCGACGATTTCAACAGTTTTTTGAAGCTGCCCTGGGCGGTTCCCCAGTTTGCCACACCGAAGAACGTATATAGGGGGGGGGGTTCAGGGAGTCCACCCCCACCCCCATCCGAAATTTCGTTTTTTGTTAGCAAAATAATAATGATGAAGAATGAAGTCTTTGTGTGAAAATTTTTGCCTTTTTTACCGTTTGGACTCTTTCCAAATTTTTGGACATTCCCCGATTTTTTTTTTTTGGGGGGGGGTGACGTCTCTGGCCAACAGCTAATAGAGCTGAAGCAAACCGCATGTATTCGGTACTAAGATACGGATAATCATTCAGACTCGAAGTAACGAATTGTTACTTTTCGGTTGATATCGTTACTCGTTACTCGATCCGAAGATGTTTCGGATCGAGCAGCTTCGAACTTCGAATACAGACTTCCAGGCGAGGCGAAACGGGTTCCAGTAATCGAGTACTAATATCTTCTGTTTGTTACTGGATATCGGATCGCGGTTCCAAGGGGGAATGATGACTTTTGAGTGTGCATTTCGGATCGACCAGGTTCGAACTTCCAATACAAGACTGCCGGAGGGAAAAAATGAATTTCGGTATTTGAGTAATAGTATGTACCGTTCCGTTACTAGATACCGGAAGTATTATGGATTCTCGCTGTTTGAAGGGAAAAATCAGTTTCGGTATTTGAGAAGTAGTATGTTCTGGTTGCAATTCGTTTGTGCCGAGCCGAATGGTATCGTTTTGATGAGGTTTGGAAGAATCCGTATGTTTCGTTACAGTTATGGAGATGCATATACTATCTGCTGCTCTATTGATATGGGTCGTACAATGGGGGGATAGGATCCGGTGTATAGTGCGTTCTTATGCGCAGCTGAACTTTTTTTTGCAGGGGGGAAGGGGGTGTTCTTATAATTGTAGAGGAGCAAAACTTGATAAAAATTGTTTTTTTCGTAAATGAGTCAGAAAGGAGATATTGTCAAAAAACTGCTTTTAGGCGCCATTTTTCGAATATAGCGGCGCGAGCGGCAAAGATACTAAATTATCTCGGGTACCCGAGTAAATTATCTCGGGTATTTTAAAATGCTACAATGATTCGGAAGATTTTATGACTGTCTCTTGAAAAAAGAGCATTACTGAGGTACAGCATGTGTCTGAAAATTACTTACTAATTTTTTTTATTTGTTTTTTTTTAAGAAAATGCTTACATGAGCTACTTGGTAGTAAAGGTGTTTTTTGTTTAATTTTAAAGCAAATTATCTCGAGTATTGCTTGGTTTAGGTTTTAAAATTACCAACATTTAGACAAACATTTCTCTATAAATTACTTTATTCGCCTTGAATAATAGGTGAAGATATCATAACGAGAAATAGTGGGATAGCAGTTATTTTAGCGCTAATTTTTTTGAACAAATCAACTGTAATTGAAAAAAAATAATACAAAAATCACTCTCAAGCTTCAAAAAATAGTTAAAAAAATAGAGGTGCAGCGCAGTAAAAACTGGAGATTAGTGAACAGAATTTTATATTTTAGAGCGGCGGAAATTGACATTTTGGTTTCAAAAGTTATTTTATGGTTCATTTATTTTCAGAGACCTGAACGTAGAATATCTTACTACTGGTGCCAAAAGGAATAACACAGCTCTCAATGAAGACTGAACCACTGCGCTTGTTTCTGTCGATTGATCTCTATCCTTAATGCTTTCAACTATGTTTAAAAATGAGTTGTGATTGATTTGAATACCTTTCAAAAATAAAGTGTGTTCATCCACAAGTTGGTACATTCTTTAATCATCAGCAAGCGCATCATATTCAATAAAAATATTTTATAACATGTAGTTACTCAGGTACAGCATGTGTCTGAAAATTACTTACTAATTTTATTTATTTATTTTTTTAAGAAAATGCTCACATGAGCTACTTGGTAGTAAAGGTGTTTTTTCTTTAATTTTAAAGTAAATTATCTCGGGTATTTTAAAATGCTACAATGATTCGGAAGATTTTATGATTGTCTCTTAAGAATATATATTTTCATTGATCAGTTAAGTTCAGAAAGTATCTTTCATAATGAGGGAGAGGTTAAGGAAAGTCCGGAGAGGGTAGTTTTTGTCACCCAATGCAATGTTTAGATCTCCTAGTGCCCTTCTTTGCGACAATGCAGTAAGTACATAGGTAAAGAAACGCTCATGAGAGATGACAAAATTGCCCTCATTCTAATAGTAAGAGAGTCACTTCGTTTGTAGGCTTATACTCTTTATGTAGAATGACCATTTATATTGGTTACTGTCGTAAGAACCTATATCATGTAAGTGAAAAAACTCTCATGGATTTAGGTTCGACAGGCAGTGATTCGAATTAGTCTATATTTTAGTGTTTTATTGACTTTAACCTGTTCTCTTCCATCTTTGCGAGAACCCTCCCATCTGTACCCATCAGTCTTTGAATGCTCCTGTTGCGAGCAGGCGTTTGTATACGAGCGCATGCGTTAGGCCGCAGCTGGGGCATTCCAATACCAAGGATAAGAAGCAACGATGGGTATAGAAGGGACAATTGCTGTTGTAATACTTGCGGTGATCGGAAATAGGCTGAAGTGTGAAGGTTCCGGGTTCGAGCCCATCACGTCGTCATCCATCTAACGGTCTGGAGTTTTGGGCGGTTTTCTCCAGATGCACTGGCGGCTCTTGTGTTATTTAAAGGGAGGATAACAAAATAAATTTCGAAAATTAGATATGCATACTAGCTGCGTACCCGTTCTCCGTACGGTAGAAAAAGAACATTTTCCTTACACGAATAATTCGAATTAAAACCTGTGATGCGGAATCTAAAAAATGGAGAAATTATTTAAATCGTGATGAAACGTCGACGTCATGAGTGCAAATCTGAGATGACTGGAACATGATGGCATAAAAACTATGCCAGTGTCACAGACGATCAAAAAAGAAGTAACTTCTGATGACCTTGTTTTGGCTTTTTCTCGATGGATCCCGTATCGTAGAATTGCTTCTATAAGTTGCACTCGACCCTAGGCGTTAACATGAACTGTCTCCAAATCCGGAGACGATTCTTCTTCTAGTCTCCACACATGGAATCTAGGTCAAGGGGCGAGGTGTCCTCCGTGGGGTTCTTTCTAAGGGGCCCTAACCCGTATTTACGCTACGTTTTGTAGGAAACCAGCCATACATGTTTCCTAATATATGCATGTTGCGAGTACAGTTTTATTTTCCGAACGGAATACAAGAAAACTCCGAACGGTTAGGTCGGTGGACACGACTTGTTTTGAACCAGAAGCCTTCCGTCTCCCAGTTCAAAGCGCTATGCGATCGTCCACTGGTCGGACTAAGTCATTGCTAGGGGAATATTATAAGCACATGGGACCTTTGTTGTGCACATGATTGCAGTGTCATTCTCGTACACGATAAATCCTCAGGTGATTTACTTTTGATTTTCATTTCATATTCCTGACTTTTCATACTCTGTTCATTTTTGGGTCTTTGTGCATGCGCATAATCAATTATCATTTCCCATTAACGTTACTGAATTAAATAGTTCTCCCTATCTACACCAAAAACGTCAATCTGCTCGTTTCAAGAAAAACGCTTACGAAGGTTCATTGCTTCAGTTTATACTGATTAATAAATTTTCTTGCGAACTACCCAGCAAACACACTACTGCCCGGAAAATGACAGCAGGGTACTCGCCGTGCTGGCAAAGTGCCGTATGCCTGGAGCACAGTACATTGCCGTCAGTTTAAAGTCACTGGAATACCAATGCCTGAAAAATGCATATGCGCCAGTACATTGCCAGTAATTGTGAAATGCCTGTCGCGCCCATGTGTGTAAAACATGCATGGCATCGTTAACGGCCTGGTACTGTTTAAATGTACCGGGCCAGTACTTTTTAGAGGTAATGGGCCAGTAAATATTTCGTAGTGTTAGCATAAAATTTCGTTATTTCATTTAAATAATCAAACTCTGATAAGCATTCATATTATTATTATTATTATTATTAGGGAGCTGAGGGGACTGCAGCCTCCTCCCCCGCGAAATGGGACACTTTACTTAGCTTGCAATTGATATTTAGCTTATAATTGGACGTTGGATTACAATTTGATACCCAGTCACTCTCCGAAATAAAATTCTGGCTACGCTACTGCTTTCCCTCAAATGTAAAAGCTGCAGTCGAGCTAGCCATGCTGTAAATTTGAAAGAGAAAGCTACACACTAAATTACAAAATCTGTGTTTTTCTCGGCTTACTGATGTGCAGTTTTCAGTTCTAGGTTAGGAAGTTTATTTCGCTACTTGATATCGATCGACGATTTCAACAGTTTTTTGAAGCTGCCCTGGGCGGTTCCCCAGTTTGCCACACCGAAGAACGTATACAGGGGGGGGGGGTTCAGGGAGTCCACCCCCACCCCCATCCGAAATTTCGTTTTTTGTTAGCAAAATAATAATGATGAAGAATGAAGTCTTTGTGTGAAAATTTTTGCCTTTTTTACCGTTTGGACTCTTTCCAAATTTTTGGACATTCCCCGATTTTTTTTTTGGGGGGGGGTGACGTCTCTGGCCAACAGCTAATAGAGCTGAAGCAAACCGCATGTATTCGGTACTAAGATACGGATAATCATTCAGACTCGAAGTAACGAATTGTTACTTTTCGGTTGATATCGTTACTCGTTACTCGATCCGAAGATGTTTCGGATCGAGCAGCTTCGAACTTCGAATACAGACTTCCAGGCGAGGCGAAACGGGTTCCAGTAATCGAGTACTAATATCTTCTGTTTGTTACTGGATATCGGATCGCGGTTCCAAGGGGGAATGATGACTTTTGAGTGTGCATTTCGGATCGACCAGGTTCGAACTTCCAATACAAGACTGCCGGAGGGAAAAAATGAATTTCGGTATTTGAGTAATAGTATGTACCGTTCCGTTACTAGATACCGGAAGTATTATGGATTCTCGCTGTTTGAAGGGAAAAATCAGTTTCGGTATTTGAGAAGTAGTATGTTCTGGTTGCAATTCGTTTGTGCCGAGCCGAATGGTATCGTTTTGATGAGGTTTGGAAGAATCCGTATGTTTCGTTACAGTTATGGAGATGCATATACTATCTGCTGCTCTATTGATATGGGTCGTACAATGGGGGGATAGGATCCGGTGTATAGTGCGTTCTTATGCGCAGCTGAACTTTTTTTTGCAGGGGGGAAGGGGGTGTTCTTATAATTGTAGAGGAGCAATACATATAAGAGAAGCATGTTAGTAAGGGGTGCTAATTTCGGGCTTTCTAACATTTTAGTACTAAATAGTGGTGCAATCAGAATTCTTTCTTTCAGGGTGGTTCCGAAGCAGGATTGCGAACTTAACTTTTTCTTTTTTTTTTTAGCTAGAATCGAAATATGAGTAATAAATAACAAATTATTTAAATACACCTTTGAAAAAATATTTTTTTATAAAGTAAACGAATTCACACATTTTTATTATTTAAAATATTATTTGGAACTAAAAAAAATATTTAGCATGGAAAACTAAACACATTTTTTAAGTAATTATTTAAAAAATATATAAAAAATTGGGAGCTACCCGGGATTTCTATGCCCACTCCTGCGTAAGCCACTGGTATTAAAATAATTCAACAAAGTTCAGTATGTTTCTAAAATGTCGGCGTTTAGGGGGCCATCTGCCCTATTTTATGGTACATTTTATTCCATGAACTCATGGAATACGCATAGTCCGGTGCAACCATTCTTTCTGTATGAAAGGAGTGATAATTTTTGTTTAAAGAATGCTCTCATATATGCACCCACAGAAGGGGCTAACCCCTTTCATCCCAAAAGTGCAGAAATAGAACTGGAAATATCTTAAAAATAGATAATTCTCACTGAATTAAACAATTTTAATTTAAAATATGGTAATTTTTAATTTACTTCGAAAAATCGTCCAGCAAAAGAAGTTTTTGATATGAAATAAGAACTCACAAATAATAAAGATATTATGCTTGTAGAGACGCAAAGTAGTTGATATCATACTGAGATCCCCTGCCCTGTGAATTTAATATATATGGCCCAATCCCTGGATCTCAGTATTCGAGAACCCGCTCCCAGAAAAAAACACGAGTCACAAGCTTTCCTTTACACTTTTTATGATAAGAGTGAACAGGTTAAACCAGCGTTCAGAATTTAAAAAAGGGGGGGTTGAGAAAAAAAAGAATGGCATATGTCTTTGGACGATTTCTATGTGTACTCAGTAATTCGGATAATTTAGCATTGTATAAAACCATAAATGTGTATAAAAACAATCTGTAAATCAGAGAAAATAAGCTCTAAATACAACTTTCTACAACTTCGCTAAAAAAAATTCTTTTTGGTTAGGTTTTGTTATGGGTTTATGTATGGGCGGCATATACCCATAACAACACTGTCCCTCATGTGTTGTTATGGGGCACATATAACACCCTATTACCGATTCTATTAGTAGTAACGAAAGTAACGAGTAACGAATACTTAGTAACGAATAGCGAACATCTAAGTAACAAATACATACGGATACTCATTTTGTCGTTACTTTTACAGCACTAACAGCTAAGGAAAGCTAAAGGGCTCCTGCACTTATTTTCTTAGAAATAATGGGACAGTATTTTCATGTAATAGTCAAAATTAGAAACTACGCAGATATTTTGTTCAGACTCATTTATTTAAAATCGCTATTTAGATTATTCTTCAATTATTCCCCGCATTTACTGCTTTTCTTTACGAAACTTCTAGCAGGTGCAAAAAAAAAAAAAAAAAAAAAAACTAAAAAAAGAGACAGACATATATATATCAGACGTCTTTCCCAGCTTAAAACTGCTAGTCTCAGATTTGGCGATATTAGGTTGCAATATTCGAATTGCTTTCGCAGATCTGGCTATATTTATTGAGATTATTTGTTAGTCGTTCTCAGCGAATGTATTCGAACCTCCAAAACAAAGGGAGTTTAAACCACTATTGAACCCATGCTTAACCTATTAGAAAAACTAAAAATGCTAGCATTATACTCAAAATACAGTTATATACTTATATAAGTTACTAGTTAATACTTATATATACACTCATGTCCATAAATTAAGGATAATTCAGAATCACACAGAAATTGATCTCTAAAATAAAAATTTCATCTGTGGAATGATCACACACATCTTGAAGAAGAATATGCAAATTACAGGAAACCACCAGATAGCGTGGATGGTACGTCACAATGACGAGAGTGTAAAAGAGGGGTATATAAGGAATGGTGGCAAAGAAGTAAAATTGTTCACAAGCGCTGTGAAAGCCTTTCAGTGCAAAAACCGCATAGTTATGGCACAAAGGAGGCATTTGGATGATGTTTTACGTGGCAGAATTATCGGACGACTGGAATGTGCACGTACCCAGCTGGAAGTATCCGAGGAACTTGGAATCACCCAGAGTGTCATCTCCAGGCTTTGGCAACGATTCCAAGATGATGGTAATGTGAGTAGACGTTACAGCACAGGTCGCCCCCGAGTTACAACGCCGAATGAGGACCGCTATTTGGCAGTTACTGCCAAAAGAGACAGACGGAGTACAGCATCAGACCTGTCTCGTCAGCTCTCTTTAGCTACCGGTACGACAGTTTCAAGGCAGACCGTGTACAGACGCTTAGGGCACATTGGTCTATATGCTCGTAGGCCTGTCAGATGTGTTCCACTTACCGCAACTCACTGTCGCCTGCGATTAACCTGGAGTAGAGAGCATGCATTGTGGACACCGCAACAGTGGTCTTGTGTGATGTTTTCCGACAAGTCCAGGTTTAGTTTGGAGTCTGATTCTCGCCGGACATTCATCTGGAGAGCGCCAGGTACTCGTTAACACCAAGAGAACACCATTGAAAGACACCGTTACGGTGGTGCAGGATGGCTCGTTTGAGGAGGAATTATTCTTGGTTCCAGAACTGACCTGCATGTTCAGAGTGTAACAATGACAGGCCACATCTATCGGGATGTCATTCTGGAACAACATGTACGTTTGTTTCGGGGCGCCATGGTGCTGAATTTGTGTTTATGGATGACAACGCCCGTCCTCACCGTGCAAACATTGTAGACGAATGCCTTCAATCGGAGGATATCACCCGTATGCATTGGCCAGCATACTCACCGGACTTGAATCCAATAGAGCATGTGTGGGATATGCTTGGCCGACGAATTGCAGCCCGTCAACCCCCTCCCACCTGTCTACCGGAACTTCGGAGTGCATTGCTTGATGAGTGGTGTAATATTCCCCAAGATCAGATGGATCATTTGATACTCAGCATGCCTAGGCGTTGTCAGGCCTGTATTGCATCGTCCGGGTGACATACTCCGTATTAACCATCCTACTAACCACGTTATACTGTTTTTTGTAAATAGGTTCTTTTTTGAAATTTGGTCAAGGGAGTAAAACTTGCAATTTTTATTAATTATGTCAAACATATAGCATCTTTTTTGCTCTTGACTTTTTGTTTAATAAACAGACTTTACAAATAAGTCAAATTTGTTTTGCTTCTTTCTCTTTCTTTGCCTGAATTTCATTATCCTTAATTTATGGACATGAGTGTAGTTTAAAGAACAAATAAAAATACAGCCAATCTTGAGTAATTCAAAGTTAAAAGGACACAAGAAAAATTTCGAAATATCTAAAAATTTCGAAAAATATATATTCCCACAAAAAAGTGATACATTAAAAAAAATTCTAGGAATCGACCATAAATTCGAATTTTTCAAGTTTTATTTAGAGCAGTACGCATAGGGATGGATGCGAGAGGAGACAGAGATTTACACCTTTTTTGCAAGATGAGACAAACATTTTTAACATTACGATATGGGGATCTTGTTAGATGAGAAAAGCATTTTTAACATTATGATATAGGGATTTTACGAGACGAGACAAATCTTTTAGGCTGTTTTGCGAGAGGCCTATTTTTCGTCTAGCATTCACCCCCTAATACGCACGTTTCAGGGTTACAAAGGTTCCACCCTTCTTCGTAGGGGCGTAGTGAATGAGGCAGGGACGTGCTTAAGGTTTTAGGGGGCCCTGGGCAAAACATATTTAGCGGCCCGAGATAAAAAACAATTAAGGGCCTTTCACTTTTCTTTATTTACTAAATTATTGTGGATCTTGTCATGTCTCCCCCCCTCCACCAGCACAAATCGCTACTGCTATTATAATTAAGTAAATTACATTAACTAATTAAGATTTTAATACAATAAGTATCCATAATGTAAAAGCTGCATCTAGCTACTTAACATGTTGTAAATTTGAAAAAAGAAAAGCTATATAGGAAATTACATATTCTGCACATTTAAAAGCACTAATTTTATCGAAATTTAAAAGCTTGAATCCCTCCTCCCCCGGCCCCATAAACGAAAAATTTGGGTTTTCGTCAACAAAATAACGTTAACGAAAGTTTGATCACCTGATATCCACGAATTCAACAGTTAGAGGCCCTGGGCGATGGCCAAGTTTGCCCACCCTCTAAGCACGGCTATGGAAGGAGGGTGGACTTTTCGTACCACCCGAAACGTACATATTGTTTATTCGATTTTATTAAAGTGCCTTTATAATAATGTGTTATTTGCGTTAAGCATTTAACTATTTATTTCCGCGTTTAACCTGTTCGCTCTCATTATTGAAAAGATGCACCGGGGAATACTATCCTTCTTTATCATGTTGCTTCTCAGTATGGGATTTTAAATGCCCCTTCCCCTCCGACTGCGCTAGCTGAGTCGCTGGGCCTCAGCAAAGCATTCAAAACCATATGCTAAATTGAGTTTTCAGCGCCCCTTCTGTTTTCCTGAATAGAAAACAATGGTAATTCGAAAAGATTGTGCCCCTTGTATATGCTATGAACGGGGGCATATGCCCCTCTAGCCCCCACCCCTTAAAACTTTTCACTATTCGAATATTCACTCTTTTGTTTGCATATATTTGATAAGTTTTAAAAGTTACGTTCGTGCTAAATGGATAGTATGTAGTTAAATTCAAATTCCTCACAAACATAAAAAAAAGGAACATTTTACACTTTCCACAGCATTTGAGAAAAACGAAGATCCCAACAATTTTAATATAAATATGTGTATGGTTATTAGTGGTAATTACAAGCTGAATAATTACAAGATTATATATATATATATATATATAATGCACACTAAAGAAATGTTTATGATACGCCGAGTTATAGTGTGTGTGTATGGGAGGCGCCCACAGAAGGGTTATAGGCGGCTTCAGTGAGATGTTACGCATGAAGTACTTTTTAGGATACAAAATTTTTCAGATTCCTCATTGTTGTATATAGCTTTCGAAAACGTTAAATTGGTATTTTTAAACAGCTTCAGAAGGCTAGTAAAATTTCAACATTTGGAACAGTTATTTTTATAAAACAACGCTGTTTCAATGATGAAATCTTTGTTAGCTCATATCTTGGCTGGGATGGCCTTACCTTGAGTGCTTTGGAATAATACCATGGATAACTATGGATTAAAATAACAGGTAAATCTTAAGTTTTACTGTTTTTAAAGTACATACTCTCACAGCATATTTTAGTGTATAAAACTATTTTCCTCCTTAAAATTTGAGTCATGTAGTATACAGCAGGTAGATAAAGGAATTTCTTTTCAAAATAGGTAACAAAAAAATCTTTTCATCTAAATAAAATGTTACCCTAATGTTATGTGTAACCATATAGCAACTTTATTTATTATTACTTCCTGTAAGATTATGATTTATATATTAATGACTATGTCATTTTATCTCTTACCCCCGTTACTAAAAATTGTCCGAAAAATGTGTCCCAAAAATGCGATATAAAAGTATGCGACATAAGTTTACATATATTTAAATACTATTAGTTCACAACAGCTTTAATCTATTGCTACAGTATTTCGTAAGCTGTAGAATATGCATCACATGTATTTTAAATAGGTTACAATCCTAAAAATTTCAACATTGGGTTACCAGGCGAAATACACGAAAGATAAGATATAAAATGACATAGTCAATTAATATCGTTTCAATATGGCAATAATGAAACTAAAAAATTAGGGGTTTCATGGAGGGTCTCCCCCTGACGAGGGTCGAACAGCCCAGTTTTATATATATATATATATATATATATATATATATATATATATATATAAACCGTAAAATATTATAACTCATTTATAAAATCTCTTTAATTACGAGATATTGAAATTAAACTGTTTATAAATGATTTTATGTAGGCTTTGACATGTGTTATATCCTCTCTCATAAAAAAAAATATCTTTTGAAAATGAAAATTTGTAAGAAAATTGCAGTTTGTGAAAACTGCAAACAATTCACTAATGTTGGGCGACCATAATTTGCAAATGATGTACTAATGGATTTTGCTGTTGTTTTTAATTTTTCATGTATCTAGTTTTTTATCTTAAAATGTTACCCTTAAGCAATGTCTTTTTTTTTTTTTTTTGGAATGGGTTGATGAATAAACCCCCCTACCCCGGATCCGCCACTGGCTCATATTTTAATTATGGCAGCGTTACTGTAAATAGGCACTAATCCGGTACCGTGCCATTATATTGTAGTCACTGTTAAGGTACCAGGCCAGTGACTTTATTTTTAATAATAGCCGGCACCCGGCCTTTTCATTTTCGGCTATATAAACGTCATGGGCCAGTGCCTTTATTGTGAGTAACGGCCGGCACATGCAGTATGCCAGCAGAGTGCCGTTGCCTTCCCGGGCTTCTGGCAAGGTATTTCTCGGGCGACCACTTTTGGTACGATTCAGTTACTTTTTGCAGTGCCGGGCCAGTGCTGGACGTAAAGGCAGAAAGGCACTGGCAAGGTACTCCGGCAGCAGGTGTGTGTGCTGGGTATGCTTATCGGAATTAAGATATGAGGCTTTGACATAGTATACAGGATTTCTTTAAGACCTTGAAAATGAATTTAGTTAAAAACAAGTAATATTAAAAAAAATTTTAAAGTCAATTCCTACTTAGGTCAACAAATAAAAATTGGTGAAATATCGCCAAATTTGTCGCCAAAAATAATATCGCATTTCGCATAACTCTAAAACTTGTGCCTCTCTCAAGAAATACGCCGAAATTTGGCGATATTTTGGCAAAGCTCGCCAAAGTCGACGAAAAATGGAGAGATTTTGTGCATGGACAAAACAATGACGGACTATCGCCAAATTTTGCGATATTTTGGGCATGGACCAAACAATGACTGACTACAGATGTAATATATTGAAGATGTCCATAGATATTAATGTATTGAAATTCTTTTGGGTCGTCCTCTAATTAAACTCTCCAGTAGATTGGAACCAATAATCGAGATCCACACCTAGATGTTATAAAAATCTTATATATGAAATTTCAACCTTCTACGACTAAGTAGTTTTTGAGGTTCGAGAGTAAAATACATCCACACGTACAAAAGTCGCCAAGGTTGGCGACTTTTGGCGTAATTCTAGAGGGAGGCACGTGACCGCGGAATACACTATACAAAACTTTTTTTTTAATAAATAGAATATAATTTCACTATAGTCTGTAATTATAAAACCAATTCACAGAGCAGTCAGAATACAGAAATGCAGTCATGGTTAAACCAGCTTTGAGATGTAATTAAAGCAGTAACCAAATTTATTTACACGAAAAAGGTAAAATAGTACTTACTCACGTCTTTGAGTGGAGATATCATAACTTCATTTATTTTACAACGAGTTTTTTATAGTCCAATCGTAAGAAACTATATCCATTAAAGCAAAATCTTTACCGAAAGTATCCCCTCCAAGGTTGAATTTATTTCACAACTCTGAATATGAGAAAAATGCATTTGGTATTCGGATATGAAATAAAATTATCACAAGCGGATACATCGAGAAGTAAACTTCGTCGTGTCCACTGAATTAACCTAGCACCCACAGCAAAAGAACTTAGCATTAAGTAAAATACTATGCTCCAATTATCTGCAATCGTTTGTTATATGCGTAATGCGACGATATTTTTGTTCGTTCAAAGGATGTTAACTACAACTTGAACTTCAAGCAAAATGAGCAACGGACATCTTGCATTCAAAATTGCTAAAATCAGCTTTGCGGGTATTATTTTGATTACAAGCGGATGTGACTCGGCGACATTTCATTAGTCCAAGATCGCAGGTGCCAGAAACAGAACAGAAAATGCCCTTTTAGAACTAGACTTTCAAAAGAATCAGAGAAAATTTTGGCTTATTAACAGAACGTCCGTTAAAAAGCAGCAAAAATCCTTTATTCACCAGTAAGGGTGATTCTCCCGTGAACGAGGTTGATATTCTCTGTGAAATGCAGATTTTTTATAACAGTGTATAGAAAAAACACTGGATAATATTTCTGCTGGGCGAACTATACGAGATTTGTATCTCGCATTTGATAAATAATGTATTCTTGCTGCCACGTGGGAGCAATACCCAACTGTCCGATTTCCATTTACGCAGTCACAGCAATAACGCCGAAAATATTCGTGGCTTTGACGTTTAGGATTGCAGTCAATGTAACAAAGTTTGCTATTAATGTGTAGCGATCTTACTTGCAGTTTCATGGTATTACACGCATCTTTGACGCACTGAGCATGCAACTGATTTTCTTTCCCCATTAGTTTAGCTAAATAGCAAATCGCTTGTGAAAGCTTCTAGGTCCAAGTGAAAAGTACTTTTAACTCCTTTTCAGAAAGCTCAGGAAAGTCAGGAAATTTTGAAGCAAGCAATTGATGAAAAGGTTCTTTTCGTCGATTCCAGTTGTAAATCAGCACCTCGTTGGCAAGTGATTAATTTATGTTCTGTCTATCACACATATTTTAAATGATTTATCGTGTAACTCTATGTCAACATTTTTGTCTCTTACCATATATATCTTGTGGATATCAAGCAATGCGTCAAAGAGATCTTATGTTCGATAGCATTTTGTTGCCTAATACATTATCTAAGAGCAAGAGCTTTTGCAAAAATTCACCGTGAACTGTTTTAACAATCCACCTTACTTCGGTCTCTTTCCTAAACTCATTAGTTTCAGTAGTTGTTAGTTGATACTGTCTTCCCTTTATTGCTGGCATCAGCTTTTTGTAGACTTTCTCAGTAATGTAACGTCTCTAAATTCGCGGTCTGCAATTGTAAGATCGTTCTGATGTAAAAGAGTTTGCAAACCAAGAGGATCGCCATATAGGATATTCGTTATTTAACATAAATTAAAATAACATAATGAATTATTATTACATATTATTAAATTATTATTACAGATTTTAAAAAAAGTTGTAATAGGCTAGTTGATATCACTAAGCATTGATATACTTTATATGACCTGTCAAAACGCAATTTTTTAAAAGATTACTGAAATTTAATTCAAATTAAAAGTGTCAACATAGTGGTCGTATGGTGGTCCAATTACTTTAAATAATGTTTTTGCCATGTTGCACCTCTTAGATTTTAATGAAATGTGGCATGCTGTTAGGCAAGACATAAGCAGTTATTGCATATTTTTTTCAAAGTGGTAATCCAATTAGATCTTATAGAAATCGATTGAAAAAATTTTTATCTGCCTTTTATTACCACTTTTATTTAGGCTTGTCCCATAGGAAAGTGCTATAAAATAACTTATGTTCTAACTTTATGAATCTAAATTGAAGTGTTCCATAACACTTCAATTTAGATTCATTTTCCTAGCTTTAAATTAACTAAGATATATAGCTTTGAAAAAAATCGTCTATGGATACTTTTTATTCAAATAGCTCCTCAACTAAGATATAGAGCTAATATCTACTCGATCAACTACTATGAGGAACCCTCTACAATATAGAATATGTAGAATAACGATACAGTATAGAATATACAGAATAACGATATAGATTCCTACTGGGGGTTCAATTTCGCCATGGAAGTACGGCTAGAGCATTTCTTGGTTCGGTAGTATCTTTTTTCTATGACATCCGACACATGTTCGATCAGCAAGCGATCTGGAGATCGAGCTCTGTTAGGAAACAACTGAGTGCAGTGAATTGTGTAAGCATCGCATCGCAATCCCATCGACTGTGTGAGGATAGTAGATGTATTCATTAAAATATTACGATTTTCTTGGAAGACATATCACTGTACTATAAGTACCCATCGTCGTCGGGTTAGTATGTAATGCAAAGTTCCAAAATCCTTAATTTCCGACAGCATTGTAGAGTAAAAAGCAAGATAACGTTCGCAGCTCTTCTCTAGTACAACCACAATCGCAGCTACATTATCCAGAACCCACCTCGTTGATTTGCCTGCGATCCGAGTACTGCCCTTGCCAGCCCAAGCATCCAGTTATTGGAGCATGCGTTTTAATGAATAATGTAAAGCCAGACTTCAAATCAAACTATGGCATTTTATGTCAAGTGTTATAATCTAGATCGTAAAAAACCACCATCTGATAGATGGATAGACAGCAAATTTCGGAGTGGCTGTTTGCTGTGGTGTGAAGTTGGCAAATACAACATTACAGAGATTTAGTTAGATTAGAGGACTGAGTTTCTAGATTTCGGATGACGCGTTTGTTCTTTCCAGAATTCGATGATTCTCCACCATTTCCAATGCATGTGAGGGTCTCAAGATCAATGGATTTCGTGTCAAACTCTCCCAAATTTCCAGTGAAATTCTTAAAATCAGATCGTGACATATGGCCAGAGTATGTTGAACCAGGTTCCATTATCAGCGAAATATGTTCTTTGTGACAAACACTTGGGTGCAATTTGCCGTCAACATTTTCTATGTATCTGGTTTTGTTCTTCCTCGTATCAAAACACAATCCCAAGAAAATTTTAAAGCCTTCTTCCGTTTCTTTCACTGCGAGTCATCTCAGCCTTCCTCTAACTTTCAATGGGCCGAGAATTAGTTGAGAAGCTTTCTCTCCATCTGCATTCCTTCCGATCTCTAGATTGTGAAATAAAGTTGATACCAAAGTTGCTGCTGCCCAGTCCGTAATAATTTTTTGTCGCAGACTTGTGAAAGCACTGAGATTTTTATCCTAACTTGGTCATTTGTGAACGAATCTCCCAAAGTGGCGGTAGATAGGCATTCAGCGTTTTCTCCAGTCTTTCGTACTTCTCTTCTCTTTCGTTATCTCACTTTCCAAATCAATGACTAAAGTTGGAGACTGTATATTGGAACTTTCACCTTTTTCTCCACCAATATCAAAATTTCTCCTTCCAACTTTTTATCTTTGCTCTCATTCTCCATATGTGCGAAACTGAAAATAGCTTTTCTTCTGTTGCTCTGAAATTCACAAAATTATTCTGCAGAAAGCAAACACGGTGGTTCTATTTACATTTATACATTTATTTACAATTGCCACAAACATTAAACATTTTAACATTACAAGGGGCATCTTCCAGCCCAAAATACAAAGGGGATAGGTATCATTCAGCCCTAAGCACCTACGCAGTACGCAGTAGAAAAACAAGTGGGGGTTTTTTCCCCAGAGATCAATGAACCTTTTATCCCATAGATCTGGGATATAGACAACTAGCGCCATCAAGCGCGATTAAAAGGAGGTTATGCAACACTCCCCACCTGATAATTTTACAAAAATTATCACATTTTTCTCTTTATCAACAACAAAAAAAATACTTACCAATTACCTCAATCTATAATAGCACTAGGTTAAGCAACAATGTGAACATATAAATTTTCTTCAAAGTAAAACACAAATTTCTAGATTAATTACAAAGTCAAAATTAATATTTTTAAAGTGAAAGAATTTAACACTTAAAGTTCAGTAATGATTCATAAGTTCAATGTTTATGTATCAGTCATTGATTTCAAGTGGATACAAAAGCTGGACTGGGCGTCGAAATTCTCCATTTTTAGTTTTTACGACGCATGATCGAACGAGTCCATCTCTACCTTTCATAGTTTGTGTTATCATACCTAAGTTCCACAAGAACTTAGATTTAGTTGAGCCTTCAAGGAGAACAATGTCCCCAACTTGTAAGTCCCTCTTCTTCTGAGGAGTCGAAAGTTCGTGGAAATTTTTGTTGTTCAAAAGGTACTCACCTTTCCATTTTTTCCATAACTGAGACAAAATCTTAGATCGGTATAATTTCCTTTTTTTCAGTCCTTCTTTGGTTGAAGATCTGTTTGTTATTTCTACAAAGTTGTACGGATATTCTATTTTTCTTCCAACCAAAAGGAAATGAGAAGGGGTTAAGGGTTCTGGCTCTGAATGATCATTAAATACATAAATAATCGGTCTTTGGTTAAGAATATTTTCAATCTCGGCAAGAAGAGTCATGATCTCTTCAAAGGTTAGCTGAGCTCTTCCTAAGACCTTTCTGAGCGGTTCTTTAATCGATCTCATTAATCTTTCATAGAACCCTCCCCACCATGGGGCAAGCTCAACAATGAATTTCCAGGTTATCCCTTCAGATGATGCAAAATTCTGGATTTCTTTGATCAGGTCTACAAAGTATTGTAAGTCCTTACTAGCACATTTAAAAGTTTTAGCATTATCTGAGTAAAATATCTTAGTGTTCCCTCGTCGGGACAAAAAGCGTCTAAGTGCTAAAATAAAACTTTTAGAAGACAAATCCGAGACCAGTTCGAGGTGAACTGCTCGAGTGACTGCGCATGTAAATAATGCGACATAAGATTTTTGGGTTTCTTTTCCCAACTTTACGTATATGGGTCCGGTGAAGTCAACACCTGTCACACTAAAGGGAGGAGATTCAAGTATTCTGTCCTTAGGTAACTGTCCCGTCATTCGACTTGCTGGTTTCGCTGAATACCTTCTGCATATGAGACACCTGTTTATAACTTTTCTTACGACTTGTCTTCCTTTGGGTATCCAATACCTTTGACGAATCTTCGTTAAAGTAATACTTACACCAGAATGCATAGCTTTATTGTGGTCTCGTAATATTATTAATTCTGTAAATCGTGAATTACTTGGTAGTAGAATTGGGTGTATCTCCTCTCTTGTTAATTCGCCTTCTTCCAATCTTCCTTTTATTCTGAGAATTTGGTTTTCATCTAAAAAAGGTCATAAACTATATATACTGGAATCTGGTGAAATGGGTTTTTGAGAATTTAGAGAGGCTATTTCCGAAGAAAAATATTCCATTTGAACTTTACGGATGCACATGTCTTCACACATTTGAATTTCTTCTGTAGAAAGAGGACCCTTATTTACATTCGTTTTTTTCAAAGCATTAATAAATCGTTTAACATATGTTATTATTATTATAAACTTTGTGACTGAGCTAAATTTATTTATGTCAAGCAGCTCTTCTTTATTTTGAACAATACAGTCATTGACTAAAATGTTATTACGGGCTTCAGGGATGTCTTCATCTTTTATTTGAGTTATCTGTTGTTCTGGCCATTCTGTAGTAGGGCATTGTAGCCAAAATGGCCCCAGCCACCAAAGAGAACTTTTCTTCAGTGATTCGGCAGTCAAACCTCTAGTTAAAAGATCTGCCGGATTTTGCTTACCGTGGCAGAATCGCCATTGCCGAGGGTTGGTATTTTCCTGAATTTCGGTGACCCTGTTACAAACAAAGGGTTTCCAGTTCTTGGGGGATCCTTTAATCCAGCATAACACTATATTAGAATCAGTCCACAAAAAGGTGTTTTTTATAACATCACCGAATAGTTTTGAAAATATTTCGGCACTCTGGAAGCAATTACAGCTCCCATCAGTTCTAACCGTGGTAACGTTAAAGCTTTAAGGGGAGCAACCCTACTCTTTGAACAAACGAAGGTAGTTTTAATTTCACCTAATTTGTTGGTGTACTGAAAGTAAGCTGTACACCCAAAAGCCTTTTGACTTGAATCACTAAACATATGTAAATCACAGTTTTTCACCACGTCGCAGTCAGGGAAGTATTCACGAGGAATTGAAATAGTTTTAACAGTTTCTATATCAGAGAACCAGTTTTCAAAATCAGTTTTTAAGTCCTAGGGAAGTTCATCGTCCCAATCAACTCCTAAGAGCCATATTTGTTGCAGCAAAAGTTTAATTCTAACTGTGAAGGGCGTAACATAGCCTGCTGGATCATACAGTTTTGCGGCGGTTTTAAGAACGACTCTTTTTGTTATTTTACCGCTTATATTTTCAAAACAATCTGAAAATTCGTGTAAATCAAGTTTTATATTGTCTTCTTCAGTATTCCAAATTAGACCTAACACTTTTGACAGTGCAAGCGACTCATTTACTTCAAATTTATTTTCTACCCAAACATTTTTTAATTCAGCGGAATTGGAATTAAATTTACGTAAGTTCATTCCTGCATTTTTCAGAATAAAGGCAGCATTAGACGACAGCTGATATGCATCCTCGATACAGTTTGCTCCGTAAAATAAGTCGTCCACATAAAGGGAAGAATTTAGCATGTCAAAAGTTTCGGGGTAATCATTTTTATATTGCTTAAGGTGATATTTTATCGTAGCAGCAAGTATAAAAGGACTTGAAGTAACTCCAAAGGGTAATCGAGTCATATTCATAACTCTGATTAAATCCGTTTCAAAATCATCAAACCATAGAAATTTTAAATATTTTCGACTTATTTCGGCAATACTAATCATTAAAAAGGCCTTTTCTATGTCTGCCGAAAATGCTATATGGTATTTACGGAATTTTAATATTATATCCAAAATGTTGGGGTTTAGGTTAGGACCGGACACTAATAAGTCATTTAATGATTTACAATTTTCACCCTTTGACGAAGCGTCAAAAACAATCCTAACACGAGATGTCTCCTTATCGGGCCTAATGACCGCTCTATGGGGCATGAAATAACCATCATTCCAATTATTATTCTTACATTCTTCTACAATACCATCTGATATTTGTTCATTAATGATATTTTTATACTCTGCGCAAATTTCCCTATCAGCATTCAATTTAGTTTTTAAATTCCTAAAGCGCCTTTTGGCAACAGAAAAATTACTATCCAGATCGCTAGCTTCGCAATCCCAAAGTAAATTTGTTTCGTATCTGCCATTTTTAAACACTAATTCTCTTTCAAAATGCTCCACTATTTCTTTATCTTTACAGGACATTTCCTGTGATTCAACTATTCCTAAGCTATCAAGCCTCCAAAGATCCGCTAAGTCATTCATTAATACTACATTATTCATAATCGCAACGTTTTGCGCACAGTTTTCCTGTCCAATGAAATTAGAACCGTAAATTATCCAACCAAAAACAGAGTTAATTGCCCCTACAGTTTTATTTATAGTAATCCTCTCATTTAAAACAAAATCCCAAAATAAATCACTCCCAATCAGAATTTCAATATTCAACTCATCAGAATTCGAAAACGAATCTGCAAGGTCTAAACAATGTGTTTCCATGAAATTCCGAATAAAAACATCTGGGGTCGTGATTTCTGCGCCCGTTATATTTTCTACAACTAAAGTTTGTATTTTCCTTTTAAATTTCCCATCTCTAGACATCAACTGAAATTCCACAACAGGATATAGCCTTTCAGTTGTCTGTTTCATGCCAAAAGAAAATACAGACAAATTCTCATAACGTACAGGCTTTAAATTTAACTGCTCGACAATTTTGTTTGAGCAAAAACTCCGAGAGCTCCCACTATCTAGCAAAACGCGTGTTAACTTACTACCACTTTCAGAATTAACGACCGCAGCTGAAGTTTGCAAGTAAACACTTTTAGCGCACTCCTTGTTTACATCGAAAGAAATAGAGCTGAAGCAAACCGCATGTATTCGGTACTAAGATACGGATAATCACTCAGACTCGAAGTAACGAATTGTTACTTTTCGGTTGATATCGTTACTCGATCCGAAGGTTTCAGATCGAGCAGCTTCGAACTTCGAATACAGACTGCCAGGCGAGGCGAACTAGGGGGGAAACAGGTTCCAGTAATCGAGTACTAATATCTTCTGTTATTTGTTACTGGCAGTTACTGGATATCGGATCGCGGTTTCAAGGGGGAAAATGACTTTCGAGTGTGCATTTCGGATCGACCAGGTTCGAACTTCGAATACAAGACTGCGGGTGGGAGAAAATGAATTTCGGTATTTGAGTAATAGTATGTTCCGTTCCGTTACTAGGTACCGGAAGTATTATGGATTCTCGCTGTTTGAAGGGAAAAATCAGTTTCGGTATTTGAGTAGTAGTATGTTCTGGTTGCAATTCGTTTGTGCCGAGCCGGATGGTATCGTTTTGATGAGGTTTGGAAGAATCCGTATGTATCGTTACAGTTATGGAGATGGATATACTATCTGCTGCTCTATTGATATGGGTCGTACAATGGGAGGATAGGATCCGGTGTATAGCATGTTCTTATGCGCAGTTGAACTTTTTTTTGCGGGGGGGGGGGGAGGAGGTGTTCTTATAATTGTAGAGGAGCAATACATATAAGAGAAGCATGTTAGTAAGGGGTGCTAATTTCGGGCTTTCTAACATTTTGGTACTAAATAGTGGTGCAATCAGATTTTTTTCTTTCAGGGTGGTTCCGAAGCAGGATTGCGAACTTAACTTTTTCTTTTTTTTTTAGCTAGAATCGAAATATGAGTAATAAATAACAAATTATTTAAATACACCTTTTAAAAAATATATTTTTATAAAGTAAACGAATTCACACATTTTTATTATTTAAAATATTATTTGGAACTAAAAAAAATATTTAGCATGGAAACCTAAACACATTTTTTAAGTAATTGTTTAAAAAATATATAAAAAATTGTGAGCGACCCGGGATTTCTATGCCCACTCCTGCGTAAGCCACTGGTATTAAAATAATTCAATGAAGTTCAGTATGTTTCTAAAATGTCGGCGTTTAGGGGGCCGTCTGCCCTATATTATGGTACATTTTATTCCATGAACTCATGGAATACGCATAGCCCGGTGCAACTATTCTTTCTGTATGAAAGGAGTGATAATTTTTGTTTAAAGAATGCTCTCATATATGCACCCACAGAAGGGGCTAACCCCTTTCATCCCAAAAGTGCAGAAATAGAACTGGAAATATCTTAAAAATAGGTAATTCTCATTGAATAAAACAATTTTAATTTAAAATGTGGTAATTTTTAATTTACTTCGAAAAATTGTCCGGCAAAAAAAGTTTTTGATATGAAATAAGAACTCACAAATAAAACAGATATTATGCTTTTAGAGACGCAAAGTAGTTGATATCATACTAAGATCCCCTGCCCTGTGAATTTTATATATGTGGCCCAATCCCTGGATCTCAGTATTCGAGAACCCGCTCCCAGAAAAAACACGAGTCACAAGCTTTCCTTTACACTTTTTATGATAAGAATGAACAGGTTAAACCAGCGTTCAGAATTAAAAAAAGGGGGGGTTGAGAAAAAAAAAAGAATGGCATATGTCTTTGGAAGGTTTCTATGTGCACTCAGTAATTCGGATAATTTAGCATTGTATAAAACCATAAATGTGTATAAAAACAATCTGTAAATCAGAGAAAATAAGCTCTAAATACAACTTTGTACAACTTCGCTAAAAAAAATTCTTTTTGGCTATTGGTTTATGTATGGGCGGCATATACCCATAACAACACTGCCCCGGATGTGTTGTTATGGGGCACTATATAACACCCTATTACCGATTCTATTAGTAGTAACGAAAGTAACGAGTAACGAATACTTAGTAACGAATAGCGAACATCTAAGTAACTAATACATACGGATACTCATTTTGTCGTTACTTTTACAGCACTAGAAAGAAACGGAATTGATAACCTCGCTTTTCGGGGGAGGAGAATTGACCTTGACCTCGCTATGCTCAGCAGCTTCACGGACTTTCCCTTCGGGAGAGCTCGTATAACTTTTGGCATTTAAAGCGTTGTAATCAACACGTTTAAAATTTAATTTACTATTATCATTTACACAGACAGATTCATGATGTTTATCATTTTTGCATTTGTAACAAGAAATCTTATTCGTTCTGCAATGGGAACTTTGGTGAAATTTTTTAAAACATTTAAAACAACGTTTATCATTTCTCAATATTTCCATTTTTTTCTGAGCATTTAAATCACATTTTAATGAATCATGAAGAGCATTGCAGAAAATGCATATCAGCTTAGGTATATGCGTATTTACATTCAGAGCACTCGCTGAGGGTACATTTCTTTTAAATCCTCTGTTTACAAATTTGTTATGCTGCGTACGCTGGTTAGAGGGCATTTCTTTCCTTTCATTTAATGTAAAATAAACAGATTCTCGACACTCAATTTCACATTTCAAAAACGAAAGAAGTTCCGAAACATCATCGGTCTCTGTAGATTTCCTTTGCCGATTAAATTCTAACACAAGATCTTCTGGTAATAAATTTAACAAAATTGGAATCAAGAGAGGTCCATAATTTTCAGAATTAATTTTCATTGAATTCAAATTACGAATTGAAATGTCCAATTCGTCGTACAGTTTGCGTAATCCAGAAACATTTGTAGAGTATTTCACATTTTGCAAATTTAAAATTTTATGCATAAAAGAGCTCACAATTAAATCTTTGCGTCCAAAACGCTCTTTAATTAAATTAACACACTTATCGTAATTAATGTCGGTAAGTTCGAAACCTGATACGACACTTAATGCTGATCCAGACAAAAATGATTTTAAATAAGCAAATTTCTCAACCTTAGAAATGGAATCATTTTGATTAATAGTACTATCAAACGAATTCCAAAATTCGTTCCACAATTTTGGATCGCCAGAAAAGGGCCGAATAGTTAATTTTGGAAGTTTGACCGAATGAGGAATATTAACCTTTTCAGTTACACTCGAACCAAAAGCAGAAGGAACCTCAGAACTTGAGGTGTTTAATGGTTCTTTATTTTTTAAGAAACGCTTAATTTTGTAGCCGAACCTAATACTTTTTTCTTGATATTCATCGCTGGCATTCGCTTCTTGTTCAATTAACGTCACATCGATAAGTTTTTCAATTTGTGAATCTAATAATTTTAAATTATTAGCTCTTTCCGTCAAAACAGCAAGATGTTCCTCTAACTCAGCGCAATCAGCATTCTCATCAGCTAAAACAGTTTCTAACTTAGTAAACAATTTAGTTATATTAGATCTTTCGATCTTTCTTTTTCCTTTCAACAATGCCAAAGTATCCTCTGTTTTAGACATATTTAAAATATTAAACTGAAAACGTATTTGTACCCAATAACAGCAACAAATAAATCAAAGTTTTACGGTACCTGTATAATTCCAATAGTATTAAATATAACTATCCAAATTACGAGAGCCTTGCACTGCACAATCAAACAAATAATCGAATTACGCACTTCCCGGCCTATCATGCACCAAAATGTGCGAAACTGAAAATAGCTTTTCTTCTGTTGCTCTGAAATTCACAAAATTATTCTGCAGAAAGCAAACACGGTGGTTCTATTTACATTTATACATTTATTTACAATTGCCACAAACATTAAACATTTTAACATTACAAGGGGCATCTTCCAGCCCAAAATACAAAGGGGTTAGGCATCTTTCAGCCCTAAGCACCTACGCAGTACGCAGTAGAAAAACAAGTGGGGGTTTTTTCCCCAGAGATCAATGAACCTTTTATCCCATAGATCTGGGATATAGACAACTAGCGCCATCAAGCGCGATTAAAAGGAGGTTATGCAACACCATAAACTTCTCTTCTTTCCTACTCCATCGATAGTCACATATCTTGCTCTGCTCCCCTCTGCTCTGCTAATGACTCCCGTTCTGTATGAGGTATGTGAGGCTCTGAGCCACAGCTGCTCCGGGAAAAGTCAGGACATTTGCAAGTGCGATATTTAATAGCTAGGTAAGGGAGAGTTTTTCCCACTTTCTTCATAAACAATTCCTAATGCATATCTCTAACGTACGATTCATTTAGCTGCTGAACTTGCTCATGATCTTTTCTAACTATCTCTTGAATTCCTTAGATTGACACGGTAGGGATATTGGCCTTCATCCACATTTTCTGTACTTTGATCGCCAACACTAAGGCTACTTCTCCTTCCTGTGGATCCTGCCCTTTATTCAGAAATTTTTCTTCTTAAGTACAAAATAGTAATATAGAAGTACGAGTATGTCTTCTCAGGTTGGTAACTTGGTAAAGAAAATTCTTTTGATATTCCCAGCTCTTCTAATAACACCGATTTTGTTCCATGTCATATTGCAGACAGTTTCACTCTATTCAGAATCGTAGCAGTGCAAGGCAACCCCCTTTTAGCTTTTTTGAGAGTAAACTGAAAGCACCATCTATCTGAAACGTTAAATTAAATGCCTGTAACAACGAGATATTTCGTGCTTGGTTTAACCGAACGCATGTGCATCGCCATCACTCGGCAGGCAAACCGGCGCTAGTTGTCTAGATCAAAGTTTGCGTACTGTGCCCAGACAAAACGACAGCATAACGTGTGCATTGTATCAAACTATTCGTAAAGCCATTTTTTGTGATTTCCTGAGATTCTCTGAACATTTTTAACATATAAAAGGACCAAATTATTTTTAACAAATAAAGTTTGCTTTCTACATAATTTTTCAAAAAACACATAATTTTCAGATTATTAGATATTTAGAGATTTCAAACTCGATGTGCAATCCCCAGAAAATGTCGCAGCCGCTCCTGATTTTGCATACGTGTTATTGATAACAATGTAAAACTTCTAAAACCTCGGGAGCCTGATAATTTGTAAAAGAAATTTTTTTGGTCGATATTTTAAAAAAGCCATATTTTTCAAAAATTTCTAAATTTCAAGCTCGATGCGCAACCCCAAAACGTTGTCCTTGAACATTCAAATTTTACACACGTCTTATTTATATCAAAATAAAACTTTTGAGACCTCAGGAGAAAAGATTTTGAAAAAAAAAAAAAAATCGATCCACCCTATTACAGAGTTAACAAAGTGATGAGTAAAATTGACAATGGAGAGGTTTTTTAAATTTTCAATATTAGGGGAAACTCTTGTACCTAGGGCCATCATGTACCTAGGGCCACCATGCTTTATTTAAGTAATTTTTATTTTACAGCATTTTTACTCATTGCAGTGAGTGGCAACACTGTTTCAAATCATAGTAGCTATTTTTAATGAAAGGAAGAAGAAGCTATAGTTAAATAAAAGATAAAGTCTTGATTTGATGATCAAAACTAAATTTTTTCACATCAACTGAAGTCTTATTCTGTGAAAGTAAGTGAAAACTTATGTTTTAATGTATAACAGATAATTTTTTGTAATCATCAAAGGGAAAAATGTAACACAAAGAAAATTTGGTTTTTGCAGATTTTTGGCTGTGGAAGCCATTTTGCCAAAAAGAACATCTTGTACCTAGGGCCATATCTTGTCTTGTACCTAGAGCCATGGCCCTAGGTACAAATATTATTGTTTGTGCTGTTAACTTTTTATAAAAATAGGGATGGGGAAGATAAATAGGATTTTATAGCACAAATCTAATATTTAAAATTTGTTCCATTTTTTTCAACCATGCCATCAACTTAGCAAAAGAAAATAGCATGGTATTACTGATAATACCGCCTCATACTAGTCATAAATTACAGCCATTAGACAGAGGTGTATTTGTGCCCTTTAAAAAAATATTACAATGTAGCCTGCAGTAACTGGATGCAAACAAATCCAGGTAAACCTCTTATAATTTATGATGCAGGTGAGAATGTTAGCAAAGCATATCCCTTAGCTTTTACCCCTACAAATATCCAGTCTGGTTTTAGAGTATCAGGCATATGGCCAGTTGATGAGAATATATTTCGTGAGGATGAATATTTGAGTTCCTACGTAACAGACAGGCCCACAATAACTGCAGATGAATCAACTTCTGAGAGTCTGGCTGTGAGCAGACCTATTGATAATGCAACGTTACAGAAAAAATGGACGCATTTGTTAATTGTCAGCCTTCCACATCAAACTGAATCAATCCAATGTGTAACACCTGAACAAGTGCGTTCTTTTCTTAAGGCTAAACCTCGTACTGCCAGAAGAGGTGGATAAAAACCTGGCAAGTGTAGAATTCTCACTGATGCACCTGAGGAATCACTTGAAATGGACTCATCAGATTTTGCAAGCAGCACAGATTCTCCAATAGCTGATGAAAGGCCCAGTGATGAACTTGAAAAGGGAGATCTCTGTTTGACGAAATTAGATGGGAAAAAACTAAAGCATTTTTACATAGCAGAAGTAGTTGACGCTACAGGTGATCAGTATACTGTTAAATACCTGAAACGACTCTAAGGATTCGAATAAATTTTTGTATCACAGTGATACAACTTACTTTATCAACAGAGATGATGTTATATTTAAATTGCCTTAACCAAAAACTGTTGGAGGCTCAGAACGCCAATGCTTTTTACCTACTTTTGGTGTCAATTTTGCAAATCAAGCGTGGAATAATAAACATTTCTTCCTTACAAAGATTTTAAAAACTGTGCACAAAAGAAATAATGCATACAATTTTTTTTTATTGTAAACAGCAATTTCGGTTTTTGAAAATAGCTGGCCCTAGGTACAATAGTATTATTGTACCTAGGGCCATTTGTAATTTTTTTTAAATTTTCAGTATCATTTCCAATTTTTTTGTTTCGATACTTGAAGTGATTTTTATTTAAAGAGAATAAAGAACTTAATGTATACAAACTGTTTTTATTATTGTAAGTTAATTATAAGTAAAGATATTGCCATTTGAAAATAGCTGGCCATAGGTACAAGAGTTTCCCCTAAAGTTTTATTTTAGGTTAAGGAGCTTTTCAATTCAGGAGGTCACTCTTAACCTGTAACAAAATTTTGTCTGATTCACCGTAAATATTTTACCACTGTCCCTCAAGAAAATTCTGCACAATTTTCACAAAATCTAAAATAGCAAATAATTTTTTTAAAAAAAGTTTTAAATTCAAAATTTTAAATAAATTTGGTTATTTATTGTTTTTGTCGTTGACGATCATGTTGCTAAATTTCATTCTATTTCATTTTTGAGGAATACGAGAGGAAAAATTCATATAAATTTAGCAAAATCTCAAAAACCAAGACATATTTTTTTAAAAAATTTTGGAATCTATAGTTTAAATTAACTTGCCATTTAAGTTAATTCCAAATTTCATTCTATTCCATTGCCATTTCTCAGGAATGCAACAAACATGGACTCAATTTTTATAAAATCTCAAAATCTATATATTAAAAAAAAAAAAATGAAATACTTCGACTCCTAAAGTGACCACCCGACACTACCCTAAATTTTATTTCGTTCATTTCAATGGTTTATACAAAATAGAGAAATAATTTAATATTTTGAATGAATTTTCGCAAAATCTCAAAATCTAATTAATTTTTTTAAATTCATTACATATTTTTCAAGTAACATATTCCACAATATTTTTTAAAATTTATTTTCTGAATGTTTATATCAAAGTACTTACTTATAGAGGGATATATGTTCATTTCACTCTACTTAGGAAGCTATTTTCTTTATCTGTTCTGAATTAAAATCAGCTCTATGGCTTCCTCGCGATCAGCATGCACCACTAGATAGTCCACATTCAAATGATAAGCTTTCTCTGAATAATCACCTGAGACTATACCGTTTAGCTAAATATAAGGTGTGTGCATAATGCTCAAGCTTTGATATTATAATAGAATAATAATAATAATAATTATTATTATTTTTCATAAAATTAGTTTATCACTTATTTTTAATTAAAATAAAAACTTGCATAGTTTTAAACTTTGAAGATAATTTGGGGCCCTCTTTTTGTTGGGGGCCCGAGCGCTTGCCCGGAATCACTCCCTGTTCCAGGTGCTTGAAACGGATACAAATCACAAAGTTTTTAATTCTAAGTAATGTACAAAGTCTAATTTTTATTTAGATATATTTTTGCAACATTCGAAGGGAGGAGAACCAGCTTTTGTATTTCAAACAAACATTTTTGAGACATTACTGTGCCACAACACACACGAATCAAATGAAAATGCTTAATTTTCTCCGTACACACACGAAACACGACGAGTTTTCTAAAGGTGGATTAAAGTACCTTAAAAGAACAACAGTATATGGTTGAGTAATATGATATACAGTTATAACAGCTTTCGCGTTGCAGTAATCGAAATGACATACAAGTGGCGTGATTGAACAATGAATTTCATATGGAGTAAATTTTCAATTACTCTGCCATGCTTAAATAAAAAGGATATTTATAAAAAGTAAATCCTGGCCTTTTGATACAAAAACGCAATAAAATCTGGGAATCGTTACTTGATGAGTAAAAGCTTGTTAGAGGAGGAACATATAAACCTTATTTTCTTTGGGAAAATATACAAATCGCATTCATTTTTTGAAGCCGCACTTGATATTCTGACCATGAAAGTATTACTTGTTCTCACTACTTGTATTGTGGCTACTTTATAAGTAAGTGGTATATCTGGATAATAATTACTTTCATCAGTTGTCTCCTCTGTTTTAGTACTTTCATTGCTTACGCTCTATAAAATGCTTTGTTACTTAGAGTTATCCAAATTGTTTCGCAAGGGAACCAACTAAAAAGTCTGAGGTTGGACTTTAGCAGAAGGTTACCACAAGGGGTTCAAAAAGTAAGGTAACAAGAATTCTCACGGGTGCACATATTCCCCGAGCCAATGAAAATTTTATTTCTAACTTACAGCCCAGATCTCACATTTAGCGATTTAAATCTCTCCGGGCCGTTGAAGAAGCACCTGGCAGGATTTTCAAACTGATGCAACATTCCAGGGTCCTGATTTCTTGAAAGCCGTTTACGATAGATTGGTTATTAAGACGAAACAAGTACTATGATGCCCATTGAGGCTATGATGAAAAATAATCTGTACCATACGCATTTCCATGTATGTCTTTTGGATTTCGTGAATAAGCTTTTTGATTAAACGATGTGTTACCTTTCTTTTTGAAATACCCTCGGAGAAAGCTGTAAATCTACACGTGAAAATGACGATTTTTTAAGAACTGAAAGAACGCAACACCAGTTGATAGTAAATGAATGAATTTCTAATTAATCATTATTAAAAGGATCCTAAGTAATATTTTAGTTTTCTTAAAATTGAAAGACTTCTGAGCTATTTACACGAAAATTAATGATGGAAATAGAATTTACTGTTTCATTCTTGCAAAAATTCATCGAATGCTGAATATATATTACAAATTATTTTATACTTTTTCAACCTTGAAAATTTCAAAATAACATCTCGAAACATTAATTTGAGGGTAATTATTCAAGTCTTAGTTATACAGGCAAATTAAAATAGCTAGAAAAATGTCCCATACCCACACCCTTCCCCCTCCCTCACGTACAGGAGGAATACGATGTGTTTTTAAAAGTTGAAATTTACTCAGAATTTTTATAAATATTTGAAAAAATGAAAGAGACAGTGGATAATTTATGTTCCTAGGCTTATTGCATATTATAACATGCATTTATTTAACCCTTTAATGCACGAATTTTAGATGTTCGAGTGGCAAATAGACACGAATGCGAGCTAAATTTCATATGTCAACATTGTGATTAACTAATTCATTTTTCCAAAAAACACGAAGTTTGAAGGAAATATGTGAAATTTTTATTATCCACGATATGAATCATTTATTATTAAAAATCTGCATTTTATAAGCGAAATTGGTGTAAGAAGTTTGGCTTCTACTTTAATCTGGCAGTGAAAATTGCGATGCAGATATGCATCGCATTTTTCACTGCCAGATTAAAGTTGAGGTTAATATATTGTCCAAATCAAATGAAAAATATGCCGATGCACGACTAGTTTCTCCAACCGTCTTTGGTGGATACACTTTTGTGGCAATATTTTCTTTATCAGTGACAGGGCCTGATTTCCGGGATTGCAATCGGCGCATGCGCCCGGGCCCCTAACAAAAAGGGGCCTCTGAATTGTTCTTTAAGTTTAAAAATTTCGAAAGAGGGGGCCCCCAATGACGCTTTTTAGCAGGGCCCTAAATCTGCAACAGGCCCCTGATCAATGATGGAACAGTTGGCGTCTTGTGGGAAGATAAAATTTTATTTTTGCTCATCATTTTTCCTCCCTAAGTTAAAGTGTGAAAGATAAAATTTCCTTTTACATAGTCCCATCCCTCAACTTTACACATCTTAGAAAAAAAAAAAAAAAATGAAAAACTTAATCATAAAAATATGCAGCTGCTAACTGAACTGCTAATTTATAAAAGTTCTGTTCTTTTACCTACAAGACATTAAGAAGAAATTTTTCTGTTACAATAAATTAGACTGGAAACTTGCACAGAAAGTATAAGTTGTTTACTTTTGGGTGTAACAGTTTTTTTGGCCACATAAACTCCCAGGTATTTGTAACAGAAATGATTTATAGCAATAGCTATGAAGCTAGGGCTACTAATCCTGATGGAAAAATCAGAAATTAAAAATAAAGTTTTCTTTAGGCATAATTGATGGTGTCCCATCCCTTCCGACTCTGCCCTCAACTGTTCATAATGCAGGAAGAAACATTGGAATTTTCACTACAGTAACTGCCTTCATATTGCTGCATCATTTATTAAGGATCTAAATCATTTCATACACTCTAATTAGGAATCATGACTCAGAAATAATTTTTGCTTCATCAAACGAAATGGCATAAAAGTAACAGTGATTAATGGTGATTATCCTAAATATGGATATCAAATTTCTCAATATCATGCCACAAAAAATAAAATTTGAGATTTTAAAAATCTTCCATACGTTTAGAAAACAATATAACATTTTGACCATTCTTCGATAAATAAAAGTTTTACAGAGATGGTATAAATAAACGTTTTTTTTTTGGAGGAGAATAGAAACCACATTCATTCTTTTAAAACAGCTCTCGGTATTTCGACCATGAAAGTAGTAATTGTTTTCGCAACCTGTATTATGGCTGTTTTGTCAGTAATTATATCTGGAATGTGTGTGTGAGTTTACTTTTAACAGTCATATTTATTTGTTTCGGTATGTCATTTATTTATTTACAATAATTATACAGGGTGATCCAAAACTATGGGGGGGAATGTAAAGGGTTTTACAAGGAACCAAGAGGGTTCAGAATCGTACAGCAATATTTGGTAGGGAACGTCGTCCTCGTGTACCAGTTAATAATCACTTTGGAGGATGCGTTGAAAACTAGTATCATTCACAGAAAGCACTTGACTAGAATCGATAATTTACAAATTCTCTTTCATTTCATTCATGAAACTGTCGGAGAAAAGCCCATTGTTTATGGAACTCAATTAAGAATTAAGAGAAGCACTTGAACACTTCCTCCAAAGTGATTATTAACAAGTACATAAAGACAACATTTTCAACCCCACATAGCTATGTGATTCTGAACAGTCTTGATTTTCTATTTCACTCCTTACATCCCTCCCCAAGAGTTTTAAATCACCCTGTAGAATGTCAAGTTTTTTATATATTTTTTATCTTATATGAAATTGAATCTCAAATAGACTCGTCAGTCTCAAATAGAATCTCAATAGACTCAATAATCAATATGAAAGATTTTTGAGCAGAGCTCTCCTTTGGAAAGGCCTACTAGCTCCTCAGTCAGTTTGTACTTTTAGTTGCAGCGCAAACTGATATTAAACAGGAGACGCCGCCTTCAATAAAATTTCCGAACACAACGTTGCTGCTGTTGTATCCGGAACATTTTTTTCAGATTTCTGAGCTCAGTTTTAAGAACCCTCTTATAAAATCATGTCGGATAAAGTGGATAACTCAGCGACAGATGCACAGAGAAAGGAAATCGAAACAGCCAGTAGACTGAGTGGGAAGCGAGTCCACGACTGTACGCTTAGGCGATTAGCATAAAGTAAGACAGGCCCTTAACCCTTTAACGCCCCAGCAAACGCACTACTGCCCGCAAACTGACGGCAGGGTACCCGCCGTGCTGGCAAAGTGCCGTATGCCGGGAGCACAGTGCATTGCCGTTAGTTTAAAGTCACTGGAATACCAATGCCTGAAAAATGCATATGCGCCAGTACATTACCTCAGTTTTAAGAACCCTCTTATAAATTCACGTCGGATAAAGTGGATAATTCAGCGACAGGTGCACAGAGAAAGGACATCGAAACAGCCAGTAGACTGAGTGGGAAGCGAGTCCACGACTGTACGCTTAGGCGATTAGCATAAAGTAAGACAGGCCCTTAACCCTTTAACGCCCCAGCAAACACACTACTGCCCGCAAACTCACGGCAGGGTACCCGCCGTGCTGGCAAAGTGCCGTATGCCGGGAGCACAGTGCATTGCCGTCAGTTTAAAGTCACTGGAATACCAATGCCTGAAAAATGGATATGCGCCAGTACATTGCCAGTAATGGTGAAATGCCTGTCGCGCCCATGTGTCTAAAACACGCATGGCATAGTTAACGGCGTGGTACTGTTTAAAATGTACCGGGCCAGCACTTTTTAGAGGTGGGCCAGTAAATATTTCGTAGTGTTAGCATAAAATTTCTTTATTTCATTTAAATAGATGGGACCTATATCAGATGCCGGCCCGAGGCCGCACATTGGCTTAATCAAACTCTGATAGGCATTCATATTATATTATTATTATTATTATTATTATTATTATTATTATTATTATTATTGGATGTGGGGTTGGTGGAGGAGTTCATTTTGGACTTTCTCATATTTTAGTACTAAAACTAAAATAATACAAACAAGTTCAATATGGTATAAAAATATTCACTATACTGTATTAGATGCCTATGTACAGAATTATAAATTTTATTCTAAAATCTTTAGACTTTCTATTAATGTTTTTATAGTTTTGTTGAAACTTTCCTGAAAAGAAAATTGAAGACTTTTTCCTATGCAGGAGCGTAGCCAGGTTGGGTGTCCTGGGGGCTTGCCTCCTCCCCCCCCCCCCCCCGAAATTTTGAATTTTTGTTTATTGGATGTCAAGTAAATTTCATGCAATTTTGTGAGAAATTCTAGCGTTTTTAGCTTTCGGGCACCCCCCCCCCCCCACGAAATTTTTTCTCGCTATGTCCCTCTTTCTATGTTCAGATCCTTTTAAAATCTACCCAAATAGAGGTGCAAAAATATAAGAAGGCAGAGCATTACTCAAAGGCCAGTCCTGGATTATATTTGCATGGGGGCTCAGCTCTCTGTACTTTTTTTCTTTCTTTAAAGTATTTAGAGTTCTTTAAAGTATTTTTTCTTTTAAGTATTTTAGATTAAATTAAAATTTTTAACAACCTTCATAATTGGTTCTATTGATATTTATTTTATTACATTAGATAAAACAGTTGTAAAACAAAACGCTTACTTAATTTTATAATAAATCAGGTAATTAATGCTAAAATTTACAATAAGACCAATCAGGGCCCCAGGGACGTGCTAAGTTTGTTCAGACTCATTTATTTAAAAACGCTATTTAGATTCTTCTACAATTATACTTTGATTCTCCCTTTTCTGCGCCCATGTGTCTAAAACATGCATGGCATAGTTAACGGCGTGGTACTGTTTAAAATGTACCGGGCCAGCACTTTTTAGAGGTAATGGGCCAGTAAATATTTCGTAGTGTTAGCATAAAATTTCTTTATTTCATTTAAATAAATGGGACCTATATCAGATGCCGGCCCGAGGCCGCACGTTGGCTTAATCAAACTCTGATAGGCATTCATATTATTATTATTATTATTATAATTATTATTATTATTGGATGTGGGGGTGGTGGAGGAGTTCATTTTGGACTTTCTCATATTCTATTACTAATACTAAAATAATACAAACAAGTTAAATATGGTATAAAAATATTCACTACACTGTATTAGGTGCCTATGTACAGAATTATAAATTTATTCTAAAATCTTTAGACTTTCTATTAATGTTTTTATAGTTTTGTAGAAACTTTCCTGAAAAGAAAATTGAAGACTTTTTCCTATGCAGGAGCGTAGCCAGGGTGGGTGTCCTGGGGGCTTGCCTCCTCCCCTCAGCTTTTCAATTCTCCAAGTTCTAGTCGCCATTTTGAGGATGAATGATGCAGCCTTGAAACGAAGGTTAAGCAGCAGATAAGTAAATTAATCCATCTGGTGTCTCTAACCTTTTAGAAAGGTTAGTAGAGTTATGGCGCAAACATAGTAAACGTGGGATTTTAACATAACATTTACTGTATTAAATTAGAACGGAAGAAACAGGCGCGTCACATAACAAGGTAACATCAAGAAGGAAAAATGTATAGAAGAAGTAAAAAGAATGCGTACGCAAGCACAGCCAGTTAAGCAGATAAATGTTTATTGAGGGATACAGAGTCCAGTAGGATAAGATACTGCACAATAAAAAAATAAACAATTCAATACTCAACAATTTATTCTTACTTTTATGTCGCATTTTTGGGACATATTTTTGAGAAATATTTTTCGGACAATTTTCAATAAAGTGGGTGAGAGATAAAATGACATAGTCATTAATAAATCCCCTATGCTATTTCCCACGTTGTGTATAATTTTTGCTTGAGAGAGTGTTGTTAAACTAATTGGGTTTCTAAATTCGTAATTTTTAAAAACTACCTTTTTTAAACTTGTGACATCAAAATGACATCAGTCTCACTTGCAATATCCAAACCATTAATTTCTCATTGTTCACTGATCTTTTATCGGATATGAAACCGATTATTACAGTTATTTCGCATGCATTAAGCTGAAAACTTTATTGCGAAGGCGTAAATATTGCATTTTTATTCGATACGCGTGCATATTATTGTCGTACCGTGATGTTATATGTATATATATTTTCTATTCTACTAATATTACAAATGTCAATGTTTGTTTGTATGTTTGTTACTCTTTCACGCTGAAACGGTTTGACGGATTTGGATGTAATTCGGAATAAGGACAGTTAAAAGTCCTGGATAAACAAACAGGCTACTTTTTATCGCGCGAAAAAAAAAACGCTGTTCCTATAATATACAAAAAAAAACTATCTTTTATTTAAAAAAAAGAATACAGTTGAGATTTTATTTACAAAGCCGTCGATAGATAGCGCGAACTTATAGAATACGCATTTTTTAATTAAAAAAAACCTGAATAAGTTTTTCCTTCGGACGTGGATTTATAAGCGGGTTACGGGCCAAGCACACAAATCGGAAATACATGTTACACAAACAAACAAACAAAAAATAAGTTTTTGAAACTTTCTTGCTGTTCGAATTATGTATTTTCTGAGCGTCTTTTTACCCATTCTTTTTCTATTGTACTACATCCAGAAAAAGAATGCTAGAAATATCAATTTTAATTTTGTTTAATCACACTCATGAATAACGATACACTTTCCAATTTAATGGAATATGGAAAAAAAAATGGGGAAGAGGCGTGAATTATGATACTCTTTTAATATAGAGCACTTTAATGCGCATCTAAAATCTTAAAGTGTTTCAGATTTTCTTACTTTTTTTTTTCCTTTCCGTTTTTCGATAACGGCCAATATATCTAGAAGCTCTTGAAAATTAATATATGACGAAAATAATTTGTACCTTTTTCGAGGATTTTATCACTAAACTATCTTAATTTTTGCAACCAGGGGCGGCCCGCAAGGTAAACAAGGAAAGCATCGCGTCAGGGCGCCTGCTTCGATGGGGCGTCATGCAGAACTCAAAAACTAAGTAGAGCATAATGAGGGCGTCTTTTTTATGTTAGCAGGGGCGCCACTTACCCTAGGGCCGCCCCCTGTTTGTAATCATTTTAATTTTAAATTCCATTCAGAATCTGAGATATTTCAGTGCCAAGGAAGCCGGTGAGAAACACCAAATTTATTAAAATTGCGAACCAACTGACCGGCGAAGGCGGCTAGTATATAATAATAAAAATAAATGTCTGTAAATCTGTATGTGTGGGATATAGACAAATCTACTACTGGTAGAGCTTTGGAAATCTGAACATAAAAGCCCAGGAGTTCCATACTCTGCACCTCGGTCTCAGAATTTTGAAAATTTAACAACTTTTGTAATTATTAATTAAAAACCGTTTTCAGGATGCCATGCTTGGCGAGTTTCGCCCACATGCTGTTATGAAACAAAATCGCGTGCATTTGAAAAATATTTAATAGCATGTAATTTTTATCAGGTTTCCCCCAAATCTTGAATAATAAACGTGAATGTTTGTAAATATCTATGTGTACGCTTTCCAGACAAATCTACAGCAGGCAAAGTTCTGAAAATTTGAACATAGGAGCCTATGAGTAATATGTGCCCTGAGGTTCAGAATTTTCAAATTTTAATTATTAATTAAAAACCTTTTTTAGATGTCGTGCATGGCGAGTTTCGCCGTATAAAAGGATTTATGCTTTTGAAATAGAAGAAATACTTCTACTTGAATAAAGAATCGCGTGTATTTGAATAGCATGAAATACGATGAAAATGATACCTGTTTTACGCCAATTCTATCTATCTATAATAATAAAAAATAATTTTTGTAAATCTGTATGCGTGCGATCGATTTTAAGATAGATTTCGATTCCAAATATGCGTTTTATGGAAGCGTTACGAGAAAGAGGTGATTTCTTTTATAACGCCCTTACTTTCGCAAATCTAAAAAATCGCTGCACTTTGGCGAGCTTTGCAATAATGGGTCTCTAGGAGTTATGCACAAGTTTCAATGTATCAAAAGAACTAGATGAAAACTACAGTGAACATATTAGCGATAAACACACCAGTTAAGGAATTTGAAGATATTTAATTACTGGCAACCCAAAATAAAGAAATAAGTAATAGATAGCTTCTGTCGATAGCGCAAACATATTTGCTAATCGTGCATGCTTCATTTCTCTGTGGGGATCTAATTCTTAAGTTGACATGGACGAAGTCGCGGGTAGCAGCTAGTATATATAAAAACCTTTCGTGAAAAAGTAATTAACTGACGGTGAAAACTGCATCAAAATCCGTTGCATGGTTTAGGAGGAGTTAGCGGATAAACAGACAGTCTAAAAAAGTGACTTTGTTTTATACTATGTTGCGAAGGGAATATTAGGTTAAAGAAAATAAATCCGAAGCTTAAAATTTCTGTCAGAATTCCGCATTTTAACGCAGACGAATGCTTTAAAGATAGATTTTCTATTGACTCACTGATAAAAGCATAATTTCAAATGCAAATGCAATACAGCAGTGCATTTTCTGAAATGTCTGTTATTTCATGCAGGTTTGTTTCAAAGACGGATGTCCTTCTGGGCAATGCTGCCTTAGTGATGGAGTTAGTGAAACCGTAGAGGAACGCTACATGTGTAGCCCACTTGGAAAAGAAGGTAAATAAATATTCAATATATTACAATAATTTAGATTTTGGACACATGGTGTAAACCAAATTTGCCGCAAATGTTCTGAAGACAAATTTAATGTATGCCAAGCTAATATCAGGGAAATAATGCTAATCAAATTTCTGCCGATTTAGCCTTTACATGTAAACATTTCCGAAACCACCTCAATTTCGAATATAATGAGTGGCAATTATTAATAAAAGTATGATATAAAAAAAGAAAGAAAACTGACTTCAAAATAAACATATAAATCACATTTGATTGCATTTAATTAATTAGGCAGATTGGTATGTTTAGCACCACGGAACACGTAGCTGCGTTCTGCTACCTAAAGTGCTACCTTTGGTAGATAAAATCTGCTACCAATCAAGCAGAGTGGTGTGTTTAGCACCACGAAATATTTCATGTCAACGTGTGGCAAATATCCAGGCTGTTCAATTAGTCCCATTGTAAAATAAAGTAGATTTTGGCAACTTCTTGCCAAACTTGGGCGATATCGCCCAGCTGAGTTCAGTTTTAAGAACTTACTTCTTGATGCCAAACTTCACAATAAATTGACAAAAATGGCCAACCTTGGCGACTTTTCAATAATTATGATCAGCACTGTTACTGGCAACCCTTTAAGTAATGGTTTAAAAATATGTTTTTTTTTTTCAATTTTCGGAATGATAATATCATCAAAACGCGGCCAAATTAATATGAGACCACCCCTGATGTGGCGAATGGCCTCTCCCATCATTGGCCTCCCATATGGCACTTCCCTGCTAAGCGGCGCCTGTAGGTCCGTCGCTTGAGTTTATTATTTTTTTGTTGCTCTTCGATGTTCGTACGAAGAGATAATGCAGACGGCTCGGAGACACGAGGCCGACATGTACGTTTTTACTCCGCTCTCTGTAAATAAAAGTATTTGTACATAGTGTAATTCTTCGCGTCTTTGACTTATTGAAGAACCTAAGAGGCAGGGTATGCCTTCGAAGATCTAGATTTGTCATTCCCGACAAAATTGTGGCGTCCGCGACAGGACGCGAAGAATTCATGAAATGGAGCCTCTAAAACAAAAGCGAATTCCTCTACGAACAGCGTTTACGAAGGCTTATAATTCTTTGAACGAAAGCCTAGGAGTGGCAGACCCCGATTTCAACAACTTAGAAGATTTATTAGAGGTGTTGAATGACAAGAGTGAGCGGTTACGAGCTGTAGATACGGAGATTCTGAACGAGATTTTGAAAACAAGATCCGAACATGTTGATTTAATCTGTAAAATGTGCCTTAAATATCAATTATAGTTCAGTGCTTTTGCACATTCTGTGAATAAAATATGTCTATCAACTTCACGGATTGATTCTTCGTAAATTAAAAAAAAATACAGTCAACTCCGGATATAGTTTCTTTCGGCTATAGTGAACGCAAACCATTAGTTCCGATTCACATACAGTTTCTTTTTCACCATGAAGAAACTTCCGTTTTAGTGAACTTCGGATATAGTGGACGAAATTGGATGGTCCCTAGAGTTTCACTATAACCTATGTTGAATGTATTACCTATTTCCTCTCGCAAATTTTCAAAAAATGACACTTTGTTTACGACCACCATACAAAAAAATTCCAATTAGGGGGGCTTCCATGAATCACGTAACACTCTTTTCGGTATATTTTGTCCCCTCCCCCCTCTCCCCCTATTTCACATTTTGTCACAAAATTTGATTCCCCCTACCTCATTCTCCAAATGTAACAACCATTTTTTTAAATCCTTCCTCAAATTTAACTCACAAAATATATTTATAACTTATAATACTTAGGTGAATTAAATATAAATATAAATACAAATGTATATTTATATTTATTATTTAATAACCATAGAAGCAGTACCCATTGCTGTTATTCAAGTTGTTAAATGCTACAATCAAACAAAAGAAGAAGTAATTTTTAAGGTTCTTAAGATACGGAAAATAAAAATGTATCATATCAAACGCACACACAAACAAAACATTAACCTTTACAAACACTCTGATTTAAGCCTATTGTATCAATTTTGCATTTTCTATCCTTCGCATATGTTGCCAAAAAATAATTTCAAATTACCCATAGCTGCACATGCGCACTATGCGCTTTCCCCTCACCAGATGCAGCGCCATCAGGTACTGCCAACTGAATCCGTAACGTTTTGAAAGAGCGAAAGACGCACAAGTCCAGTCATTTGGGGTCAAAAAAAGGGGTTACCTGGAAAGTTTTCCGGGAGTTTTGAAAATGGGCAATTTTATAGATTTCGATGCGCTCTTTCCAAATTTCGACTTTGCCCCCTCGTATCTTTGCTGCTTGCGCCGCTATATTCGAAAAATGGCGCCCAAAAGCAGTTTTTTGACAATATCTAAGAATCCAAGAAAAAAAACTAGAGAAAATTTTCTACAAGCTATGTTATTACTTTTTTTTTCATAAAATGAATAGTTTTCGCGTACGAGCTCTTAAACCATTGTCCATATAAGTCAACCTGTTGGAAACAGCTGTGACGTGACCTTGACGTGAAGACAACGATGAGTTTAATGTATCACGCGCTGTATTAGTAATTATTTAATATTTATTTGAACTCTCGTGTTGCTGTAACTATTGTAACTGCCAAATATACCTGGAACGGAGTTTTTTGTAACCATTTTCGTTTTTACCATTTTTGATATATTTTTATGTGTTCGATGTCTCGTTATTGCGAAGCCCATATTAAAATTTTGTTATAATTAATCCGTTTGTCATTATTTATATACAACCTGCATAGTTGTGTGTGACTCCGTGTGTTCAACACCAACCCGTGACATTTAAATTTAACTGATTATATTTGTGAATGCGTCGCCTTTCGTTTTTTGCAACAAATAAATTGAACAAAAATGTATCATAGATAAATCAGCCGCAGAACATATTTTATTCTTGCATGCCTTCAGCGGCTGTGATACAACATCATCATTATTTAATCAAGGAAAAATGAAATTTATTAATGTACTCCGAAAAAAATCCAGATTTAAACGAGGTTATCCAGGTATTCAAAAATCCGAATGCTGATCCTGAGATCATTGCTAAAGCTGGAGAACGCTTCCTTCTTGAATTATACAGTTACAGTAATGTGAAAAGTTAGAATAGTATGTCTTTAGACATGCATACATCACAACATCAGCATATAAAAGTAAATTTATTATTGCATCTCTACCACCACCAGCAGGAGCAGCAAGACAACGAATAGATTCGTTCCGAACCTATCATCAGGTTCAGCAGTGGTATGGGAATGAACAAAATGCAGAGCAATGAGGGTGGACAAGAAACAAGGACGGGCTAATTCCTGTCACCACACTCGAGGCCCCAGCTCCGGAAAGCTTGTTAAAACTTATTTCTTGCAAATGCAGAAAGAGATGTCAGAAAGCCTGTGGATGCAGAAAGGCTGGGTTAAAGTGCACCGTTGTATGCACGAATTGCAATGGTACCTGTGATAACTCGCAAGTTCCATTACAAGATAGCGATGAAGAGGAAGAATCGGAGACTATTTTCGAGCAAACGTATGATGAAATCGAGAACGAAGAGGATTGCGATGAAATTGATAATCCCATCGCGGCTGATGTGGAAGAAATTTCGGGCTGTGACATTTCGACTGGTACTAGGGACAATGAACTCGCAACACCTGGTCCATCAAGAACAGCGAAGCGAAGGAGAATGCGCTAAATTTTGGATTAGTTAAATGCACGTGGATTAGGCCTACTGGGGATACCACGATTAAAAAAAAGCGCCTTCTACCACAAGTGGTGTGGAAATGAGTTTTTGGCCAAAACGCATACTGAACTACACTTTGCGGCGCTCGTACGCCAAAACTATTGATTTTATGAAAAAAAAAGTAATTACGTAAATTGTAGAAAATTTTCCCTAGTTTCTTTTTCTGTAATTGTTTTTTTCGTGAAATGAGTCAGAAAGGAGATATTGTCAAAAAACTGCTTTTAGGCGCCATTTTTCGAATATAGCGGCGCGAGCGGCAAAGATACGAGGGGGCAAAGTTGAAATTCGGAAAGAGCACATCGAAATCTATAAAATTGCCCATTTTCAAAACTCCCGGAAAACTTTCCAGGTAAAACTACCAAATGACTGGACTACACAGCGTTCACTCTGTAATCGATGAATGGTTTAATACTTAAGAATGAGAATCTCCATAGTCAGGTGGACAGTGGGGCCAGGGCGCACAGGGCGGAGCCCCGGTACTCTTTTTTTAAGACGGAGCGGCGCCTTGTCTAATAAATGTATCAAATGTTAAAAATGTGTCCTTACATTTCACATTTTTAGTGCCATTAATTTAATTATTATTTCATTGCCCTCAAAAATTCTAATATACAACATGTGTCATCCTCGATGTTTATTAAACTTAAGGGTCCTCTACTTCAACAATGGGAGGCCTAGTGTATAGGATACTCAAAATGGTAGACGGCCGAACCCGGCATCCGATCTATCGGTCTGGATTTTTGGTCAGTTTCTTCCAGATGTAACGTGAATGTGCGTTAGAACCACTTAGAAAGTCATCTGACAAAGGCACCCGCATCCTAGGCAGATATCCCATGCGTAGCTTTGCCATAACGACAAAAATAAACAAATCAACAGTGGTATCAATACTTCATGTCAAAATGTAGTTTCTTCCAACGGAAATGCTGAAGATAGCCAATCCAGTGGCGTCCCCTTGGGACGGGAGGGAGTGGAAAGGGACATATGCATCCCCCCAAAGATTTGTTCCCAAATTGAAAACTTTCAGGGTGGGGGCGATGTTTTCCGTGCTTTTTTTTTTCCATCATGAAAGGGAAACATGATTTCAGCTAACGAATTCTTGAAAAAAAACAGACAAAGTCTTTGATGACTCTAAAAATGTGCCTATGTGTCCATTACATCAGTGGTCAGTGGCGGATTTCCCATAAGGCGTAATAGGCTTACGCCTTAGGCCCCGTGCTTTTCAACTTGTTTACCAATATTTATCGTTAATTTATGTAATGTCAGAAAAGTAAAAAAAAAAAAAATACTTCACAAAAAATTTCAAAGCACGCAAAACAAATTTGCCTTTTAAAATCTTCGTTCCGCGCTTGTTTCTCGGGGGAGGGGGGAGCCCGACCGCCTGAAACTTCTTCTCGGAAAAACTAAATAAGCACAAAAGTGAAGCAATACTTTGCGAGGTACAAGCTTGATAAGAAGGAATCAGATTTCATATCCCTTGAAAAGTTCATTCTGTTTCTTCCTTGCTGCCCAGCCTCTAGGCCATATAGCTGTCCAGGGGAAAAGAGGGGGCTTTTAATTAGACTAAAGGCCATTGCCCATCCCCAGCGACCTTCGCGGCTAAAATGTATTTGAATGGGGATATTTGGACACGGCGACACATGGGCTGTCCTCTACCGAACAATAGATGGGGTGTGAACCACAAGTGTGAAAACCGCATTATTATCCAAGGTCCCCAATTACCTGTTGTCCGGAGAATCTCCTTCTTTCTCTGCGGTGCGAAAAAATTATTGCTTACAAGTGATAATTGATTCCGCTACTGGCACCCTACTGCTGGCGACAAGCGACAGTCTTTGGATGTGGGCAATGGCCTTAATGCTGCTGTAGGTTATTTATTATTCACTTCCGCGAAGATTGGACCACCCAAACCCAACAAAGAGATAGTTGCATTCAATACAGTGAGAAAACTGTCGTAATCAGTGATGTCTCTTTTTAAGATCGGCAAATCGCCTTCAATGCATTGATTTATTTATTTTCCAGGAGAGGACAGCTCGCGTCACTGAATGTGTCGCTTAGAGCTACACATACGTCCTTCCCGGAATTTCCCGCCACAATTTGGAACCTCATCAGAAGGTGGGGGACTTCTGAATATTGGCACCCCTCGGAAACTGCTAGCGACCGCCGAGAGGACTTTCGTAATCACGGATTTAACGTGCACGTACACCGCATGTACACGGTGGTCTTTAGTAGTACGCCGGTATCGAACCCGCAACCTTCCGGTTACGAGTCCAACGCCTTAACCACTGGGGTACCACGGCCCTTGTCAATGCATTGATTGAAATTCGACTACCCATAAACTCCTGATTAGTCGTTTTTTATTTGCGTGGACTCTGAAAATCAGTTATAGGCGAAAATATTTTGCGCTACATATTTCCACCCCTCCCCCGATTTTTTTTTTCTGCATACAGCCTTGTGTGTATGCAGAAATATATATATATATATATATATATATATATATATATATATACACTCATACATAAGTATTCCTAATTATTCTTAATTTGTAAATTTTCAAATATTGTTCTGTGTTAAAGCAAAATTGGTGTCGTGCTTATTATGAATAATTTTTAAAATATAAGTAATTATTATTATAATCATGAATAATTTGATCTAAAACCAACCAATCAAAATAATTTTGTGGATCGATATTGTAGATTTGTAGATAATAATGATTCTTTGCTTGTGTGCTTATCTTTATGATGAAAACTCAATTTTCAACGTTTTTATTTGTTATTAATTAATCAACTTTTGATAATTTGTTCAAAATTTATAATTTTTCGATATTTTGGAGAATTCTGAAAGTTAGGATGTCATAATAATTTTTAGGTCTCTAACCAAAGAGCTATTTGACCTAAAGTGTCAAAATGTACGTCGTTCTTTAAAGCGGTTTGAAATCTTTTATACAGCATGCCTCACGATGGCACAGTGAGTATGTCACTGAACATGGTAGACGGCCGAATGTGAAGGTCCCGGGTTCAGGTCCCATCGCGCTGCTGTTGATCTAACGGAGTTTTGGTACGTTTTCTCCAGATGTAACGGGAATACGTGCTAGAACCCCTTAGAAAGTCGTACTACCAAGGCACCCCCATCCTTGGCAGATCGCTCTAGCGTAGAGTTGCCATAATCACACAAACAAGCTTTTATAAAGCACATTATGAAACGAGACCATATAGTTTAAATTCGTTTTCCTAGTAAACTAAAGATGAACTTAAAAATTTTAATTTTTCTGAACTGCTGTAGTTGTTTGTGTAAAGAAGTTATTTGCTTATGGTATATTTTAAATTATTAAGTTGCGTTGTGACACATAAAAATCCAGGTTCGATACACTTAGTTGCAATATAATAAAAAGACGTTAAATACTTAAAAAACTATTTTATTAAAAGGGTGCTATTGAAATATAAACTTATTACAACGGATGGTGGTGGCCCAGCGAAATAAAAAATACGTCCTATTTAGACAGTGAAATTAAAGTGGAATGATTTAAAAATTACGCCAGCACAGAAATACACATTGGCGCGAACAAACACCTGGCTGAGATCAATAACGCCAATTCCAGAGCAACCCTAAGAGTTAATCCAATAAAATTAAAATGACGTAATCGCGAGCAAATAATTTTAAAGATGTCGCAGGGCAACAAATAATAACTTACGCCCAGCAAGATGCCAAGAGAGGAAGCAGAAAGTACGTTGATTTTGCAAACTGACGTAATATAATCTATTTTTAGCTCCTAACGCCGCCACCGGGTCTCTATTCAAGCAAAAAAGAATAATGCATGCGGGAAAAGCGAAAATATAGATTTAAAAGCCGAAATGACAGAAAAATGAAAACAGAAGTGATTTAGAATACATGATTTTGGATAGATTACATTAAAGAAGACCAAATTAAATGATTATTAAATTAGATATGTGATCTCCATCACAGTTTGGAGTATCTTGCTGAGTATGACGAATTTCTAAAAGCTCCCATGGATAAATATAAGAATGTTGGCAGTGGCAAAACAAATTATTTGTCCCATGGAATATTTGAAGAATTTTTGAGGTTGATGGCATCTTATTTAATAGATGAACTTGCAAAAAATGCACAAGAATTTGTATACTTTTCTCTCATTTTAGATTCTACTCCGACATAAGTCATGTAGACCAGCTAAGTTTTATCATAAGATATGTTTCAAAAAAGGGAAACATTAAAGAGAGCTTTTTCGGATTTATTCCCATTGAATCACACTATGCTGAAACTTTAGGAAACGCTGTTCTAAAAAAAACTAAGTGAACTAAAAATTGATATAAAAAACTGTAGAGGTCAATCCTACGATGGCGCTGCCAATCTGTAGAGGTCAATCCTACGATGGTCGGCTAAGTACAACGACCTTCGGGCTAAAATTAAATGCCATTCCTCATCCGCAACATTTATACCTTACGCGAATCATACTTTGAATCTTTTGGGAAATGCAGCTGCTGAATCATGCTCAGAAACCATTCAATATTTCAGTTTTGTACAAAATTTATATGTATTTTTTTCGTCATCTAACCAGAGGGGGGAATATATTAACAAAGTCTGTCGATAGTTCAGAAAAATCAAAGCATTTAAAAAATATGCGATACCAGATGGTCTTCAAGAGCAGTAGCAATAAATGGAATCGTTTCAAACAATCAAATTATATATGACGCTCTTAAAAGAATAAGTGAAGATGAAACTCAAAAAATTATTTGTAAAATTGAGGCCAGTGCATTAAAAGACAAATTTTGTCAATTTGAAACAAAAATTCTAACAGCAATATGGCATCCTATTTTAAACAGGATTAATTTCACATGCTTAAGCTTGCAAAATATAAACTTAAGTATTATGAAAGCTCGCACTATACTAAAATCATGCCAAGAGTTCATAGAAGATCTGAGGAATAATTATGAATCCATAGAAGAAAAAGAACAATCATTTATGCACTCAGAAGAGAGCCAAAATTAATATAAAATTAGAAGGACACGAAAAAGGAACCAAATAAATATTAGGTTGTAACGAAAGTTTCCCGCCACCACAAATACCGTCTGCAAACAGTTCACGTTGGTGTGTTTGTTCATATTTTGTCAAACAATTTTTGTCATTTGAAAGAAAGAGACTTGCTTCAGAACCCTGTGTTGTTAAAAAATATCGTTATCATTAAGTAAAAGGTGTCTGAAATGGAACTATCGCGTTACTGGATTAGAACCATCATTTTCCAGTTCTGTTGCAAAAAGTCAGTTACAGAATGTCAAAGAATTATATGTGTAATTTAGATTCTACAGATGTATCTTATGGCACTGTGAAGGTTTGGTACTGAAAGTTAAAGAATGGACTATGACATTTAAGGAGCACAGCGTTCTGGCCGGCCTACTGATGTTGATGAGGGCCACCTGCGAGAACTTGTGGAAGAAGATCAGTATTTAACCACTTGAGAGCTAGCTAAAGAGTTAGACATTAATGCCATGCCCGTTAGGCATGCTATGCATCACATAAACTTTATGTACAAGTTCAATCGCTGGGTGTCGCATGAGCTGCCTCAAGCAGATTTGGCGGAGAACTTTCGTTACAATCTGATACTTTGATGAAAATATAGAAAATGAAATCACGATGAATACAAAAGAAGATTTCCAATACAATGTTTTTTATGTTATTTGTGACACTTTAATTAGTGAGTTGAATGTATAAAGAAGTATACAACGACATGTTAGATACATTTAAACTATTTTTTGAAGTAAATTTAGAACATAATGATATTAAGGATTGCATTAAAATATTGTCACAAACTTTCAAAAATGACATTGACTGTGATGTACTAAAACACGAATTCATGCAGTTTTTACATTTTTGTAAAGAAGCAAAAGTGTCAGAGCCAAACGATATGTTAAAATTAATTATTGATTTTGGCTGAATGGATGATTTTTGGATGAATATCAATGTATAGAGAAGTATACAACGACATGTTAGATACATTTAAACTATTTTTTGAAGTAAATTTAGAACATAATGATATTGAAGATTGCATTAAAAGATTGTCACAAACTTTCAAAAATGACATTGACTGTGATGTACTAAAACACGAATTCATGCAGCTTTTACATTTTTGTAAAGAAGAAAAAGTGTCAGAGCGAAATGATATGTTAAAATTAATTATTGATTTTGGCCTACAGTCGGGCCTACAGTCCTAACGCGGAGGTTTTGTTAAGAATATTCCTAACAATGTAGGAGGAAATTAATTTAACATTTAACTGTAAATAATGAACTAAAGAATATGTATGTTATGCTTGAAGGATATATTTAAACATTTAAATGGCTCCGTGCTCCGTAAATGATCTTGTTTAAACTAATCTTCAGGAGGAAGATCATTTTCGGTGCTAAAACGCATAAAAAATTACTTGAGAAATTCTCTTTCGCAAGAACGTTTATCTTCGTTTGGAATTTTGAACATCGAAAGTGAATAGTTAAATAAAAAAGATTTTGAAATTATAATTGATAAGTTTGCTGCCGAAAAATGTAGGAGGAAATTAATTTAACATTTAACTGTAAATAGTGAACTAAAAATATGTATATTGTGCTATAACCAAATGAAATTAAATTGCCTAATTTTTATACGCTTTAGCACCGAAAATTAAGTTCACAGCAAAACTGCAGTTCATGGTAACTAAGATGAGGAAATGAGCATTTTGTAAATTATTTTTTAAGTACCCATATTTTCAAATAAATTTTACTTATATTGGAAACTTTTCTTAATTCGTTTATGAAACTAACAACTTGGTCTATTTGTATATAAAATTTGAGAGGTGGGGGCGGGGGGGGGTGGAGCTGGGCAAAAGAGAATTTATTCATAAAATTTCAGTGGGGGATATGAAATAAGGAATCAAGTCCCCGCATATATTTGACGCCTAGGGCCCCGCTCTCCTTAAGGCGACATACGCTGGTAGAAAACGAAACTGAGACTTACCATGTTAACCTACGGGAAGCGTATTTTCTCGTCCCACGTCTACAATTTTGTGTTATTTTAAATCAGTTTTTTTTTCCTTGCCAAGATATTAATGCGATAGAGATTATTTAGTTTCTAAAATTTTGAAATCAATTCTATTAATATTTTTAATATTCAATTAAAGTTGGGAAAAACAGGTTTTTTGTGTTTGAACAGCCGTAAAATATTTGCTAATTAAGGTAAACGAATTTTCGTAAACGGGAGATACATTCTCAAAGTGTTTACTGATTTTTCAATAAAAAGGAAAAACTATTTGATGAAAAATAAATTAACGATAAATAAAACTATCGAGTCTACATTTCTGTGAAAATTCTCCGCCGTAATAGTACGCCATCTGGGTCATTGCACGAGCTAGCCGCTGCCCTGTTTGTAGGGGAGAGAATGATAAATTACTATCCCGCTGGGCAAGAGGGCTATTCTTAAGGGGGGGGGTTGTACGTAGAGTACGTATGAGAAGGGGAAAAGAAATTGGGTTGGGACGGGAAACCGAAATTTGTGTTCTCAAAAGTGTTTGAAAAGGAATAATATTTGTCACACGAGAATTTTGCAGAAAGCGTTTTTGTGGAAAAAAAATAAGTTGCTTTGTAATAACTTTTACAAATCGGGACTCATTTACTGCTTCTTTACATTTAAAATACACCTTTCAATCTTTTTTATAGCTGCCAGACAACTTTTTTATGTTGAACGTAAATTGCCTTCAAATGAGAGAAAAACTGAAAGGTGGGGTGGAGGAGTTTTCATCAGAGAAATCATATGTAATAAAAATATTTGTAAAGTGTTAATTAAATTATTAGACATAGCAGTAGAGATTTCAGCTTTTTTTTTCTTTTGTACAGGATTATTTAAATATTATACACAATACAGCAACATATTTATTTGATTTATAAGGAAAATGAACCATTGTTTCGTTTTAATTTATTATTATAATTACTTATTTATTTATAGCGTTGTGTGTTAGAGATGAATTCGGGCTCATTTTTTGGAGTCCGAGCCTAGGACTTTTAATCCGAGTCTGCCAGAGCCCCAGCAATATTCTTGAAGTCGGAACCCGAGCCCAAAATTACTTTTAATAGAATACAATAAATTTTGCCGTTCCTGCATTTTAATTACACGCACCTTCTAAGCGGCCGTGCAGCTATGAGCTATTTTTACTTTCCGAACATGTACCATGTAAGTAAAGTATTGTAATCATGAAAAAATTCGACTTCGAGATTTTGGTGTATTGACACGTTTTGAGGTCTTCTGAATTCATTTATGCTATTTTTACGTGATGTATGTATGTACATACGTATACATACATATACGTACATACGTATACATATACGTACATACGTATACATATACGTACATACGTATACATACGTACGTACGTATACATACGTACGTATACATACATATACGTACATACGTATACATACATATACGTACGTACGTATACGCACGTACGTACGTATACATACGCACGTACGTATACATACGCACGTACGTATACGTACGCACGTACGTATACATACGCACGAACGTATACATACGCACGTACGTATACGTACGCACGTACGTAGATTTTGGTGTATTGACACGTTTTGAGGTCTTCAGAATTCATTTATGCTATTTTTACGTGATGTATGTATGTACATACGTATACATACATATACGTACATACGTATACATATACGTACGTGCGTACGTTTACGTACGTGCGTACGTATCCGAACGTGCGTATGTATACGTACGTACGTATACGTACGTGCGTATGTATACGTACGTACGTATACGTACGCACGTATGTATACATACATATACGTACGTGCGTACGTATACATACGCAACGAACGATATACATACGCACGTACGTATACCTACGCACGTTCGGATACGTACGCACGTACGTAAACGTACGCACGTACGTATACATACGCACGTACGTATATGTATGTATACGTACGTATGTATACGTACGTACGTATGTATACGTACGTGCGTACGTATACGTACGTACGTATACATACATATACGTACGTGCGTACGTATACGTACGCACGTACGTAAACGTACGCACGTACGTATACGTTCGCACGTACGTATACATACGCACGTACGTATACATACGTACGTACGTAAACAACATACGCACGTACGTATACATACGCACGTACGTATACTTACGTACATACGTATACATACGTACGTATACGTACGTACGTATACATACGTACGTATACATACGTACGTATGTACGTACGTATGTATGTGTGTGTGTGAGTGAGTGAGTGAGTGAGTGAGTGAACACGATAGCTCCTAAACGGGGCATTCGATTGAGCTCAAATTGGGTATATATGTTTCGCAAGGGTATATATGTAATTGGGTATATATGTTCACCGTCGCAAGACCGTATGATTTTGGTGTGTATGGGACTTATAGTTTTTCTACAGGGCTACGACAAAGATTTCTTTTTACATAATGTGCTAGCGTTTAAAACGGCTTCGATTGAGCTTCATATTTGTATATACGTTTGAATTATTCATCGATTAAAATTTATTTAAATGCTTGGTAATGATCTTAATCGTAAGTGTTCGGAAAAACAAGTGGAGCCACTCCAGATTTTTATTTTTTAATAAGTATGTTTACTTTCCTTATCAATGGCTTACTTTAATGTATCAATGGCTTTTTAAATTTGTTTCACATGGCACAGTGGTTATTGTCACCGAAAATGGTAGACGGCCGAAGTGTGAAGGGTCCCGGCTTCGGGTCCATCGCGTGGCCTGTCGATCTAACGGTCTGGAGTTTTGGTAGGTTTTCTCCAGATGTAACGTCAAGGTCCCCCCCCGCCCCATGAGGAATATTTTGTCATACAAAATGTATATTCTTCACTCCCTTGATCACACACGCATATACATATATATGAGCTGCTGTACTCGACCCCCCGCCCATGAAACATTTTGGCTACGCCACTGTATCCTGCATAATATCATTACTATTAAACTATTGCATTTTATTTTGCATCTTGATTAAGTAATCATTTTCATGGTGTAGTAACATCTTTCTCTGAATGGTGTGATATGAAAGTTGTTTTGTAAGACACTGGGATCCAAGTTCTGCAAATTGTTTCCTGTTCATGACGTCAAAATGATGCCAATATCACGTACGATCAGTGGCGCAGAGAGAGGGGGGGGGGAGCAGAGAAAAATCCCCAGGGCCCCACCTCGTAAAGGAGCCCGCTTTTGTTGATTATATATAATACTAAATTGCATGATGACAATTCTATAAAATAAATAAATAAATAATAAAAAAAAAGTCCAAATACAGATTAAGTCTCCGGAAGTTTCAAATTAATTTTTGAATGAAATTGCAAAAAAATGCAGCTAGCACAATCCACAAACTTGACAAAAAGGAGGAGTGTTAGTGATTGAGTCTTCTTTAAGAAATCTAATTATGGCATTTCTAAGAGTATGAACTAAGCATGAGACACATATTCATTTGAATAAGAATTCTACAAGTTATTGTATTTTGCTTCGAACATAAACTTTAATTTCTAAGAAGTGTAAATGAAAGTAAAATTGCTTCTATAATGATTTCAAGCTGATGTATAGATAAACCTGTAAAATTTCGCAAGATTTTCTTATGTGTATCAGCGTATTTCCTGTATTTTTATATAACTTTTGTAAATGCATTTTTGAGAGTATGAACCGAGTATAAGTTATACACGGTATGTTTATTTGAATAAGAATGGTAAGTTTATTCTAATTACTAGAAAGACTCTTTGAAAAATATTTGAAAGAAAGAAAAGAATGGCTTTATTATGTTTCAGGTTAAAGTAGAATTTCTGCAAAAATAAAGTTTAGAAGATATTCCTTACTTACATAAACGTAACGTACATATTTGTAATGAACGTATCAAGTTACACTCGTAAAACGTAATAAAATTCACATTGAAGGATCGGCTTACTTTTTTTAAATTGTTTATATATATATATATATATATATATATATATTATATGTAATATATACTTAAAAACTAATTCTTTAAAATTCTGAAAATCCACATTTTACCTAATCTTTTTTTTTCTTTCTTTCTTTTGTTGTGTGTGTGTTATTTTTAACTGTATAAAAATTGCTATTTTTGGGAAGAATGAAACTATGTCATCTAAGTCAGCGGCGCTAACTTAGACTGCTAACCGGTAGTGCGCGCAGAACTGCAGGAAGGGCGGGGAGGTGAGAGAAAGGCAACGAGCAGGTGATAATGCATGTTTAAAAACTCATTTCATTTATACTTATTTTTAATCCAAATATTTTTTTCTCCTAAAATATTTATTCAGACATTATCAATAACAATATTTTGTAGGACTAAAATTTAGTAGGATTAATGGGACTAAATATTCATTGTTAAAGAACTTAAAAAATGTATGCATGCTAAGGAATGTGGGCTGGAGGGGGGGGGGGCGTCATCATAAATTATTCTTTGTTGGTAGAAATTGTTGCACAATTTTTAGAAACTGCTGATCTAAGTCATAATTTTATTTTCAAACATATTCATTTGCAAATTTTGCGATATAAATCGACTCATGAACCCATTTTCGAGAAACATTATTTTAGCCTTACATTAAAGCCAATATAATATCCTGATTAATCTGAAATTTCACTATCTTGCCTCCTAAAAAAGTCCAACCCCTTACGAAAAGGTGACTAGTGTCGATTTTCCTTTCTTACTACATCCTGCGCGTGCCCACTTGTCATGGTTTAGGTTTTTGTTTTTAGGGACTCAAAGTTCAGCGAAATTTTGTTTCTTCGAGGTCTCTTATTGGATTTTATGAGTTAAAAAAAGACAGCAGCTGTGCTTGGGGGAAGAACGGCTACTCAGTTAGAAATAAATAAATTGCTTTGTAAAAACGTTTGGGGGAAAATTTTGATGCGCAATGAATTGATTTATATATGCTACATACAATGCATATGAATGTTTGTGTTTTTATTAGCAGGTTTTTTTTAAAGTGTATATATAGAGAGATTTTAAAGTCCACTTTCCTGTGCTATATGGTTCCAGCTAGTCAGAAAAATTATGTCTAGGTATAGTAAAGTGGCTATGCGCTACTTGGTGAGACCACTTACAGTCACAATGTATCATGCATCTAGGCTTTTTGGTATCAGATGCATCTGGGCATGAAAGGTTTCATCAAAGCATAGAGCCTAGTGATATTTCTTTAAACTTGCGATGAAAAGTGCTAAACTTTTGATAAAATATACGTGAATTTTCAATATTTCTATAGAATTTTTAGTTTTATTAGAATTCCTTATTTTTGAATTGCGACTGGTAGAAAACGATAAAGTTAGCGTAATTGTCTTGTACCGTGAATTAATTGGCTCTGTAAGTAGTCTCATCCAGCAGTGCGTAGCCGCTGGAGCCGTTGGACAATTAAAACAAAATGTTGGCTATAGGAGCACGTCTATTTATGTGTATTTACGTAAATGTGTATATTACTTTATGGATAGTTATTTTCTTCATTCTTTTATCCCTTCTTGTACTATTTCTTCATTTTAATAAATAATATAAATTACCCTTGTATTATATTCATTTTGGTTTTTGGAAGAAACTGAAAGAGTTCTTTTAATAAAATAAACAATATAGGTTTATAGGGATTTTACATATAAATTTAAAAATGCCGTTGATAAAAGCTCTAGAAAAACTAGCAAATAGGAATACGTATTTTAAAACTTTTCCTCATTGCTATTATGCTTTCAAAATACAAAAATATAATCAAAGATATACAGTTTCAGGTACATGAAGAACTGACAGTCGCAATTGTAAGAGGGGCTCCATTTTTTTTTATCTTCTTACTGGCTCAACATGATTAGAAAGTGACCAGAAAGCCGCCCATAACGATCTTTCATTAATGGAACAGGTTGCCACGATGTAAACTTATTAAATGAAGTGTTTGTTAGCTGTTTTTCAAAGAATGAATTAATGACTTTTTAAATATTTTTATGTTTACTGTACTTCTAAATACCACCAGTAGATAAAAGATTTTAAAACATTCCTGAAAGTCTAAAATAGTACTCAAAGGCAATTATTTTGGCAACAATCATAGAAAAGTTAATCTACACTTAGACATTAATTAGCGTACAGTCGAACCTCAATTTAACGTACATTGATTTTACGAATTCTCCGATTTAACGAATGTTTTTTCTGTCCCGACAAAAAGGGTGCTAAAATGCTTTGATTTAACGAATTTTTAGCATTGATTTAACGAACAACAATTGCTGAAATAAAATTCTCACATAAAGCTAAAACTTCGAATTTACGAAGACAGCGATACAGAAACAGTCATTACAATTACGCCGTGGATAACGAAAAAAAAAAAAAATCACTAACTCCTTTACATTATTACTAATTATTTTAAAATGTTTTAATTCCTTTTATATCTAGTTTATGTCTACAAACCAGGGCCTGACTTTCACTATAACACTTTTGTGCCCAGGGCACTTTTAAGATTTTGTGTCCTTTAGCTGGCTCAATTTTTGTGCCCTGTGTATCGTGTTAAACTCAATTTTTTGGCTTATTTCTCCATGTGTGCCCAGGGCACGTGCACCAAGTGTCCGTCCAATAGTCAGGGCCTGCTACAAAAGGAGTATTAAAATTTTAAAATAATTTTTATGTTTATAGATTTGTTCATCTTAAAAAACATTTTTTATCTCAATAATTTTTGTACTACGTTTCACTTTTCATGATTAACACTAAATAAACCTCAGCATAACCCAGCAACCGTTAAGTATAACCCAGCAACTGCAGTTTTATATTGATTATTTTTCGCTGTTACTTAATTACGTCGAATTACTTTTTGTGGATCACTGGCATATGTCTTGTTTCAGTCATGAAAATTTTGACTACTTAACAGGTACTTTTGAAGGTCAGAACAAGGGAAACTTAATCAGAAACATGACTTTAACATCAAAGTTCAGAAGAATTCTTTACTTGGACAGGGCCGGCCCAAGGGGGGTGCGAATGTAGGCGATCGCCTAAGGCCCCGCGCTTATAGAGGCCCCGCTCCTGGGCCTTTTTATTGCTATCTCATAAGACATGATAGAGAAGAGGCCCCGCTCTTGCACTTCGCCTGGGGCCCCGCACGCCTCTCGGGCCGGCTCTGACTTGGATAAAATCAACCAAAAATTTAACATTCCTTCAAGAACATATATTTATAAATATTTAAATATATTCATAAATTTCCCGTTTGGAACTGAAAAACTAAGCAGTTTAATAGTAAAAGTAAACTTTCTGTTTAGTCTAATTTTTCTGTTTATTCAAAAACTGTCAATAAGTTTAGGACTATTAATAATGAGTAATTAGGTATGAATAATATATATATATATATATATACACACACACACACACAAAATATTATTGACTTAAAAATAAATTCCACTTTATAATGGGTAAATGGGTATGCTCTAAGCTTCGGTCCTAGGTTTATTATTAATGTTTAGCATTTTCATCTGCGACTATAAAATACATGCCGTATTTATAATATAGTTATCATAAATATTTTTTAGTTGAAAACAAAAAATTAAACTAATCATCATTTGTTTTTTTAAAGTTTTTAATTAACTGTGTATGACATTCCAGTTCAAAATTTGTCTATGAATTTTAACCCACTATCATCCGATCGAGCTGAAACTTTTGCACGCATGTGAAATTTCGGTGACGCTAAGTATTGCTTTCTTTAATTTTTCAATACTTTTTTTTTTTAACTATCAAATATCTTCTCCCAATCCCCCAAAAAAGTGTTATCGCAAATGTATCAACTCATATCTTTTTAATTATTGGTCGGCAATTTTTTATCATTGCATACTCGGAAAGTTTTGATTCCAAAAAAAGATAAAATCGGTTATCCCTAGCTTAAATTTTTAATTGTTAGTATTTTTCGAAAGAAGATAAATTATTGTTTTCAATTTCTTTTATATCGTGACAACCAACAACAATTATATATTCTAGGTATATTTGAAAATTTCACTGAATACAGAGTGTCCTTTCCTAAATCATATAACCCTTTGAAGCGCAACCCTTTCCCAATGCTGAAAAAAGGGCAGCCGTTGCCATCGCTCGACTTAACTACCAGCAAGATGGCGGGCGATCGAAACGTTCAATGCGTGCCACAGATGTAGAGACCCTTTTTTGACGACAGCTGGCTGTGCTCGCGCACAGCCAGCTGTCGTCAAAAAAAGGGTCGGCCCAACCAGTGGCTGAGCGCATAGCACTCTGAACTGGGAGACGGAATGTGCCTGGTTCAAAACCAGGTCGCATCCGCCAACCTAACCGTTAGGAATTTTCCGTGGTTTCCTCCAAAACTTAGCGTAAATAGGGGTTAGAATCCCTTAGAAAGACCCCCAAGGGGAGCACCCACACCCATCGGCATAGATCCTACTTGTAGATAATTGGCCGTAATCCCCCAACCCAACACAACTAATTGATTCCGGATAAGAAAAGGCATAGGGACCCTCTGCACCTGTATTTTTTGAGATAAAAATATAGTGAGCAAATTAAAACAATACAAAAAATCTAGGAATTTTTCTTGGAAATAATGGACAGTTGAGGGCCCTAAAATTCCAAGGAATGTTGCATGAAAATACCAGGAACTATATTGAACAGCTCAGGAAAGATCCACTGAATTGCATATTGTTCAGTAAAGTTCTTGGTATTTTCGTGCAACTTTCCTTGGAATTTAGGGCACCTCAGCTGCCTATAATTTTCAAGGAACACTACTGGAATTTTTTTTAATTATTTTTTTTTTTACAGTTCTAGTCATTTTTAAGTGAACTGCCTGTTTTTTAAGGTCGTGAGACCACTATTCGGTTAAGTGACGGGTTGAACGAAACAGTAAAGTTTTCAAAGGGAAATGTATACTTTCTGTATAGTATTTGTAAGTCTAACTTATCCTTATTTCCAAGGAACGTTTCTGAATATTTTTACAGTGAAATACGGACTTAAAGCATCAATTACTTGTAAACTAAAAGTATTCGTATTAAAGTATTAGTTTAGATTATGGTCCAATGCTGTGAAGAGGAAAGCGAGTCACCAAAGGAAAGATTGTTCAAAAGCGCTTTCTACTCTAGAAGCGATCCTGAAACTATGAACAAAGTTTATGTCTCTTGAACAGATATTTACATATAGTTTTTTTCTTTCTGAAAACTGAATTTGGTGGCCCCTTAGAAATATGAGGCCCGAGGCGCGCGCCTCATGCGCCTATTGGGAAATCCGCCACTGACCATACTCTTTACAAAAATTGATATTCCATTGAACGAATTGCTTCGATTTAATGAACAAATTTGCGGGTCCCAATCAATTCGTTAAATCGAGGTCCGACTGTATTTCAGGTAAAGGGTCACACCGGTGCGTAGCATTAGCGCTTTGAACTGGGAGACGGAAGGTGCCTGGTTCGAAACCAGGTCGCGTGCGTCGGCCTAACCGTTCGGAGTTCTCCGAGGTTTTTTCCGAAACTTCGAGTGAATGCGGGTTAGGATCCCTTAGAAAGTCTAGGCCTAGATCCCTCGAGCCTTTTTTTTTCAATTCTTGAAAAAAGAAATCTGTCATTTGCAAGATATTTGAGTTATCTGTATTTTTTTTTCAGGTGAACCTTTTATAAAATGAATAAACTACATCCCATTTAAATATGTCAAATACAATGTCCTATACAAGATTTCAATATTCTGCAAAAAAAGGCAAACAAACTTTGCTCTTTAATAATATGAAAGTAATGCATTCTCAAAAAAATTTTTATGTTAAGAATTTAATTTTTCGCACTGGCATGATTTTTACATTTTAACAATAAATGTTTAATTAAGAGTACCCTAAACGAAAATTGAGCACTTCAATTACTAGAATTTCTCAATAACTAGCTCTAACTACGCATACAATATTTTATGATATTTTTAAATTATAAAGCATAACGGAAAAAGTAAAACTTTTTTTATTTTGCTCATTTTATTAAAATAAATAAATAATTGTTTAATCTAAACATTATTTACCGTGATAAAAAAAGACACCATAAATAAATATATATGTACATACATTATTTCTTTTTTCAAATTAAAAATCAAATTTTAAGCTTTTACACTCTGTATAAAGCTTATTGTGACGAACACAAATTTATCAAAAATAAAATAACCATCTTTCTTTCAGAATTCGTAAACAGACAAGCAGCTAAAAAGAACTGTTTTTGAAGAAGATCGCGGAGAAAAAATTTCCCTCTTCTCTCTCCCCCCACAGTCATAAAGTCATAAAAGTGTCAAAACTTCCCCCTCTAAGAAACCCCTTTTATCCTTACGCCCACTCTGCAGGGGGCCGCTTCGCTCACCAGAGGTCGCTCGTTTCCCATCTGAGCAGGGATTTTTTGCGAATGTCGTCTTAAATCCGCCACTGCCAGTGGTTCGTGTTAGTAGACGGGAAAGAGAGAAAAGGGGGGGCATCCCCCCTTTTGCATACCTCTAGCATACTTATATTATAACTATAGAAAATGTCCCTCCTTTCCGAACCAGAAGCGATACTCTCTCATTTCGTACTCATAAACGGCAGCAGTCAGGAAATTTCGTTATCTATTTTCTTTTGCTCGAATTGCTAAATTAATAATTTTATAACTTTAAATTTGCTTCAAACTTTTTAATTTTTTTGTTCTGAGAATGAATAAAAGAAAGCAGTAGTCGCTTTTAAGTTATTTTAACAGTGGTGTAAAAAATCCTAACATCAAATGGAAGCAAGAAAATGTACATTAAATAAAGTTTCAAGTAATAGCAATAAATTTTTGAATAGTGTTATTTTACATCTCAAAGAGAAATTCAGAAAAAAACCCCAGAAATTCTGGAATAATTAAATACTTTAGTTATACTGGAAATGATCTCATATGTACAGATGAAAATTAATTAGAAAAGTTAAGAAGGCTGATGATTATAGAATATCAACTATGAAAAAAGAGAAATTACTGGCACAACATACTAGATTAGCTGCTGTAGAAGCTTTACAAGTATACAACGTTGATATTTTTCCGAATATCCATAAACTTTAAAAAACTTTCGTCATCTTTGCCTTTGACAACATATGCTATTGAACTATTTTCAACTATGAAATATTTAAAAACTATTTAAGAAACAGTACATATGAAATGCGTTTAAACGGTCTTTGTTATACATGTTTAAAAATATATCTTTAAGTGAAGACGTCTTAAAAGTATTTTGTAAAAACAAACAGGGATAATAAAAATATAACCTCTTAAAAATAATATATATATAAAATTTTTCATTTTATTATAATCGCCTCTTTTTAACCATTCTTTAAATTGTAACTGTTTTTATCAATCATTAAAAGACTTTTATTAAATTTTCAACAACATTGAATTCCACCGATTCTGGTAAGTAGGGATTTTTGTTCTCATGGTATCCTTACTATTTTTTACCATGATCTTCATTTTTATAACTTTTTATAACTTGATAAAAATTATATTAATTCATGAACAGCTTTAAATGGGAGAAACAAAAACATGGGCGACCATTTGGGCCTCCAAGTATTTTGGGGGTAGACTCATCATCAGTTTTCAAACACTTCAGAACTTAATTTGAAAGATTTCAGTATGCTATAAAACTGTTCACTATACCGATGGCCGCCATGGTAGGGGGGGGGACTCGAATTCCCCACCTTACCCTATATGGGTACGCATTATTGCACATTCTTCAGTTTTTACCAAGTGGTTGGTAATGGCGATATGCACCACTTGAAATGAATTTCTGGCTACGCCAGTGAGCCAGTCTTGTCATGTCAATCTTAAGTTTTCCAGAAGTCCTACGGAGGGAAGGACAAAGGAAAAGAGCAACTGTGGTCGGGGAGGGGGGAGGAAGGAAAAGAGGAGAAAGATCAAGGAAAGAGCAACTGGAGGTCGTTGTTCTAAATTAATTATTTTTCGTTGACGAAAACAGATAAGTTGTCGAAAACAGATAAGTTGTAATTTAATAAACACTTTATTTACAAAAAAGAAAGAAAACGTTGGAAACGCACCTTCTTAATTCACATGCGACAAGCTTCATTTATGGTGCCCCACCATTTTTTATTTTAGGACTGCATCCCTGTCCATAGTGAAAAAATGATTTTTAAAAATCCGCCACCAGAGAACTCTTATTAACGCAGCGGGCTAGTGCAAGTGTACACGTGCGGCTGTATTTTACGATTTAAGATTGTAAAAAGCAGTTTTTGGTAACAAAATAATTCTTATTCGTATCAATAAGAATACACTCAATGCATTTAATTTTTGTTCACTTAAAATAAATAATTATTTTTATATTCTATTAGCTGCTACCCGCGACTTCGTCCGCGTCGGCTTTAGAATTAGGTCCCGACAGAAATGTAGCATGTGTGAATAACAAATATTGTTGCGACAAAACTAACTGCATTTAAATATTGTTTGCTTTTTACTTGTTTCAAATGAAGTACAATGCATGTTAGTATACTTCATTTAAAATAAGAGAATATGCACAGAGTTACTAAATTTAGATTTTTTTCAGGCATTTGGCGAATAGACACAGTTATGACAGTATTTGCGAACTGTTTTGTAAAAGAAATATTTATGCTATATGCATGAATTTTAGTCTATGTTAATCAGGAATAGAGCAGCTTTCTATTAGTGAAAAAGTTTGAGAATCGGTTCTGTAGTTACAGAGATACCCAGAGAGCGTAATGTATTAGAATTATTTTGAGTGTTCCTGTAAAGGAACTATTTATGCTACATGCATGAATTTTAGCCTATAATACTCAAGAATAGTGTAGCTTACTATCAGTAAAAAAAGTTTAGGAATCGGTTCAGTACTTACAGAGATGCACATAGAGCGTAATGTAATTCTTATTAGCATCCCTGTAAAAGAACTATCTGTGATATATGCATTAAAGGTAGCCTATAACACTTAGGATGCCACCAGTGTCTAAGAAGTTCTGCTCTCAAAACTGCAAGGGGGAGGTGCCAGATTCAAACCCTGGTCGCGCCTGTCGACCTAGCCGCTCCCAGTTTTCCGTGGTTTTCTAAAAAACCTCGCATAAATACGGGCTAGGATCCCTTAGAAAATCCCCCACAGAGGAATTTTCCATATAGGCCTAGGACCCTAGTGCAGTCAATCGGTCTTAATCCAAAAACAAACAATGATACTCAGGAATAATGTAACTTTTAATCAGTGAAAAAAGTTTTAGAATCGGTTTAGTAGCTACAAAATGTCCATAGAGCGCAATGCATTAGAATTATTTTGAGTGTCTTTGTAAAAGAATTATTTATGCTATATGCTTGAAAGGCTGCCTGTATGTTAATCCAGGGCATAAGCTATTTTCATTACAAATTTTTTCAAATCCGTTCAACCATTTTTGTGTGATTCAGTCAAAAACATCCAAACACACAAACGTACACATTTATATTATTGGTAGGATTTGGAAATTTATGAACTTTAAGAAACACATCTGGATTTTTCTTGGTACTTACGTATTATCCCAGCGGTCATTCCCGCCAAACTGTTTTATCGTCAAATGGGTTGCCAAACTGTTGCCAATCGTATTCAAAACCATTAATAATTTCATGTGCCCGGCATTTATTTCGGCAAAAAATCGCTTGTCTTGGCGGACCGCCGGGATAATACGTAAGTACCCCTTTCTTTACTTATGCTTTTTAATTTGGCGTAAAATCAACATAATTTCCATGTTTTTCAAATGCATGTGATTTTGCAAATAGAATTTCTGCTTTATTTCAAAAGCATAAATCATTTTGTGCGGGCGATAAAACGGCTTTTAATTAATAGTTTGAAAAGTAGTTAAAATTTCAAAATTTTGAGCCTCAGGTGCACTTTACCGAAGTTATGGGCTCAATCATGCTCAAATTTTCAAAGCTCTGCTTTCTGTAGATTTGTCTGGAGAACATTCATTTTTATTATTACAGATAGATAGATTTGGCATAAAACTGGCTTAATTTCCGTGGTATTTAATGTTTTTCAGATGCACGCGCGCTTATTTATTGAAGTAATAGCATTCTTGTTAGCTCAAAACATGAATCATTTGATACGGGCGAAACTCGCCAACCATGGCAATGTAAAAACGGTTTTTAATCTTATAAATAAAAATGAAATTCTGTTTGTTTGTTTGTTTGTTTGTTTGTGGATTTGATTAGTATACAAATCCACAAAAATGGACCTATCGGCCTGAAATTTAGTACAGATATGTAAAATAATATAGAATAACTCATAGTCCACTTTAAAACTTTGAAAGTCCACCCGTTCCCGGAATTTAAGAGATTTTTTATGCTCTTCACGCAAAAATCTTTCCGTAATTGTAACCCCTGTAGTGAAAAAAGTGTGAAATAAGGATCGTGGTTGCCATGTGTGGCGATTTTGCCGAATAAAATGTCGTTCGCATACAAATCCACAAAAATGGACCTATCGGCCTGAAATTTAGCACAGATATGTAAAATAATATAGAATAAATCGTAGTTCACTTTAAAACTTTGAAAGTCCACCCGTTCCCGGAATTTAAGAGATTTTTTATGCTCTTCACGCAAAAATCTTTCCGTAATTGTAACCCCTGTAGTGAAAAAAGTGTGAAATAAGGATCGTGGTTGCCATGTGTGGCGATTTTGCCGAATAAAATGTCGTTGGTATACAAATCCACAAAAATGGACCTATCGGCCTGAAATTTAGCACAGATATGTAAAATAATATAGAATAAATCGTAGTCCACTTTAAAACTTTGAAAGTCCACCCGTTCCCGGAATTTAAGAGATTTTTTATGCTATTCACGCAAAAAGATTTCCGTAATTGTAACCCCTGTAGTGAAAAAAGTGTGAAATAAGGATCGTGGTTGCCATGTGTGGCGATTTTGCCGAATAAAATGTTTTAAATTTCAAAGTAAAAATAAAAGAATAATAATGATTTTTTTTTGTTAGTTTATATTCGTAAGGTTATTTTTTTTTAAATTATAATATCGTGTGCATGGGAAATCAGAGCAGGAATGTAATGCTTTACACGCAAAACAATAAGAATTGAAGATTTCCGAGGCTAATAGGTAAATTATTTTAGTTTGGCGAAAAAATAAAATGGCTCAAATGCCGATTTTGTGAAAGTGAGTTCTAGCGGTTTGCACAGATTTCGGCTTGGCGCAATTTATTGAGAGCTTAAGGAAATAGATTTTTGAAAACAAGTGCAAAGGTTTTATTAGAATACAGCGTTAAATTTTAATGATCCGTGAAGAAATAATGCAGTTATTAAGGGATTTCAATTGATCTATCTCCAGAATTCTCGCCAAATGAGTACATTGATTTAAGTTGGGGGAATTCCGCCAAATTTCAGAAAATTGAAATCTTCTATTTAGTACATCGGAGTAATGATGAATAAAACACGTTATAGTTGATAATTTTAAAAAATTCGGCTGTATTAAGGGATTCAACTTTTCAAATAAAGGCTTGCTTTACTTTTTCGCGGTCGAACCATTTCCCATATATTATTGCTGCTAAGTCAATGCTTCGAATGATTTCCTGAAAAAACGCTTGCAAAATGGCGTATGTTGGCACTTTGGCGAGGCTTAGATTTGAAACTGGATTTTATTTGAGACTGGGATATATAATGACACTGGTTATAGATAAAAATGAATGTTGGTATGAGTGTATGAGGTTGAAAAACTCCAGCACCGTTGAGCACCGTTGCACCATGAAATTTGGTTCACCTAAGTCTTTTATCATGGAGAAGCTTTTTATGCTATCCGTTTTCCTCTAACTTGCCACCAGGTGGCGCAGCAGAACGTCGAATTCTATTCCGTTTAGCCGTTTGCTATGCGAATATCGTCCAACCGATTTCGATGAAATTTGGTACACGCGAATATTAGAACACGGAGAATATTTTTCACTATCCATTTTGCTGTAACTTGCCGCTAAATGGCGCTGAAAAGCATCAACTTCTATACCGTTCGACTGATCGGCATAAAATTTTTTATACTTACACATTTGAGCACGAAGAATATATTCTAACTGCGTTCCTTTTGATGTTACTCACCACTAGATGACACTGCAATGCATTATTATTTTAACTCGCCACTAGATGACGCTGCAGCAGGCCAAATTCTTGACCATTCAAACGGTCGCTATGAAAATCAGTATACATAGCTATTTGAACAATGAGAATATTTTGGCGTTATCCATTTTGCTATAACTGGCCACTTGACGGCGCTGTAGCAAATCATTACTTTATTGAACCACTAGATGGCCCTGCAGTGTATCACTTCTTGACTGTGCAAATGATCGCTATGAAAATAGGTATGCATAGATATTTGAACACGGGGAAGAGTTTGGCGCTATGCATTTTCCTATAACTCTCCACTAGATGTCGCGTCAACACATGAACTTCAGGACTGTCCAGCAGATAGTCATGAAAATTCGTATACATCGATATCTGAATGCGAAAAATATTTTCGCCGTATCCGTTTTGCTAAAACTCGCCACTAGATTGCGCTACGCCGCATGGCCTTCTGCACCGTACAAACGATTGCCTTGCAATTCGGCATGCATGATTATTGGACACAATATAACGCGATATCCACTTTGCTATATCTGTTTATTACAATGAATAGTAATCACCACAAATCGTAATATCAAAAAGTCCATTCATTCCCGTGCGAAGAACGGGTACTTCAGCTAGTTAATAATTAAAAAAGTACTTAAAAATCTAAAATTCTAATTAGCCTATAACCAACTCCAGGGTCCCCTCTATATCTAAACCAAAATGCATCCTAATCGATTCAGCGGATTAGGCGTGAAAGCGTCATAAACAAACAAACAAACTCACTTTCGCATTTATAATATTAGTTAGGATTTTCAACATGAAAGTTTTCGAAGTTAACATAACCCACTGTTGCCACTTAATTTGTTAATTCAGCAATGCGATGAAACTGACATCTTTCATTTTTAGAGTTCTTAAACACACAAAATGAGAACAGATGAATATGAAAGAAATGGATTTCCCTCGAAAAATTCCCGGAAACGTACTCATAACGAAAATCCACGCTTTCTAAAAAAAAATACCAAACTAAAAAAAATTACATATTAGTCTCGGATATCTTCGATCCTCATTGTTTTGCGTATAAAACATTTCATTACTGCTCTCATTTCTTATGCGCACACGATATTATAATTAAAAAAATAACCTAAAAAAATAAACTAAAAAAATCATTATTATTCTTTTATTTTTACTTTAAGAATTTAAAACATTTTATTCGGCAAAATCGCCACACATGGCAACCAAGATGCTTATCTCACACACTTTTTTCACTACAGGGGTTAATATTACGTAAAGCTTTCTGCGTGGAGAACATAAAAAATCTCTTAAATTCCGGGAACGGAAATTAAGAGAACCATTCAGGTGGAAAACGTTTTTAAGTGGAGTTTCAAAGTTTTAAAGTGGACTATCATTTATTCTATATTATTTTACATATCTGTGTAAAATTTCAGGCTGACAGGTCCATTTTTGTGGAATTGTATACTACCCAAATCAACAAATTGACAAACAGAATTTCATTTTTATTTATAAGATAACCTACGCTTGTTTTTAAAAATACCCTCTCATTAAATTTCGCCAAGCTCTAGAATCATAGAAAATCTGACACACTTTCAGATTTTTAAATACGCACTAAAGTGCTATATATAAAAAGAGTTATAATCCATGGGTCTTCCCTATTTTCGTTCCTTCTTTCATTAAGTTGGAAAGTGTATCATTATTCATGAGTGTGATTAAACAAAATTAAAATTGATATTTCTAACATCCTTTTTTCTGGATGTAATACATTAGATGCAGAAAAGCTGCTCAGAAAAATGCACAATTCCAACTGAATGAAAATTTCAAAAACTTATACGCAGGTGTATTCATAACCCAAATAGCAGACGATTAAATTACGATAAATAGCGCCAAGCGTTAGAATCCTCCTCAAAATCGCGAGAATGCTGAAGATAGATGGCTTGAAATCCCTTAATAACTGCATTATTTTCGCACGGATCATTAAAATTTAACGCTGTATTCTAATAAAACCGTTGCACTTGTTTTCAAAAATCCGCTTCCTTAAGCTCTCAGTAAATTGCGCCAAGCCGGAAACTGTGCAAACCGCTAGAACTCACTTTCTCGGCATTTGAGCCATTTTATTTTTTCGCCAAACTAAAAAATTTTAACATATTAGCCTCGGAAATCTTCAATTCTTATTGTTTTGCGTATAAAACATTTCATTCCTGCATTCAAACATTTCCGATTTCCCATGCACACGATATTATAATTAAAAAAATATAACCTTACGAATATAAACTAACAAAAAAAAATCATTATTATTCTTTTATTTTTACTTTGAGAATTTAAAACATCTTATTCGGCAAAATCGCCACACATGGCAACCACGATCCTTATTTCACACTTTTTTCACTACAGGGGTTACAATTACGGAAAGCTTTTTGCGTGGAGAACATAAAAAATCTCTTAAATTCCGGGAACGGGTGGACTTTCAAAGTTTTAAATTCGACTATGATTTATTCTATATTATTTTACATATCTGTGCAAAATTCAGGCTGATAGGTCCATTTTTGTGGATTTGTATATATCCTATGGAGATGTACGGTGGAAGGCGGTGATCGTAAATACAAGCGTTGGTTGGTATTTGTTGTTGTCACATATTATGGAGAAACCAACATTGCGTTGTGTAGAATCAAAACAAGGCATCGAGCTCCGTAGAGAGAATCAAGATTTACCTGCGAATGCAGCGCAGTTAAAAAGATTTTTGTTAAATCGACATCGTAATTATTTCACTTTGAATACGAGCAAACTAAATCCGATTCCATAGGAATGAAAGAATCATAGCTGTTTACTAAGCACAACAAAATGAAGATCCACACACTTGAAGGAGTGGGCCAACAAAGTTTTTGACCCATACTACTGTTGTGGCGAGAGACATCCATCTTTTCGCTCGTCGATTCTCCTACAGTGATGGAAGGAACACTGAACCACACCACAAAAAAGATGAGATCGCCTATCACTTTTTTTTTTGGACGTAATTTTTTTATTTGCTCAGAACATCAGATTCATTTGACTATTGAAAACTTGAGAAAAATACACACATAAAAACATGATGACTTGGGGGGAGCATCTTCATAAAAAATTACAGTGTTGATGCGTGTCGGCGGGCAAAGCCTCCTCACGGGAAGTGAGCGGCTTGCCCCACCGAAAATTACTCTCCAACTGCTAAAAAAATGACCGTTAGACCTACTGCTATAGAAAAAGGGAGCTCGATTTTTCTGGAACAATTTTAACAGGTGTTTTTCGAGCAATATGCTTCTTGTGCAGGAGAGGAAAACCGCAAACACATCTGTTTCAGCGGAGCAGAGAAAACATATGCGAGCGAAGAGGTGTTATGATTATTCTTTTAGCCAGCGTCAACTGTTATTTTATTTCAAAGCAGCTGATAAGAGGTAAATGATTTAGAAGTAAGTTAATGCGCTGTAATTGAGAAGGCCAAGAGGAAAAATGAAAGCTTTAAAAGATAGTTATTATTAAAAACTTTTAAATTAAATTTAGAATAGATTATTAGTTTAAATTTAGACAATATTAATCAGGTTTGCATTAATAATTTTTCATTAAAGAATATGCACGTTGTGTCAACGTGACAGTATACAAATCAAATCCACAAACAAACAAACAAACAAACAAACAAACAGAATTTCATTTTTATTAATAAGATTTTCAACATGAAGGTTTTCGAAGTTAACATAAATCACTGTTGCCACTTAATTTGTTAATTCAGCAATGCGATGAAACTGACATCTTTCATTAAACACACAAAATGAGAACAGATGAATATGCAAGAAGTGGATTTCCCTCGAAAAATCCCCGGAAACGTACTCATAAAGAAAATCCACGCTTTCAATATATTTGTCATCGTACTGAAGAAGTTTTCTTATGCGAAAGACGTCGTTTTTCTGGGAACAATCCCTTTTATATTAATATTGCATGAAGAAATCATTTTATTTGTGTGTGCGTGGGGGGGGGGGGACTTATTCTGGGTAATCTCGAGAAACTATTTCCAGAGAACTGGAATCATACTTTTCCCTCCAGAGACTAACGTGATATCAAAATAACGTCTTATCATTTATGATGTAAAAGTTTGCGTCACTCAAGTGATTTACATTTTTTACTCTCGATATTCAAAAGAGCTGAAAATAGCGAAACATCACAAAAAAAAAAAAATTAGGGAACCGGTAGATATTTAGGTTTTTAAAGTAGACCACAATTTGTCCTGTATGTTTTATGTACTTGTGCAAAATTTCAAGTGAATTAGTCAAACGGTGAGGATTTGTATAGGATTCATTCAAACAAACAAGTACACAGATTTTCGGTTTTATTTGTAAGGATAGATCATGAATATCATAACATTTTTAATAATTATACAAGGAAGCACCAATTATGCATTTTTGAAAAAATCGATTAAAAAAAAATCCTTCCTGTAATTGAAAATAATTTCTTAACACACTAATGCAGTATGATTTCATACACATTTTAATAAAATTTATGCATTCGAATAATATAAATATATTTTTACTTGAATGAGTAAAATAATTAATAAATGAAATTTTAAAATCAAATTGCTGAAACAATACTTTAGGTATTAGAAAAGTTATGTTTGATAAAGCTATGTGGGAAACTCTTACCTTTATAGAAGTGTAATTTTTGACTAAACATATTTTAAATAATGTTTAAATCAAATTAAAAACAATTGAATTTACGTAACAACCTTAAATAAATACAATAATTGAAATCAAAAATCGGCTGACTTCAAATCTCTGTATCTCTCCTCCGAAAAAAAAAAAAGTTTTGAATTCCTTGATAAGTTTCAATTCCTTGCTCCCTCCCTCCTAATCAATTCCTTGCCCTTGCTCCTTGCGGAGGTTATAGAAGCGTTGGGAGCAGTGATGTGGGGTGGGTAAATACCCACTGGATTGGTAAATATTTTTTGGGTAAATACCCACTGGATTGGTAAATATTTTTTGGGTAAATCCCACTGGATTGGTAAATATTTTTTGGGTAAATACCCAAAAACTGGGTATTTTCAACTTAGAATGGAATAACTCTTCTTAACAACTTTTATGATTAATACCAATTAGATTTCTATTATTGTTCCATTTTTTTTAATACAAAGTTTTTAATTTTAATTTGGCTTCATTATGAGTATTTTTGTAGTGTTTTTTTAATTATTATTAAGCGTTTGATTATTTAGCATAAACTACTTTATTAGTCATACCGCATTTTTTTCACTAACTTTAATAATGAAGGATGTTTTATGGTAGTCCTTGAATTGTTTTGTGCAAGTGACAGCTTTGGCAATATTTTTAATGTGTTACATTGATTAATATACCTCATAGCTTATTTTAAGTTTACTATTATATCCCAGAGCTTATTTTATGTTTATTATTTTTTAAACTGTGATAGTTTATTATGGTTTGTTATTGAAGGGGAGAGGGGATTATGTGCATCTTATGATTGATTTAATGGTCACTAAAATAAAAATCTGGAGTGACTCCACTCGACTTTCCGAACACTTACGATTAAGATTATTACCAAGCATTTAAATCAATTTTAATCGATGAATAATTCAAACATATATACCAATTTGAATCTCAATCGAATGTGCCGTTTAAACGCTAGCACACTTTCAAAATCCCCCCCCCCCCCGCATAGGCCATAATGTAAAAGAAATCTTTGTAGTAGCCCTGTAGAAAAACTATAAGTCCTATACACATCAAAATCAATACCTGTCTTAAGATGGTGGTTTATAACATATATACCCAATTTGAGCTCAATCCAATGTACCGTTTAAATGGTAGCACACTTTCAAGAATTTCCTCCCATAGGCCATAATGTAAAAGAAATCTTTGCGTAGCCCTGTAGAAAAACTATAAGTCCTATACACACCAAAATCAATACCGGTCTTGCGACGGTGATTTATAACAAATATACCCAATTTGAGCTCAATCGAATGCTCTGTTTAGGACTATCGTGTCCACTCATATACATACAAACACACATCTCGTAAAAATAGCATAAATGAATTCAGAAGACCTGAAAACGTGTCAATACACCAAAATCTGGAAGTCGAATTTTTCCATGATTACAATACTTTCCTTACATGGTACATGTTCGGAAAATAAAAATTACATGCAAATAGTTACAGAGCTAGTAGTTATAAGTAATAGGTTTAAACACATATTTTTGACAGTAAATTTAAACTTTTATGAATATTTCAGATTGATGAATAATATTTCTATTAAAAATCATTAATACCAATTTTTTTATAATAAAATTTCCGTTTAACGAATTTTTCAGAATTACAAATTTTATTTTCGGTCTCTTGAGATTCAGATTCGTAATTCAGATGTTACTGTCTGTATATATTTAGTATAGTTGAATTTCTCTCATTTTTTTTCAAATTGTCAAATACACTGCTCCTTGTTATTATTCCTATTTACAATTTTATATTTATAGGCTATATTTAATCAAGTATTTTATTCAACATGTATAATATAGCTTCTTTTCATAATTATATTTTTTGAAGTTTTATGAAATTAAAAAGTTGTAAAGGGTTCCTAAGTTTCTCGTTTTTCTTTTTTTTCTTTTTTTTTTTCCCTTTTCTTTTCTTTTCTTTTCTTTTTTTTTTTTTTTTTTTTTTTTTTTTACTTTATACTTAACTAGCTGAAGTACCCGTTCTTTGCACGGGAATGAATGGACTTTTTGATATTACGATTTGTGGTGATTACTATTCATTGTAATAAACAGATATAGCAAAGTGGATATCGCGTTATATTGTGTCCAATAATCATGCATACCGAATTGCAAGGCAATCGTTTGTACGGTGCAGAAGGCCATGCGGCGTAGCGCAATCTAGTGGCGAGTTTTAGCAAAATGGATACGGCGAAAATATTTTTCGCATTCAGATATCGATGTATACGAATTTTCATGACTATCGGCTGGACAGTCCTGAAGTTCATGTGTTGACGCGACATCTAGTGGCAAGTTATAGGAAAATGGATAGCGCCAAACTCTTCCCCGTGTTCAAATATCTATGTATACCTATTTTCATAGCGATTATTTGCACAGTCAAGAAGTGATACACTGCAGGGCCATCTAGTGGTTCAATAAAGTAATGATTTGCTACAGCGCTATCAAGTGGCGAGTTATAGCAAAATGGATAACGCCAAAATATTCTCATTGTTCAAATAGCTATGTATAGTGATTTTCATAGCGACCGTGTTCAACTATCTATGTATACCAATTTTCATAACTATCATTTGCACAGTCAAGAAGTGATACACTGCAGGGCCATCTAGTAGTTAATTAAAGTAATGATTTGCTACAGCGCCGTCAAGTGGCGAGTTATAGCAAAATGGATAACGCCAAAATATTCTCATTGTTCAAATAGCTATGTATACTGATTTTCATAGCGACCGTTTGAATGGTCAAGAATTTGGCCTGCTGCAGCGTCATCTAGTGGCGAGTTAAAATAATAATGCATTGCAGTGTCATCTAGTGGTGAGTAACATCAAAAGGAACGCAGTTAGAATATATTCTTCGTGCTCAAATGTGTAAGTATAAAAAATTTTATGCCGATCGGTCGAACGCTATAGAAGTTGATGCTTTGCAGCGCCATTTAGCGGCAAGTTACAGCAAAATGGATAGTGAAAAATATTCTCCGTGTTCTAATATTCGCGTGTACCAAATTTCATCGAAATCGGTTGGACGATATTCGCATAGTAAACTGCTAAACGCAATAGAATTCAACGTTGTACTGCGGCACCAAGTGGCAAGTTAAGGAAAACGGATAGCATAAAAACCTTCTCCATCATAAAAGACTTAGGTGAACCAAATTTCATCGTGCAATGGTGCTCAACGGTGCTGGAGTTTTTCAACCTCATAAACACATACCAACATTCATTTTTATCTATAACCAGTGTTATTATATATACCAGTCTCAAATAAAATCCAGTTTCAAATCTAAGCCTCGCCAAAGTGCCAACATACGCCATTATGCAAGAGATTTTTCAGGGAATCATTCGAAGCATTGACTTAGCAGCAATCAATATGGGAAATGGTTCGACCGCCAAAGAGGAGCACGCATTTATTTGAAAATTGGAATTCCTTAATACAGCCGATTTTTTTTTTTTAAATTATCAACTATAATGTGTTTTATTCATCGTTACTCCGATGTACTAAATGAGAAGATTTCAATTTTCTGAAATTTGGCGGAATTCCCCCAACTTAAATCAATGTACTCAATTGGCGAGAATTCTGAAGTTAGATCGCTTGAAATCCCTTAATAACTGCATTATTTCTTCACGGATCATTAAAATTTAACGCTGTATTCTAATAAAACCTTTGCACTTGTTTTCAAAAATCTATTTCCTTAAGCTCTCAATAAATTGCGCCAAGCCGAAAACTGTGCAAACCGCTAGAACTCACTTTCTCGGCATTTGAGCCATTTTATTTTTTCGCCAAACTAAAAAAATTTACACATTACCCTCGGAAATCTTCAATTCTTATTATTTTGCGTGTAAAGCATTACATTCCTGCTCTGATTTCCCATGCACACGATATTATAATTAAAAAAAATAACCTTACGAATATAAACTAACAAAAAAAAATCATTATTATTCTTTTATTTTTACTTTGAGAATTTAAAACATTTTATTCGGCAAAATCGCCACACATGGCAACCACGATCCTTATTTCACATTTTTTTCACTACAGGGGTTACAATTACGGAAAGATTTTTGCGTGAAGAGCATAAAAAATCTCTTAAATTCGGGGAACGGGTGGACTCTCAAAATTTTAAAGTGGACTATGATTTATTCTATATTATTTTACATATCTGTGCTAAATTTCTGGCCGATAGGTCCATTTTTGTGGATTTGTATACGAATCAAATCCACAAACAAACAAACAAACAAACAAACAAACAAACAAACAAACAGAATTTCATTTTTATTTATAAGATATATATGTGTGTGTGTACGTGTGAATATCCTTACCCACCAATACAAGCTTTTTTTAAACAATAGTGTTAATTCAAAAATAAATACCCAGGTAAATACCCATTTTGGTATATACCCAGGTGTTTACCCTTGAAAATAAATACCCGGGTTTTTTACATCACTGGTTGGGAGGCATTCTTTTGGTAGACAGACAGTAATCGACGTTATCAACTATGGTAGGTTTGTTAACTTGCTTTGGATTTTAGTTCATCTTGCCGGCCGAAATTAAATAAGAGTTTTGTATTTAGGTCTTGGGCGTAAATTTACTATAACACTGAAACTGTTTCGACCAATGCACAAGCTGTAACGAGTGCGTGAAATTTTAGCCACATCTCCTAGGTCACATGGCTCTTAGAGAGCAAAAGGGTGTGACCAAAATATTAGCACTGCAGCCTGTCTATCTCGCCAGCCAAGGGTCCCTCCCCATTTCCTTTCACATTTAGTTAAACCGCTTCCCACCCCACCCCCCTTTGGTGTGGTCAATAGTGTTACATAACATATGGAAAGCCTCCTTCACGAAACGTTTCACATGCACTAATTAGGTGATGTGCAAAATTTCAGTCTTTCACCGTAAAAGGTCTCAGCGATATCTTTAAACAAAGAAGGCCAGGCCTGAAGGGAGTCTCATAATTATTAGAACAAAATTTAAGGGTTAAGAAGAAACTTTAAGGTAGGTCCATAATAAGGATTCGGAATCACAAGCAATGTGGGATCCAAAACCCCCTTTCTCTTTCAATCACTTTGGAAAAGAGCTGGAGTGGTCGTCTAATTTCTTAATCAATTTCATACACAATGAGAATGACATGAAATGAAATAGAATTTTTGAATTATTAATTTTAGTCGTATGTTTTCAGGGAAAGGATGGATTAGTTTTTGATGGACAAGGGTAGGAAAGTTCATTATAATTAAAGCACATTTTCCAAAGTGGTTATATAATACTGCATGTCCGACCCCACATTGTTATGCGATTCTGAATTCTTATTACGTGTCCTACCACCCCTGAAATTTGCCCCAATAATTATGGGACATCCTCTATACATGAATTTGAATGTACACGCTTATCGCTATAGAGAAAAAATATATCAACGACCTTTTAATATTAAGAACGGATCGCAATGATGATGCAGGCTGAACTTCTATTTCTTTCGCTCATATGTAATAATAGATTTTCAATATTTTCTCTTCAATGTAATTTCAAGTCCAATTACGTAATTTCTAAGTTCGGACAAAAATGGTTTTCTTTGATTTATGAATTTAATAAATTCATCAAAAGGGGGGTACTCTTTGGTGTTATGCGAGAATTCCAAATTTTTTTTTGATTACCCATCTAGATTTGTGCATAAATAATAGTCAATAAATATCCGATAAATTGTTTCTTTCATACTTTTACTTCAAAAGCATGCAATTTTTCCTGAACTCAGTCAAACATTAACCTTCAATCTTTAGAATTTTTATCTTTTCATATTTTTTAAAAATTCCAAATAAGAATCGACCTCAGTTATAACGACATGGGAAGGACTGAGATATCATTTATGACGTTGTAACAGAGGTAATGTTGTAAGCGTGTTTGGTTTCAGATACTACAAAAAAAAAATGACACACTGTCATAAAAAAAACATTAGTTATGACTCAATATTTCTATTTTAACAAATGACTACATTTAAGCTTCACAAAGAAAATGTTTTTTTCGTTTTAAAGTTACCAATACCTTATTCACCTGGAATAGTGGCGAACTGGAGTAGAACCAAAGGGGGGGGGGTGTTAGGGGGTCATAACCCCCTGTATATATATATATATGAGTTCAAGTAGTCGTAACCTCACCCATGAAAAATTTCTGGCTACGCCACTGCCTGGAATAATAAGTTTAAACGAAGATATCGTAACGATCCTCTTGAAATAATCTAAAACAGTGGAATACCAGTTGTTTTAGCACTATTTTTTTTTCTTATCAAATCAACTGTAATTGAAAAAAATAATACTAAAATCACTCTCAAGCTTTCAAAAATAGTTTTAAAATAATAGAGGTGCACCGCAGTAAAAACTGGAGATCAGTGAACAGAATTTCATATTTCAGAGCGGCAGAAATTGACATTTTGGTTTCAAAAGTTATTTTATGGTTCATTTATTTTCAGAGACCTGCAGGTAGACCATCTTACTTCTGGTGCCAAAAGGAATAGCACAGCTCTCAATGAAGACTGCACCACTGCGCTTGTTCCTGTAATTGATCTCTATCCTGAATTCCCTCAACTATGTTTAAAAATGAGTTGCGATTGATTTGAATACCTTTCAGAAATAAAGTGTGTTCGTCTACAAGTTGGCACATTCTTTAATCATCAGCAAGCGCATGTGTCTAAAAATTATTTACTAATTTTTTTTTAATTTGTTTTTTTTAAGAAAATGCTCACATGAGCTACTTGGTAGTAAAGGTGTTTTTTCTTTAATTTTAAAGTAAATTATCTCGGGTATTGCTTGGTTTAGGTTTTAAAATTACCAACATTTAGACAAACATTTCTCTATAAATTACTTTATTCGCCTTGAATAATAGGTTTTAACGAAGATATCATAACGATTCTTTGAAATAATCTATAAAATAGTGGGATAGCAGTTGTTTTAGCGCTAATTTTTTTTAAACAAATCAACTGTAATTGAAAAAAAATAATACAAAAATCACTTTCAAGCTTCAAAAAATAGTTAAAAAAATAGAGGTGCAGCGCAGTAAAAACTGAGAGATTAGTGAACAGAATTTCATATTTTAGAGCGGCGGAAATTGACATTTTGGTTTCAAAAGTTATTTTATGGTTCATTTATTTTCAGAGACCTGAACGTAGAATATCTTACTACTGGTGCCAAAAGGAATAACACAGCTCTCAATGAAGACTGAACCACTGCGCTTGTTTCTGTCGATTGATCTCTATCCTGAATGCTCTCAACTATGTTTAAAAATGAGTTGCGATTGATTTGAATACCTTTCAAAAATAAAGTGTGTTCATCCACAAGTTGGTACATTCTTTAATCATCAGCAAGCGCATGTGTCTAAAAATTATTTACTAATTTTTTTTTAATTTGTTTTTTTTAAGAAAATGCTCACATGAGCTACTTGGTAGTAAAGGTGTTTTTTCTTTAATTTTAAAGTAAATTATCTCGGGTATTGCTTGGTTTAGGTTTTAAAATTACCAACATTTAGACAAACATTTCTCTATAAATTACTTTATTCGCCTTGAATAATAGGTTTTAACGAAGATATCATAACGATTCTTTGAAATAATCTATAAAATAGTGGGATAGCAGTTGTTTTAGCGCTAATTTTTTTTAAACAAATCAACTGTAATTGAAAAAAAATAATACAAAAATCACTTTCAAGCTTCAAAAAATAGTTAAAAAAATAGAGGTGCAGCGCAGTAAAAACTGAGAGATTAGTGAACAGAATTTCATATTTTAGAGCGGCGGAAATTGACATTTTGGTTTCAAAAGTTATTTTATGGTTCATTTATTTTCTGAGACCTGAACGTAGAATATCTTACTACTGGTGCCAAAAGGAATAACACAGCTCTCAATGAAGACTGAACCACTGCGCTTGTTTCTGTCGATTGATCTCTATCCTGAATGCTCTCAACTATGTTTAAAAATGAGTTGCGATTGATTTGAATACCTTTCAAAAATAAAGTGTGTTTATCCACAAGTTGGTACATTCTTTAATCATCAGCAAGCGCATGTGTCTAAAAATTATTTACTAATTTTTTTTAATTTGTTTTTTTTTAAGAAAATGCTCACATGAGCTACTTGGTAGTAAAGGTGTTTTTTCTTTAATTTTAAAGTAAATTATCTCGGGTATTGCTTGGTTTAGGTTTTAAAATTACCAACATTTAGACAAACATTTCTCTATAAATTACTTTATTCGCCTTGAATAATAGGTTTTAACGAAGATATCATAACGATTCTTTGAAATAATCTATAAAATAGTGGGATAGCAGTTGTTTTAGCGCTAATTTTTTTTAAACAAATCAACTGTAATTGAAAAAAAATAATACAAAAATCACTTTCAAGCTTCAAAAAATAGTTAAAAAAATAGAGGTGCAGCGCAGTAAAAACTGAGAGATTAGTGAACAGAATTTCATATTTTAGAGCGGCGGAAATTGACATTTTGGTTTCAAAAGTTATTTTATGGTTCATTTATTTTCAGAGACCTGAACGTAGAATATCTTACTACTGGTGCCAAAAGGAATAACACAGCTCTCAATGAAGACTGAACCACTGCGCTTGTTTCTGTCGATTGATCTCTATCCTGAATGCTCTCAACTATGTTTAAAAATGAGTTGCGATTGATTTGAATACCTTTCAAAAATAAAGTGTGTTTATCCACAAGTTGGTACATTCTTTAATCATCAGCAAGCGCATGTGTCTAAAAATTATTTACTAATTTTTTTTAATTTGTTTTTTTTTAAGAAAATGCTCACATGAGCTACTTGGTAGTAAAGGTGTTTTTTCGTTATTTTTTAAAGTAAATTATCTCGGGTATTGCTTAGTTTAGGTTTTAAAATTACCAACATTTAGACAAACATTTCTCTATAAATTACTTTATTCGCCTTGAATAATAGGTTTTAACGAAGATATCATAACGATTCTTTGAAATAATCTATAAAATAGTGGGATAGCAGTTGTTTTAGCGCTAATTTTTTTTAAACAAATCAACTGTAATTGAAAAAAAATAATACAAAAATCACTTTCAAGCTTCAAAAAATAGTTAAAAAAATAGAGGTGCAGCGCAGTAAAAACTGAGAGATTAGTGAACAGAATTTCATATTTTAGAGCGGCGGAAATTGACATTTTGGTTTCAAAAGTTATTTTATGGTTCATTTATTTTCTGAGACCTGAACGTAGAATATCTTACTACTGGTGCCAAAAGGTATAACACAGCTCTCAATGAAGACTGAACCACTGCGCTTGTTTCTGTCGATTGATCTCTATCCTGAATGCTCTCAACTATGTTTAAAAATGAGTTGCGATTGATTTGAATACCTTTCAAAAATAAAGTGTGTTTATCCACAAGTTGGTACATTCTTTAATCATCAGCAAGCGCATGTGTCTAAAAATTATTTACTAATTTTTTTTAATTTGTTTTTTTTAAGAAAATGCTCACATGAGCTACTTGGTAGTAAAGGTGTTTTTTCTTTAATTTTAAAGTAAATTATCTCGGGTATTGCTTGGTTTAGGTTTTAAAATTACCAACATTTAGACAAACATTTCTCTATAAATTACTTTATTCGCCTTGAATAATAGGTTTTAACGAAGATATCATAACGATTCTTTGAAATAATCTATAAAATAGTGGGATAGCAGTTGTTTTAGCGCTAATTTTTTTTAAACAAATCAACTGTAATTGAAAAAAAATAATACAAAAATCACTTTCAAGCTTCAAAAAATAGTTAAAAAAATAGAGGTGCAGCGCAGTAAAAACTGAGAGATTAGTGAACAGAATTTCATATTTTAGAGCGGCGGAAATTGACATTTTGGTTTCAAAAGTTATTTTATGGTTCATTTATTTTCAGAGACCTGAACGTAGAATATCTTACTACTGGTGCCAAAAGGAATAACACAGCTCTCAATGAAGACTGAACCACTGCGCTTGTTTCTGTCGATTGATCTCTATCCTGAATGCTCTCAACTATGTTTAAAAATGAGTTGCGATTGATTTGAATACCTTTCAAAAATAAAGTGTGTTCATCCACAAGTTGGTACATTCTTTAATCATCAGCAAGCGCATGTGTCTAAAAATTATTTACTAATTTTTTTTAATTTGTTTTTTTTAAGAAAATGCTCACATGAGCTACTTGGTAGTAAAGGTGTTTTTTCTTTAATTTTAAAGTAAATTATCTCGGGTATTGCTTGGTTTAGGTTTTAAAATTACCAACATTTAGACAAACATTTCTCTATAAATTACTTTATTCGCCTTGAATAATAGGTTTTAACGAAGATATCATAACGATTCTTTGAAATAATCTATAAAATAGTGGGATAGCAGTTGTTTTAGCGCTAATTTTTTTTAAACAAATCAACTGTAATTGAAAAAAAATAATACAAAAATCACTTTCAAGCTTCAAAAAATAGTTAAAAAAATAGAGGTGCAGCGCAGTAAAAACTGAGAGATTAGTGAACAGAATTTCATATTTTAGAGCGGCGGAAATTGACATTTTGGTTTCAAAAGTTATTTTATGGTTCATTTATTTTCAGAGACCTGAACGTAGAATATCTTACTACTGGTGCCAAAAGGAATAACACAGCTCTCAATGAAGACTGAACCACTGCGCTTGTTTCTGTCGATTGATCTCTATCCTGAATGCTCTCAACTATGTTTAAAAATGAGTTGCGATTGATTTGAATACCTTTCAAAAATAAAGTGTGTTCATCCACAAGTTGGTACATTCTTTAATCATCAGCAAGCGCATGTGTCTAAAAATTATTTACTAATTTTTTTTAATTTGTTTTTTTTAAGAAAATGCTCACATGAGCTACTTGGTAGTAAAGGTGTTTTTTCTTTAATTTTAAAGTAAATTATCTCGGGTATTGCTTGGTTTAGGTTTTAAAATTACCAACATTTAGACAAACATTTCTCTATAAATTACTTTATTCGCCTTGAATAATAGGTTTTAACGAAGATATCATAACGATTCTTTGAAATAATCTATAAAATAGTGGGATAGCAGTTGTTTTAGCGCTAATTTTTTTTAAACAAATCAACTGTAATTGAAAAAAAATAATACAAAAATCACTTTCAAGCTTCAAAAAATAGTTAAAAAAATAGAGGTGCAGCGCAGTAAAAACTGAGAGATTAGTGAACAGAATTTCATATTTTAGAGCGGCGGAAATTGACATTTTGGTTTCAAAAGTTATTTTATGGTTCATTTATTTTCAGAGACCTGAACGTAGAATATCTTACTACTGGTGCCAAAAGGAATAACACAGCTCTCAATGAAGACTGAACCACTGCGCTTGTTTCTGTCGATTGATCTCTATCCTGAATGCTCTCAACTATGTTTAAAAATGAGTTGCGATTGATTTGAATACCTTTCAAAAATAAAGTGTGTTCATCCACAAGTTGGTACATTCTTTAATCATCAGCAAGCGCATGTGTCTAAAAATTATTTACTAATTTTTTTTTAATTTGTTTTTTTTTTAAGAAAATGCTCACATGAGCTACTTGGTAGTAAAGGTGTTTTTTCTTTAACTTTAAAGTAAATTATCTCGGGTATTTTAAAATGCTACAATGATTCGGAAGATTTTATGATTGTCTCTTAAGAATATATATATTTTCATAGATCAGTTAAGTTCAGAAAGTATCTTTCATAATGAGGGAGAGGTTAAGGAAAGTCCGGAGAGGGTAGTTTGTGTCACCCAATGTAATGTTTAGATCTCCTAGTGCCCTTCTATGCGACAATGCAGTGCATAGGTAAAGAAACGCTCGTGGGAGATGACAAAATTGCCCTCATTCTAATAGTAAGGCAGTCACTTCGTTTGTAGGTTTATACTCTTAATCTTTCTGTAGAATGACCATTTATATTGGTTACTGCCGTAAGAACCTATATCATGTAAGTGAAAAAACTCTCATGGATTTAGGTTCGACAGGCAGTGATTCGAATTAGTCTATATTTTAGTGTTTTATTGACTTTAACCTGTTTTCTCCCATCGTTGCGAGAACCCTCCCATCTGTACTCATCGGTCTTTGAATGTTTCTGTTGCGAGCAGGCGTTTGTGTACGGGCGCATGCGTTATGCCGCAGCTGGAGCATTCCAATACTAATGTCAAGAAGCAATGATGGGTATGGAAGGGAGAATTGCTGTTGTAATACTTGCGGTGCTCGGAAATAGGCTGAAGTGTGAAGGTTCCGGGTTCGAGCCTATCACTCCGTCATTCATCTAACGGTCTGGAGTTTTGGGCGGTTTGCTCCAGATGCACTGGCGGCTCATGTGTTATTTAAAGGGAGGATCACAAAATAAATTTCGAAAATTAGATATGCATACTAGCTGCGTACCCGTTCTTCGTACGGTAAGGAAAAGAACATTTTCCTTACACAAATAATTCGAATTCAAACCATTGATGCGGAATCTAAAAAAGGGAGAAATTATTTAAATCGTGATGAAACGTCGACGTCATGAGTGCAAATCTGAGATGACTGGAACATGATGGCACAAAAACTATGCCAGTGTCACTGGCGATCAAAAAGGAAGTAACTTCTCTTGGATGACCTTGTTTTGGCTTTTTCTCGATGGATCCCGTATCGTAAAACTGCTTCTATAAGTTGCACACGACGGTAGGCGTTAAAATGAACTGTCTCCAAATCCGGAGAATATTCTGCTTCTAGTCTCCACACATGGGATCTACGTCAAGGGGTGAGGTGTCCTCCGTGGGGTTCTTTCTAAGGGGTCCTAACTCGTATTTACGCTACGTTTTGGAGGAAATCAGCCATACATGTTTCCTAATATATGCATGTTACGAGTACAAATTTATTTTCCGAACGGTATACAAGAAAACTCCGAACGGTTAGGTCGGTCGACACGACTTGTTTTGAACCAGAAGCCTACCGTCTCCCAGTTCAAAGCGCTATGCGATCGGCCACTGGTCAGACTAAGTCATTGCTAGGGGAATCTTATAAGCATATGGGACCTTTGTTGTGCACATGATTGCAATGTCATTCTCGTACACGATAAATCCTCAGGTGATTTATTTTTGATTTTCATTTTCCTGCCACATTCGCTCCAATTACGGAACGAGGTCATCAACAGTCCGTGCCAGATGCAATCGCCTTCCCATCATATCCCAGACACGCTCGATGGGAGAGAGATCTGGCGATCTGGCAGGCCAAGGAAGAGTTTGGCAAGCTTGTAGACAGTTTAGAGCAACACGATCCGTATGTGGTCTGGCATTGTCCTGCTGAAAAACCAGCCCAGGGCACTGCAAAAGGAACGGTAGCAAACAGGTCTTAGGATGTCGTCCACGTACCGCTGTGCAGTAAGTGTACCTCTAATGACGACCAAAGGGGTCCGGCTGCCAAGGCACCCCAGACCATAATGCCTTGTTGAGGGCCGGTGTGGCGTGCAATAGTGAAAGCAGGATCCCCCTTCTGCCCTGTGCGTCTCCAAACACGTCTTCGATGATCGTCAGGACATAGTTGGAAGCGGGATTCGTCGCTAAAGACTATACGCCCCCAGTCGGCATCATTCCAACCTGATCGAGCCCTGCACCACTGTAATCTGGCTCGGCAGTGTGCAGGCGTGAGTGGCAGGTGGACTAACGGTCGGCGCGAGCGTAGATTTCGCTCTCTCAACCGTCTGTGAATGGTCATGATGGACACTGGTGTTTGGGTTGAACGTCTGATGGTTCATAGAGATGAAGAAAGCGCTGTGACAGCTGATCAGACCATCACTCTGTCCTCACGATCTGTTGTAGCCCTAGGTCGACCGCTACCATCCTGACGCTGCACTCTGCCATTTTCCACCCATCCTTGCCAGCATCTCCGAATCGTCGCATCGCTTCGACTCAAATGACGAGCGATTCTCCGATTAGTCACACCGGCCTCTTTCAATCCAATGATACGACCTCTGTCAATCTCTGACAGTTGCTCGTAATGAGCACGAATCCTGCAGCGAGGCATTTTTTAAGTTGTTGAAAGGTCATCTGAATCGCAATCAAACCGAAAGTTTTAACAACCGTTGAAGAACTGCTCCTTATATACGTCTGCTGGATGCGCAGTTCCGATGCGCTAGAGATCAAACTATTCATTCATTGGACACCAAATTTGAATCATTTGCATATCTGTTCAAAACATTCATGCATACGAAATTTCAAAGCAATCGGATGATTGTTTCTTGGTGCGTCGATTTTTTTGTTATAGAGTGTATTTATGCTGGGCCAACTATATGAGATTTGTATCTCGCATTTGATAAATAATATATTATTGCTGCAACGTGGGATCAATACCCAACTGTCCGATTTCCATTTACACAGTCACAGCAATAATGCCGAAAATATTCGTGGCTTTGACGTTTAGGATTGCAGTCAATGTAACAAAGTTTGCTATTAATGTGTGGCGATCTTACTTGCAGTTTCAAGGTATTGCATGCATCTTGAGCATGCAACTGATTTTCTTTCCCCATTAGTTCAGCTAAATAGCAAATCGCTTGTGAAAGCTGCTAGGTGCCAGTGAAAAGTACTTTTAACTCCTTTTCAGAAAGCTCGGGAAACTCAGGAAATTCTGAAGCAAGCAATTGATGAAAAGGTTCTTTTCGTCGATTACAGTTGTGAATCAGCAGCTCGTTGGCAAGTGATTAATTTATGTTCTGTCTATCACACATATTTTTAATGATTCATCGTGTAACTCTATATCAACATTTTTGACTCTTGCCATATATATCTTGTGGATATCTAGCAATGCGTGAAAGAGATCTTATGTTCGATAGTATTTTGTTGTCTAATACGTTATCTAAGAGCCAGAACTTTTGCAAAAATGCACCGTCAACTCTTTTGACAATTCGCCTTACTTCGGTCACTTTCCTAAACTCATTAGTTTCAGTAGTTGTAAGTTGATACCGTCTTCCCTTTATTGTTGGCATCAGTTTTTTGTAGACTTTCTCAGTAATGTAACGTCTCTAAATTTACGGTCTGCAATTATAAGATCGTTCTGATGTAAAAGAGTTTGCAAACCAAGAGGATCACCCAATACGATTTTCGTTATTTAGCATTATTACATATTATTAAATATATTATTGCATATTATTATTACATATTATTATTACATATTATTAAATTATTATTACTGATGAAAAAAACCCAAAAACGTTTTAATAGGCTAGTTGATATCACCAAGCATTGATATACTTTTTATGACCTGTCAAAAAGCGCAATTTTTTCAAAGATTATTGAAATTTAATTCAAATTAAAAGCGTCAACATAGTGGTCGTATGGTGGTCCAATTACTTTAAAAAAATGTTTTTGCAATGTTGCACCTCTTGGATTTTAATGAAATTTGGCATGCTGTTAGGCAAGACATAAGCAGTTATTGCATATATTTTTCAAAATGGTACTTCAATTAGATCTTATAGAAATCGATTGAAATTTTTTTTATTTGCCTTTTATTACTACTTTTATTTAGGCTTGTCCCATAGGAAACTGCCATAAAATAACTTTAAAGTGTTCCATAATACTTCCATTTAGATTTATGTTCGTAGCTTTAAATTAACTACGATGTATCGCTTTGAAAAAAGTCGTCTATGGATACTTTTTATTCAAATAGCTCCTCAACTAAGATATAGAGCTAATACCTACTCGATCAATTACTATGAGCGACCTCTACAATATAGAATATGTAGAATAACGATATAATATAGAATATATAGAATATTGATATAGATTCCTATTGGGGGGCACTTTCGCCATGGAAGTATTGTATCCTGAGGAAATCTCCTCAGTATAAATTTTTTAAATAATTTATCCGGAATTTTTCTTAAAACCGTGTGATAAAAACAAAAATATTTTGCACGTGTGGTTTCGTCGCCAAAAGGGCGATGTCTGCATCGTTTCTGGTTGCCTTTCGGCGTTTTTTTTTTATGTTGTGTCGGAGCGGGATTTTTCAATATGAGAGAGGTGTGCACTTCGGTTTTGAGAAGGAATTTTTAGCTTCGTGATGTTTTTGATTATAAATTGTGATATATATATATAGAAATACTGAGGTCAACTGAGAATAAGTAATCTCGAGGGTCTCTACTTAAAAATTGGTGTGATGGTAAATTTCTTGTGCCTGTTATGAAAAATAAAGGGTAAAATGTCTCACATTGGATGTATATTTTTGCCGTGATGTACTTCATGCTCTCCCCCCAGGAGCAGGTGGTGTAGCGGTAAGACAATTATCGTTTTCAATTTTAATATATATTAATTATACCAACATGCATCTTGATTAAAGTTCGGACCTGGCATTCCCATTTGGGATATTGCGAACACTGTTTCTTTTTGCTGTGTACTAGCCACTATTTAAATACCGTGAGTATATGTATTCTGTTTATATTTTTGAGAACAACAATTTTCAAAAAGAAATCTTTAGGACAAATGGTGCCTCACCAGTTCTTGATGCATAACGGTTAATGCTAATTGATAATATGTGAAGATAATTTTAAGTGCATACATAAGGAAAATAATAATAATAATAAAAATAGCAATAATAAGAAAAATTAACATTTACAGAAATTTTTTTTGAAAAATAGCCAACATCATGGAAACGTCCAACAAAGTTTCCATAAACATAAATTCTTATGATGGGGACCCTACTCTATTTGATTTCTTTGCCGAGCAAATAAAATCGGTATGTACTCTCAATAAATTATCAAATGAAGCTGCTCTCATGTTTGTGAAGTCAAAACTCACAGGAGCAGCATTAAGATTGTACATTGAATCACCTACTTTGAAAGATGTTAAAACGTACACGGTATTACTAACTGAGTTGAAAAATTTTTTCATTTCCCCTGCACAGTCTTCTGCTGTACAAGAACTAAAAACAATAACAATGCTTCCTAATGAGAACATTCCTTCAATTGCTCACAGAATAGCAAAACTGACTAAACAGGTGTATCCGAATTTGACAGATAATGCTTCTTTACAGCAAATAATGCTGGTGTCTTTAATGCAAGCTGTTCCGAATTCCATCAAGGTAAAGTTGGTTGAAAAACAATGCAAAACCTTTGATGAGGCTGTAACACATGCAAAAGCTCTGTTTGAACAATATTCGAGACACAATATTTTAAACTACCTTGTCGAGAATCAATCACAAAATTTTGCGGATGATCTTTCATTACTGAAAGAGCAAGTAAATTTAGTAAAAACCAAAAATGAAAATGTACAAGCTAATAAACACACTAGTAAGGAAGGTTACAGGAAATCGAACAAAAATTTCTTCAATAAAAATCGCTACAACAATGTGACATCTCACAGGCAACACTCTAAAATGAATGCAAAGTACTTTGGTTCCAATAGCCAAGATAAGCAAACCGTTGTGTGTGCATATTGCGATCGCAAGGGACACACAGCAAAGTATTGCCGGATACTCAAACGCGACAATCAATTTGACGGACGCAGGAATATTTATAGTAGACACAGTCAAGTAGTCAATCCTTCTAGAAAAGGGGAACAAGGGCGTGCTCGAGAACAACATAGCTACTGTCTTCAGCCTACGATAGCGCCAGCTGCTCCAGCAACAACTCATAATAATGAAACATGTTTAAATAATTGCAATATATCATCTAGCTTGCATGGCTGTGCTCGTAACTGTGCATCAGAGAACCTTCACCCAAACTTCCTGTGAGAAGCGGAAATTCAGAGCCGTCCGCTTCTCATGAATTTAGTGCCCCTAGTTTTGTTTCATCACAATTTCTTTAAAATCGAGTTCCTCCTGATATACAACAGAGAAGTACACAGAATTATACATACAATAAAAATGCTTCCACACAAACATTCTTTGAAAATGATGATCATGTTGTAACACAAGAACATATAGCTTCACGACACGTCAGCAACGAAAGCTATTCAAACAAGCAACCTAACTCATTCTGACACTTTTCAAGAATTTGTGTTTTCAGTCAATCAAGCTCACAATCCTTTACCTGTAATTGATATAATTTTAGTCAAGTTAAATTTTCCATTTTTGATTGACTCAGGATCCTCCATCTGCATAATGGACACTGAATTTTTTCACTCCATAAAATCTTTCACAAAATATAAGTTTTTGGCCAGAACAGTTACAATTTCCACCATAAACTCTGATGTCAAGTTTTCTGGATGTGTAGACATTTCTTTTAGAATAAACAATATTCATTTTAGACATAATTTTTTCCTGGTCAGGATGCCCCATAACTCGCCATTCAGAGGAATTTTGGGCACCGACTTTTTGAAGAAAGAATCCATTATTGTAGATTTCAACACAAATACAGTGAAAGTTAAAAACCTAAAAATTCCTTTTGTGTCTCCTGTTCAGTCTCAAGAAAAACTTCTTAATAATATTGAAAATAGGGAAATCTCTATAACAGAGATTTCTGAAGGGACTTGTCCGTCAAATAGACATGCAAATGACTCAGAAAATGGCATATCCCTGTCAGTAACTGAAAACAATTCCAGCAAGAATTCAAACACAGTAAAAGTTTGCAGAAAAACAGTCATCCCTCCAAAGGAACAAAAGTACACAGAAGTCCGTATGCAAATGCATGGAAATTTTAAAGACTTTCTTTTTGAACCTTTCCACAGAATCAAAAACACAAAAACAAACACATCACTACATTCAGTTCCTGAAGTAAATGAAGAAATGTCAAATGTCAAGTGCAAAAGCACGCATAGTGGTCAAATTTCACAAAGTGATAAAAGAACGCATAAGGGCAAAAACGAAATAAGTTTCCATATTTTGGTTGAGAATTTGTCAGATAAACCAGTTCACATCAACAAAAACTCAGCAATAGGTGAATATTTTGAAATTGATGGTATAAGTGAAATTGATGAAGATAACCAGAACACAAATGTAGAACAAATTCATTTAATACAAGCAGATGATCAAATCAAAAATATTAGAGAACAAGAATTTAACCTACAAAATTTTAATATAAAACACTTAATAGGTCATGAACGTCAGGAATTTGAGGAGCTACTTACAAAATACAAACAGGTCTTTGCTACTTCCCTAAAAGCTATGGGACATACTGATCTGGTGATACCAAAGTTATCATTTACGAGTGAATATCCTCGTCGATCACCACCCTTTCCCATTCCTCAGATTTTGCTGAAGGAAACGAAAGAACAACTTGATGAGATGCTAGAAGCTGGAATCATCTACAAGACCATTTCAGATTGGTCTAGCCCTTTATTGCTCGTCAAAAAAAAGTTAGGTCCTGATGGAAAACAAAAATATCGTCTAGCACTTGACCTTCGGCTAATAAACACAATAATCACACAAAGTGCATACCCCCTTCCCAAAATTGCAGACGTAATAAACAACATATCACAATACCAGTATTTCTCCAATTTAGATTTGCAGTCTGCTTACCATCAAATTGCATTGCCCGAGGAGTACAGGCCAGTGTTGTCATTTAACACTCCTTTTGGTGCCTATTGCTATAATAGGTTAGTTTTCGGCCTCAAGAACTCTGCGTCAATTTTTCAACATTTAATTGATAAAATCATTGATGAGATAAATATTCCAGGCATCCTAGCATATCAAGACGACATAGTTGTCGCTGCTAACACTTTTGAAGAATCTGTTGAAAAACTATCTAAATTGTTTGAGTGTTTCCAAAAGTATAATTTAACTTTGTCTCCAGCTAAGTGCAATTTTCATAACACAAGCATTAACTATTTAGGTTTTGAAATATCTAAACACATTGTTAAACCGATCAAGCAAAACATCACAAAAATTACTGGATTTCCTATTCCAGATACAAAAAGAAGACTAAAAAAATTCATTGGCTTATGCGGTTTTTATCGACATCTTATTCCAAAATTTGCCCAATTGACAGCAGATCTCAATGACCTTACTACCCCTAAAGCACAGTTCAAGCTAACAGAAAAACATAAGGAATCATTTAGCAAATTCCAGGAGATATTCTTTAAAGAACCATTTCTTAGACAACCCAACTGGCAGGAGAAGTTCTACCTTAACACTGATGCTTCAACCTCTGCCATTTCGGCATGTTTGTTGCAGAAGTTTGATGGTGAATTGCTTCCCGTCTCGTACTTTTCTAAAACTTTAAACAAACACGAAAAGAATTACCCAGCCATTAAACTGGAACTTATGGCCATAGTCAAGGGAGTTCAAGCGTTTAAATATTATCTCTTCAACAGAGAATTTGTTGTACTCAGTGATAGCGAACCACTTAAGCACTACAAGAGGATTTCTTCTCCTACCGACCTTACAACTCGTTGGTTGTTAGCCCTCAGTGAATATAACTTCACATTTCAGCATATTGCTGGACAGAAAAATGTCCTCGCTGATTATTTCTCCAGAATTCCCGTGGAGTTACCGAAGAAAGATGTCGAAACAGAACCTAACCTTTTAAAGTCAAATGAAATTTTACCTGTTGAGGAAATTTCTCACTCTCAAAAGGAGTTCTGCAATCAAATGTCACATACTGTGAACACAAAAGATCCCTTGCTAGAAATCTCGACCCAGACTTTCCTACATGAACAACTAAATGATCCTGAACTGGGAAAAATATACAACAACATTAAAATGGGAAAACAATTGAAGAGACATCAGGACTTTCAGATTTCTCCAAATAATCAACTTCTCTACAAAAACATAAAAATCAATCATTCGGAGCAGTGCAAATCCTTTGCACCAAGACTAGTCGTTCCAAAGTCACTCATTCCAAAAGTTCTCAGAATAACTCACATTGGGCATCTGGGAATTGCCAAAACTTACGCACTACTTCAAGAGAGATATTTTTGGAGAGGAGCATATCAGGATACTAAACAGTATGTTGAGTCTTGCACTATTTGCCTCCAATCGAAACCACAGAAGATTCCACAAGCACCGTTTCAAGATACATTTGTACCAAGTCATCCAGGAGAAATGATCTCTATGGACCTAGTTGGCCCCTTTAAAAACAAGATGTACGTATTAACAGTAATTGACATTTTCTCAAGACACATGGAACTGTATCCACTGAAAAATATCACTGCAGCAAACAGTTTCAGAAAAATTTTTTAAAATATATATCTACACATGGGCGACCAGCACAGGTTTTATGCGATTTGGGAAACCAATTTACTGCAGAGATTTTCAAATTCGTGAACAAAGTGTTGCAAATCAATCTTATGCACACCAGTGTAGCACACCCACAGGCGAATGGAATTTCAGAACGCATCAACACCAGTATTAAATCCACTATCAATGCTCTGCAGTTTGAAGGCCATTCTTTTCTTCATGCCATTGATCTACACAAAGCAATTTATAATGCTTCAAAACATCCAGCAACAGGATTTTCACCTAACAACATTCATTTTGCCCGTGACCTTTCTTTGTTCACTGACACCCTGGACCTGACTCAAACCCCAAAGAATAATACCTCTGATTACAAGATGTTCCAAATTCTAGAGGCCATAGAAAGCATATATCGCTTGGTCTTCAACAATCTGAAGGTTTCCCAAGAGCTCAACAAGGCACGTCAGAATTCAAGCAAAAAGCTCAGGATGTTCAACAGTGGTGATAGGGTGTACATCAAAACACCAGCTGCTTTCAAACAAAAATTGGACGGTCCATTTAAAATCATAAAAAAATTAGGCCCAGTTAATTATCTAGTACAAAGGGATGGAAACCCCAATTATAGAAAGTTTGTTGTACACACTAACAGGATTGTTCTATCTAAGCCCAGACCAGATAGACTCATTGAGTCTACCACGGGAACTTATGGTTCTCATCATCAAATTACAAAAAAAAATAATCCAGTCTCTTTCCAGCAGAGTGTCTACCCTTTTCCTGTAGGAGATGCTCCAGGTGTGGGAAATCAAACTCCAACGCCAGAGGCCCTTCTAGCCTGTTGCACCGTATCCCTGTTGCTCCATCCGAGGATGATGTCAATCAGGAGGTAATCGTCTACGATCATGGGAAGGATGACGAGACTCCCTGGCATGCTCCCAACCTTTCTAATGAGATTTCAGGTGATGAAGCACGTTCCTCAACTTTTACCCGGAGGATACCCTCTACCTCTCCAAGAAATCGTCCTGTAACACCTTCTGCAGATTCCCCACTAGGTGAGAGGAGGCTCATATCCTCTCGGTCTCCTTTTCCGACCCTGTCTACAGCCTCCGCAACAAATGTTTCTGAGAGGAGGTCCATACCCTCTCGCACAGAACTTGAAGTTATGGCATCATCTCCTCCACCTGGCCTCACAGGGATGGCAGACCCTGTTCCAAATACCAGCGGCTCTCCTGCTTTCACCAAGGTGACCACTGCACCCTCGACTCCTGTGTGTGTGTTGTTCCTCCTGTCCCTGATGTGCCAATAACTCCCAAACATCGATTAAAGGGTAGCAGTCGATACAACCTGCGCCCTCGTCATTAATTTGAACTATTACTTTTCTGAATAGAACTCTGATAACTTTTTACCTTTATGCTGTCGTTCAAATTTTTCTCACACTTTGATATTATATGCACTGAACTTTACACAGACAGATAAACTTTTTTCTAGCCATCATACATCTATACTTCTTTTACATATATATATTATTTCTCAAGTGTTGATATAAAATGTTTTTCTATTGTGTATAACGTGACAACTTATTATTTTAATTATGATGTTTGTATCTTGAGTATTATGTTTCTATTTTGATTATGACATTTTGTATTCGGTATATTGATTTTTCTCAGATGTTGATAATACTAATATTCATATTAATATGCAAATTTTGCTGTATGGAAGTAAGGTATTAAGGTGGTTTTACTTACAGGTCTTTACAGTATGTTGTATTATTAAGACAGGTGTGAAAATTTTTCTGCTGGCAGAAAATTTCTTTCATGTGTGTCTGATTAATATTTCTCTTCACTTCTTTCCTTCTCTCTCCTCTTGTGGCCTGATCAACCACAAGCTCAGTTACTCTTTTCTTTTTAATCATCTGTTTACAAGCTCAAAGAATTACCTTGATTTGTTTACTACAATATAATAGTATTATGGTTTATCAACAATGAGTGCTATGCTTATGTGTGAACATTTTTTTCCTTCTATGTATAATTTTTCTTGGTGTTTTACATTTTGAGTGCATTCACAAGGTATATATTTTATCATGAGATTTTGGATTTTTGGTTGCAGTCAGATAAAAAAAAAAAAAAAAGGGGGGGGGGGAATATTTTTCGGTTGTGAATGAAACTTTATGCAAATATACTTTTTTTTCCTTTTGTGTAGTTGGCCAACTAACATTGTGTACTTATCATATTTTTTTACATAACCAAGAACTTTTTGTATCTTTGTGTGATGGGTACTTTAGAAAATTATGTCTTCTGTAAGAATGAGGGAGTTATGATGTGCAAACTTGTAAGGGTAAGGTGCTCCTTTTGTTTTGTGTGAAGTTTACATAATGTGTTTAACATTTCAGTGAAAATTTCATTGTTGCATTGAATTTATGTGCCAGACTTTGTTCTAGAGACCTTGGGAACTTGATCTCAGTTTTTTTGTTGTGTAGCGAAGGGGAGTATATCCTGAGGAAATCTCCTCAGTATATTTTTTAAAATAATTTATCCGGAATTTTTCTTAAAACCGTGTGATAAAAACAATAATATTTTGCACGTGTGGTTTCGTCGCCAAAAGGGCGATGTCTGTATCGTTTCTGGTTGCCTTTCGGCGTTTTTTTTTTTATGTTGTGTCGGAGCGGGATTTTTCAATATGAGAGAGGTGTGCACTTCGGTTTTGAGAAGGAATTTTTAGCTTCGTGATGTTTTTGATTATAAATTGTGATATATATATATAGAAATACTGAAGTCAACTGAGAATAAGTATTCTCGAGGGTCTCTACTTAAAAATTGGTGTGATGGTAAATTTCTTGTGCCTGTTATGAAAAATAAAGGGTAAAATGTCTCACATTGGATTTATATTTTTGCCGTGATGTACTTCATGCTTCTCCCCCAGGAGCAGGTGGTGTGGCGGTAAGACAATTATCGTTTTCAATTTTAATATATATTAATTATACCAACATGCATCTTGATTAAAGTTCGGACCTTGGCATTCCCATTTGGGATATTGCGAACACTGTTTCTTTTTGCTGTGTACTAGCCACTATTTAAATACCGTGAGTATATGTATTCGTTTTATATTTTTGAGAACAACAATTACAAAAAGAATTCTTTAGGACATATGGCTAGACCATTTCTTGGTTAAGTAGTATCTTTTTTTCCATGACATCCGATACGTTCGATCAGCAAGCGATCTCTAGATCGAGCTCTGTTAGGAAATAACTGAGTGCAGTGAATTGTGTAAGCATCGCATCGGAATCCCATCGACTGTGTGAAGATATTAGATGTATTCATTAAAATATTATTATTTTCTTTGAAGACATAACACTATACTATATGAAGTACCCATCGTCGTCGGGTTAGTATGTAATGCAAATTTCCAGAATTCCTTAATTTCCGACAGCATTGTTGAGTAAAAAGCAAGATTATAACTTGTGTTTATTTGTTAAAAGATTGCAGGTTACAGAGTAACAAAGTGACGAGTACAATTGACAATGGAGATGTTTTTTTAAATTTTCAATATTAAAGTTTCATTTAGGGTTAAGGAGGTTTTCAATTCAAGAGGTCACTCCTAACCTGCAACAAAATTTTGTCTGATTCACCGTAAATATTTTACCACTATGCTTCAGGAAAATTCTGCACAATTTTCACAAAATCTAAAATAGCAAATAATTTTCTAAAAAGGTTAAAATTCAAAATTTTAAATAATTTTCGACATTTATTGTTTTTGTCGTTGACGATCATGTTGCTAAATTTCATTCTATTTCATTTTTGAGGAATACGAAAGGAAACATTCATATAAATTTAGCAAAATCTCAAAATCTATGAAATATTTAAAAAAAATTTGGCATCTATAGTTTAAATTAACTTGCCATTTAACATAATTTCAAATTTCATTCTATTCCATTGCCATTTCTCAGGAATGCAATAAACATGGACTTAAATTTTACAAAATCTCGAAATCTAAAAAAGAAAAAAAAAAAAATTGAAATACTTCGACGCCTAAAGTGACCACCCGAGACTACCCTAAATTTTATTTCATTCGTTTGAATGGTTTATACAAAAAAGAGAAATATTTCAACATTTTGAATGAATTTTCGCAAAATCTCAAAATCTAATTATTTTTTTTTAATGTTCATTACATAAGTTGCGTCTGACCTTCATTCGCCACCAGTGTTTGTGCACCAACTGAACTGTTCCGAGAATTAACGTCAAAATCAACTCTAGCAATGCTCCAGGTGCCTTTCAGTGTCTATGGTTGGTTCAGTGTCTGGAGTCGGGCGCCACCTCACTTGTACTGCTGTGCAGCCAGTATGCAAATACTGTGCAGAATATAAGAAGCTTACACGTGCAGTACTCGCAGCAGCATAATTTTGTCAGTTCCCTAGTTTAGCGCTAGCGTATAGCTGAGTGCATAATGCCCGACCGTACTGTGACGGCTCTTGCACCTGGAACTTTATAACTTTATATACCGATAATCTTTGTTCTAATATTTTGTTTGTTGAGTTTTATTAAAAGTTGTTAGTTGCTGTTCACTTCATCTTTTAATGAAATTAATGATGTTTAAGCAAAAAAGTAAAACCTTCTGATATAAGTCAAGTGTGGCTTCCGTAAACTAAAAGTTGAAAGACCCACAAATATTTTTCAAATAACATATTCCACAATATTTTTTTTAATTTATTTTCCGAATGTTTATATCAAAGTACTTATTTATAAAGGGATATATGTTCATTTCACTCTGCTTAGGAAGCTATTTTCTTTATATGTTCTGAATTAAATTCAGCTCTATGGCTTCCTCGCGATCAGCATGCACCACTAGATAGTCCACATTCAAATGATTCAAATGATAGTCCACATTCTGAATAATTACCCGAGACTATACCGTTTATCTAAAAAAAAAAGGTGTGTGTATAATGCTCGAGCTTTGATATTATAATAGAATAATAATAATTATAATTAATATTATTTTTCATAAAATTAGTTTATCACTTATTACTTCCTTGTACGTAGTATAAGGAAGTAATGTGATCCCGAAAAATTTTGGGGGCCAAATTTCGACAAAAAAACCGCTTTTGACTACCTCTAAATTTAACTTAAAAAATTTTTTCGATGCATCTCATCGTAGGCTAGCATGCACGATCATATTAACGCGTCTTTAACTCATTTTGACCAGCGGCGAGTCTACTGTGGCCAGTTTTTCCATGCCGTCTGCACGTACGTATGTATGTAACTCGCATATCTCAAAAACTATTGGTCGTAAAATGTTGAGATTTAATATTTAGGATTGTTCTATGATCTAGTTGTGCACCTCCCCTTTTGGTGGCAATCGAATGGATAGTTTATGTACAGGACCGCCCAAAAGATTCGAAATACATTACGCTCTATGGGCCGAAATTCATTAAACTCGCCTAACTCAAAAGCTATTAGGCATAGAATGTCGAAACTTCATATTTTGGATAGTTGTAACATCTAGTAGTGCACCTCCCCTTTTGGTTCCATTCGACTGGATAGTTTATCTACAGGACTGCCCAAAACATTCGAAATACATCCCGCTCAATGGGCCGAAATTCATTAAACTCGCATATCTCAAAAACTGTTAGGTGTACAATGTTGAAACTTTATATTTAGGATTGTTGTAACATCTTGTTGTGCACCTCCCCTTTCGGTTCATTCGACGGGATAGTTTATCTACAGAACCGCCCAAAAGATTCGAAATACATTACGCTCTAAGGGCCGAAATTCATCAAAGCGTTTTTTAGAGGTATTGGGCTATTTCAAACGACTCAGAAGTGATATATGCTGTAAAGAGTTAGAAAATGAATTTCTCCATTAAAAAAAGTGTCTTTGTAATTTATAGTTCTGCTACAGGAACACTCAAAAGATTTCCAATACATTACGGTCAATGGCAATTTTAGGGGCATTCATCCATTTCAAGCACAATACCGTCCTACCACATAAGTTAGGTAATGGTCCGACCACGGTCACGTGCCTCCCTCAAGAACTATGCCAAAAGTCGCCAAGCTTGGCGACTTTTGGTGTACGTGTGTGCATATTTAACTCTCAAATCTCAAAAACTATTATGAAATTTCATATATAAGAATGTTGTAACATCTAGTTGTGCATCTCGATTTTTGGTTCCAATCTACCCAATTTACAGGACCACCGGAAAGAATTTCAGTACTTTAATGTCTATGGACATCTTCAATATAATACTACTGTAGATAGTCATTGTTTGGTACATGCCCAAAATCTCGCCGTCTGTCCTCGACCTTGTCGAGTTTTGGCGAAATATCGCCAAATTTGGCGATAGTCAGTCATTTGGTCCATGCCCAAAGTATCGCCATTTGTCATCGTTCTTGGCGAGTTTTGGCAAAATATCGCCAAATTTGGCGATAATCTGTCATTGTTTGGTTCATGCTTAAAATCTCGCCAAATGTCGTCGATATTGACGAGTTTCGCCGAAATATCGCCAAATTTGGCGCTAAAAATTATTTCGTATTTTGTATAACTCTAAAACTAACCCGTAGATTTTTTACTTCCTTGTACGTAGTATAAGGAAGTAATGTGATCCCGAAAAATTTTGGGGGCCAAATTTCGACAAAAAAACCGATTTTGACTACCTCTAAATTTAATTTTAAGAATTTTTTCGATGCATCTCATCGTAGGCTAGCATGCACGATCATATTAACGCGTCTGCAACTCATTTTGACCAGCGGCGAGTCTATTGTGGTCAGTTTTTCCATGCCGTCTGTACGTACGTACGTACGTATGTATGTAACTCGCATATCTCAAAAGCTATTGGTCGTAGAATGTTGAGATTTGATATTTAGGATTGTTCTATGATCTAGTTGTGCACCTCCCCTTTTGGTCGCAATCGAATGTATAGTTTATGTACAGGACCGCCCAAAAGATTCGAAATATATTACGCTCTATGGGCCGAAATTCATTAAACTCGCATATCTTAAAAACTATTAGGCGTAGAATGTTGAAACTTCATATTTAGGATAGTTGTAACATCTAGTTGTGCACCTCGCCTTTTGGTTCCATTCGACTGGATAGTTTATTTACAGGACCGCCCAAAACATTCGAAATACATTACGCTCAATGGGCCGAAATTCATTAAACTCGCATATCTCAAAAACTATTAGGCGTAGAATGTTGAAACTTTATATTTAGGATTGTTGTAACATCTAGTTGTGCACCTCCCCTTTCGGTTCCATTCGACTGGATAGTTTATCTACAGAACCGCCTAAAAGATTCGAAATACATTACGCTCTATGGGCCGAAATTCATCAAAGCGTTTTTTAGAGGTATTGGGCTATTTCAAATGACTCAGAAGTGATATACGCTGTAAAGAGTTAGAAAATGAGTTTCTCCATTAAAAAAAGTGTCTTTATCATTTACAGTTCTGCTACAGGAACACTCAAAAGATTTCCAATACATTACGGTCAATGGCAGTTTTAGGGGCAGTCATCCATTTAAAGCACAATACCGTCCTACCACATAAGTTAGGTAATGGTCCGACCACGGTCACGTGCCTCCCTCAAGAACTATGCCAAAAGTCGCCAAGCTTGGCGACTTTTGGTGTACGTGTGTGCATATTTAACTCTCAAATCTCAAAAACTATTATGAAATTTCATATATAAGAATGTTGTAACATCTAGTTGTGCATCTCGATTTTTGGTTCCAATCTACCCAATTTACAGGACCACCGGAAAGAATTTCAGTACTTTAATGTCTATGGACATCTTCAATATAATACTACTGTAGATAGTCATTGTTTGGTACATGCCCAAAATCTCGCCGTCTGTCCTCGACCTTGTCGAGTTTTGGCGAAATATCGCCAAATTTGGCGATAGTCAGTCATTTGGTCCATGCCCAAAGTATCGCCATTTGTCATCGTTCTTGGCGAGTTTTGGCAAAATGTCGCCAAATTTGGCGATAATCTGTCATTGTTTGGTTCATGCTTAAAATCTCGCCAAATGTCGTCGATATTGACGAGTTTCGCCGAAATATCGCCAAATTTGGCGCTAAAAATTATTTCGTATTTTGTATAACTCTAAAACTAACCCGTAGATTTTTTACTTCCTTGTACGTAGTATAAGGAAGTAATGTGATCCCGAAAAATTTTGGGGGCCAAATTTCGACAAAAAAACCGATTTTGACTACCTCTAAATTTAATTTTAAGAATTTTTTCGATGCATCTCATCGTAGGCTAGCATGCACGATCATATTAACGCGTCTGCAACTCATTTTGACCAGCGGCGAGTCTATTGTGGTCAGTTTTTCCATGCCGTCTGTACGTACGTACGTACGTACGTATGTATGTAACTCGCATATCTCAAAAGCAATTGGTCGTAGAATGTTGAGATTTGATTTTTAGGATTGTTCTATGATCTAGTTGTGCACCTCCTCTTTTGGTCGCAATCGAATGTATAGTTTATGTACAGGACCGCCCAAAAGATTCGAAATACATTACGCTCTATGGGCCGAAATTCATTAAACTCGCATATCTTAAAAACTATTAGGCGTAGAATGTTGAAACTTCATATTTAGGATAGTTGTAACATCTAGTTGTGCACCTCCCCTTTTGGTTCCATTCGACTGGATAGTTTATTTACAGGACCGCCCAAAACATTCGAAATACATTACGCTCAATGCGCCGAAATTCATTAAACTCGCATATCTCAAAAACTATTAGGCGTAGAATGTTGAAACTTTATATTTAGGATTGTTGTAACATCTAGTTGTGCACCTCCCCTTTCGGTTCCATTCGACTGGATAGTTTATCTACAGAACCGCCTAAAAGATTCGAAATACATTACGCTCTATGGGCCGAAATTCATCAAAGCGTTTTTTAGAGGTATTGGGCTATTTCAAATGACTCAGAAGTGATATACGCTGTAAAGAGTTAGAAAATGAGTTTCTCCATTAAAAAAAGTGTCTTTATCATTTACAGTTCTGCTACAGGAACACTCAAAAGATTTCCAATACATTACGGTCAATGGCAGTTTTAGGGGCAGTCATCCATTTAAAGCACAATACCGTCCTACCACATAAGTTAGGTAATGGTCCGATCACGGTCACGTGCCTCCTTCAAGAAGAATGCCAAAAGTCGCCAAGCTTGGCGACTTTTGGTGTACGTGTGTGCATATTTAACTCTCAAATCTCAAAAATTATGAAATTTCATATATAAGAATGTTGTAACATCGAGTTGTGCATCTCGATTTTTGGTTCCAATCTACTGGAGAGTTTATTTACAGGACCACCGAAAAGAATTTCAGTACTTTAATGTCTATGGACATCTTCAATATAATACAATTGTAGACAGTCATTGTTTAGTACATGCCCAAAATCTCGCCGTCTGTCCTCGACCTTGGCGAGTTTTGCCGAAAGGTCGCCAAATTTGGCGATAGTGAGTCATTTGGTCCATGCCCAAAGTATCGCCATTTGTCATCGTTCTTGGCGAGTTTTGGCGAAATATCGCCAAATTTGGCGATAATCTGTCTGTTGGTCCATGCTTAAAATCTTGCCAAATGTCGTCGACATTGGCGAGTTTCGCCGAAATATCGCCAAATTTGGCCCCAAAAATTATTTCGTATTTTGTATAACTCTAAAACTTTAACCCGTAGAATTTTGGACTTTTGTATTTAGAACTATATTATAATATCCAAGTGTTTTCAATATCTTTTTTGACAGCAATCGACTGGGAATTTATTTACAGGGTGAGCCAAATGACTTTAAATACATTAAGGTGTATGGATGCATTCAATTCATTGAAAGTCCTTGGTCAGTGACTACTTTGGCTATCCCCAAAATCTCGCAAACTATCTCAAGTTTGTCGGCTTTTGGTGAAATATCGCCAAATAAAGTGTCAGAAGGAAATCTTTCAAATTGAACTCAGCTTGGCGATATCGAAATATTTGGCTAGAAATCGCTAAACCTTACTATTATTGATATTTTATATCTTTCAAACAAATAAGTTTAGAGGAAGTGCGTAAAAAACATTTTTGATTTAATAGACGTGCAAGGAAGTCATGTGTTGGACACATCAGATTTTTTTAAATTAAAATCAAAACTTGCATATTTTTAAACTTTGAAGATAATTTGGGGCCCTCTTTTTGTTTGGGGCCCGAGCGCTTGCCCTTAATCACTCTCTGTTCAAGGTGCTTGAAACGGATACAAATCACAAAGTTTTTAATTCTAAGTAATGTACAAAGTCTAATTTTTATTTAGATATATTTTTGTAACATTCGAAGGCAGTAGAAACAGCTTTTGTATTGCAAACAAACATTTTTGAGACATTACTGTGCCACAACATACACGAACCAAAT
>JAWZYV010014555.1:0-142607 GCA_038373885.1 Cheiracanthium punctorium | reverse complement strand
ATCTAAGGTAACTTCATCTAATTATTTGATACAATTCAATTTAAAGTAATTTCTAAAAAGAAATATGCTTTAAATAGAAACAGGTTGATAATGAATTTATCTTAATTTCAGTATTAAGCTAACTACTGAGAATCACAATATTTTTAGCACAATGTTTAAAATTTCAAATTTTGATACCTAGAACCTCTGGAGATTAAAAAAAAAGTTGCAAAAAATGAAGATAAATTCCTAAATTCTTACTAGATAGCAACATTTGATAAAAGGTTCTATTATGTAAAGAATTAAAGCGTGACCTGTTTGGGATACCCTGTATATTAAAACTTATCTAAAGGTAACCATCTCAATAGCTATTTTCTGCATTTACTAGAAATTGTATGCAATTATCATGAACTTGGCTAAAACACCAATAACTAACATAAGAGTCAATTACTGGTGAAATCTATTTTTTCTTACCCAATAATTGATAAATAAATAAATTTGTTTATTAAAATGATCTCTCCGTATTTACTTTATGTACTATTATCTATTACGAATGTAGGAAAAAACGACGGCACCCGGAAAAAATGCCCCCCCCCCAAACACACACACACATAATTCTAATTTTCATAGGGGCATGGGGGGAGTACGTGCACTCACATGACAAATCAAATGTAGACTATAAAAGATTCTTTTGTAAATTGAAATGCTTTTATAAGAGAAAGGAGTAAAAACAATTGTGACCCCTCCCCCGGCAGAATTTTTTATGGGTCGGCCCCTGATTTTTTTAAATAGTGGACAAAAACTTACTTTGATTTGCTTTTAATGAGGCTCTTGAATTTGCAAAGTGGGGGAGGGGTCGTCAAGCATTTATATAAGGTGATTTAATCATTAAAAACTGGACGGTTTGTAGCTATATTTCTCATTAATTAATACATATTTAATCGTGTCCTTCTGCTATGAGCCTTGATTTCCCTTTTTTATATGAAAATAATACTATTTAGTTTTATATATCGGTAAACAAGTTATGTTTGTTCGCGTTTTTATAAAAACTTTTCAAAAGGAAACAGACATACAGTGGAACTTCTTTTTGCATATCTACCCGACCCCTTATTGCGATCAAGATCGCGCCGAAACCCATTACAGGAAATTTATGACTCTTCTGACCTTCTGCGACCTCTTGCGAAGAGCGTTTGACCATCGGTGCGCCTGACCAGGAAAGACAAGTCAATTATCTTTTAGATGGTCCCTCTTTTGAACCCCAACATCCCGGCTAAGATAAATCGTTTTTCTGTAAACTGGGGTACCACGAGAAGAATAACTTTGAAAATAAACACTGATTTGTGAAGGATCTGCTTTTTATAGAAAGAATTATGCAAAGGTTTTGTTTTTAAGACAAAATATTCTTCGAAAAACCATTAACAAACACATATTTCGCCAAAGCCTTGATATTAATATAAATTACTGATTCCCCCCAACCAACTAAAAAAAAAAGTTTATAAAACACGAATTTATATTTCATCGTAACAGCATTAACTTTCAAAACAATAAATTTGTGCCAAATATTTTATGCTTATTGTGACTCTTGGCCAAGGGTAGAATATGGTGATTTTTTTAGTTGCCCCTCGAGCAATCACTGCAATTATTTTGGTTGCCCCCAAGTAAAGTTTGTTGCCCGTAAAGTTTTGATATATATTTTTTTAAATTATGGCCGTTACTATGCAAAATAAATTGATAAATATCTATATATTTTAAAAGACATGTGTAACTACAAACAGATTCTTTTAAGACGCTTTTTGATACTGTCTGAGCATGCACATACTCTCGTCGACCATTGAGTAACCAGAATCAGAATAAAGCCCGTCTTTACACATACGAATGGCATTTCCGAAGCTTTTGGACATTGTCTGAGTATGCGTGTAGGCTATGTTGAATTTCATAAAAAATGACTTTTTTTTATCGTTTATTAAAAGTAAAAAGAAAATTTTGTTAGTTTAAAAGATCTCTAAAAAATGAACATTTTATCAACTTGAGATTTTTTATTTATTTTATTTTATTTATTAATTTATTTTTTTTATTTATTTTTTTTTTCTTATGGCCTGAGGGACAGCTGAATTTTTTGTTTTACTTGCCCGTTTAAAATTCTGATTGCCCCGGGTAAGCGGGCAACCACAAATTTCGACCCCTGCTCTTGGCCAAAATATACTTCATTTTTAAGTTTTAATTATAAAATTTTATGTATTTTGAACTAAAGCTTTCAAACTGTATTTTTGTAGCATTTTTAAAAATGAGAATGTTTTAATGATATTTTAGTACTACTAACTTGGCTATGTATCTTGCCTGCTTGTTGACTGAATGTTAGTGGTTGTCGTAATTTTCATGTGTCGTTTTTTTTTAATAAAAAAAGCAAATATCATAGTGTGGTTAAAAAAAATAGATACATAATAAATACACTTACATCAGTGTTTTCCATTCTTGGGTGGAGTATTGATCCGCTTTTAGGAATTCCTACTCCTTTGATTCTTCTGCCTTCTAAGGTTAGAGGAGGATTTGGAATAGTGTAATAAAGTTGGTACTGCAGTTTGTTTCAACTTTCCTCAGTTGTCTTGCCTGTGGACTTCAAACTGTGAATTTTCAAAATGAACCTGTAACAAATTATTCAAAATATTATTTTATGTCAAATTTCAAACTAAATTCATAAAAAGATTAAAATCTATAACAATAATAACTATCACAATAAATCTGAAGAATGTTTTCAATATATAATGGATTTATGACATTTTATTTAAATGCCTTAGAAAGTGTAGCCTGTCGATTGAAATATATATTTTCGAGTTCTGTACTTCAAAATTGTAAACTTTTTTATTTCTTTCCAGAAGCTTGAACTCTTCTGGAATAAAAGATCTTTTTAAAATTTTCCCATTTATTTCAGGATCACACGACATAATATATAACCCTCGTGAATGTCAGACACCACTAACCAAACAATCATTAAAAATTTTTACACGATAGTTAAGTTTAGCTGCACTCGACATAACAAATCGATGCTTAACAAATCTGAAAATGTTAAAAAATATCTTTGTAGTGCATTTTTTAAGAGAACTTTATAATTAGAGGTAGCAAACTAATAGTCTTATACTAAATAAATGACATTTAATACTTCAAAATCCTTTAATGTCTGACAATTTTTTTTAATTACTTTACAAGTATAGGTATTTAAAGTCATTTTATCTTGTCAGTTACTTAATGGATGTGGCTAGCAAATTCTGGATGATAAAAAAAAATTGCTCAAGAGAGGGTTATGCAGGTTGAAAGAAAGAAAAGGGAAAAAAAATTGTAATTTTGAAAATCATGATCATAGTGATATATCAGTACAAACAAAATATTTTCCATGTGTTACTAAATTACGGAGACAGTGTTATATTCAGGGGCGTAGCCAAGGGGGGGGGGATTAGGGGGGTCATAACCCCACCATAAGGAATTTTTTGCCATACAAAATGTATATTCTTCACTACATTGTCACACCCACGTATACATATATATGAGTTGTAGTAGTCGTAACCCCCCCCATGAAAAATTTCTGGCTACGCCCCTGGTTATATTAGATATTACATCACTTTTAGAAGGTTGTTCAGGAATGGTTTTTGAAAGCTAGAGAAACACGGTTTTTGGATTTATGATAATTTTTGGTACTTTTTCATTTTGAAAATAGCATTTATCACTGAGTTAAATTATTTGCACATCTTCTCTTTCTATTCTAAAAAAGAGTAACTGCCACCACTGCCACTGTCAAAAGTCATGCTATCTCTAGTAAAACTGTGGGGAATTGCGTTTTGGCAAAGGTGTCCACGGATTCGGAAAATTTCAGGGAAGTCGATAAGCTGACTTAAATTTCAAAATTTGAATTATTTTAGAAGATATTAATAAAAAACTGAAAAAATAAGCATAATGGTTGCCAGGTTTAGCAATTTGCTCCAGCATAAAATCATTCATGCCTTTGCAACAAAGGAATTCCAAGTATGCACACTACTGTGAATTTGACAAACATGAAGTAGAATTACACCAATTTTGTGCCAAATTAAAAAAAAAATGTGAAATAACTAAGTCAAAGTGTGTTACTTAATATTCACAATTTTCAAATAGTAGTAAGTTTTCTCAGATAACAAGGTTTAAAATTACCGATTATTCCTTTATCTAATACAGAATAACTAATTTAAAAAGCACAATTTTGGCATCAGGTAGGACCACGGCTGTCTCCCCAAGCAAGGTGAATCTAAATATTGTGTGCATTCCAAAATGCTAACACCCAGCATTTTCAAAATAAAAAATAATTCAAAGGCAGATCATAGCAATGCCAGTTAGAACAGCCTGTGTAAATGACACCTGTAGAAATATTTAGCGGCGTTAACTATGCCATTTCATACAGAGGTAGACAGCTGAAGTGTAAGGTCCCACGTTCGGGCCTTTCGTAAAGTTGTCGATCTACGGTCCGGAATTTTGGCCGATTTTCTCCAAATGTAACGCGAAAGCAATGTCGAATGCCTTTTGAGTCTTCCACTCCCCTTCCTGAGTCCTATCTTAGGAAGATGGCCCTCGAGTACATGGTATTAAACTGATTAATGATTTCTAAAAAAATGAATAAACTAGTTCTAAAATGTATTAAAATTTTCAAAAGTTTGTATTTAGATATTGAAATATGTAGTAAAATCTGAAGTGCATGCTCTTCCTGTCTATCTATTTTTACGTACACACACAGAGATATGTGTGTACACCCACTCAAAAAAGTATTCGAGTAGTAGTCAAATTTCCAATTTCAGTATTATCAATAATTAATTAGTTTGGGGAAAAACATAACATTAGAAAGAGACATGGGAAGTCATTATATACGAAATAATTCGCTTTTACGGAGAAAAATATTTTAAATATGAAATTGACCTAAGAAATTTGACTTATTCTCGAATACTGAGCTGGTGTTTATCAATTGGTTTTAAATTAATTATTTAAAAAATAATTTGCTAAATAAATTAACCCTGAATGAACATTGCATATTGAACATACATTTGGAGGACTTTTAAAGGGTTTCTAACACGTATTCACGTTACATCTTTAGAAAACCTACCAAAACCCCAGACCGTTATAATTCGTACCCGCGCGGTAGCCCAGAACGCAGGACCTTCACACTTCAGCCGCCGGGCAACGTATTAGCATGGTTCGTTACCACACAAATATGTTACTTAGAATTTTTTTTTTTTTTTTTTTTTTTTTTACATACTTGTAGCGATGTATTTAATGTGACTGTGATGAACTGAAGAAAGTTTTGCTCTAAATATACGGTGATGATACTGAAACGGATTTTTTAAATGCTGATAAATTAGATATTACAAAAATAATAATTTAATTCACAAGAACAGCCGACCTGAAGATGGTGATACCAGATTTTACACACGCACACCCATTATTTAAACTTTCCTGTAAATCTAGATTTTCCTTATTTTCAATAAGTAAGAAAATTATATCGGTGCTGATAAAAATCTAGAAGCTGCATAAAGAATATCATTTTTAATAAAACGTTTTTAAACTAATATCACAATTCAAAATAGCAGTGAAACATCTAATACTTATCTTACACTCACAAATTGGTAGTCCTCCTACCAAGGCATCCCCCATACTTGGCAGATCGCCCTAGAGTAGTGTTGCCATGTCACACAAACAAACAAACACTCACAAATTCTAACGATTTAAAATAACCACCAGTGGTTAAAGCCACTGACATTGGGAGATGGCTCAAGTGGAGGAACAGGGTTCTGTCCTCTCGCGGGGCCGTCGGTCTGGAGCTTTGGGCGGTTTTCGCCAGATGTAACGCGAATACGCGCTAGATACCTAGAAAAGTCCTCCCCCAAAGCATTTGCCCCCCCCGTTGTGTTTGTCCTTTCTTTGACGTGGATTTCTAAGCGATTCCTGGTGGACAATCACACAAATCCGAATACATGTTCCAACACAACAACAACAACAAAATAACCATTCGTGTCCACATTCAAACCAAGATTATTGTGTTCGCAACAAAGTGTACTAACCTTCATAGGATTACAATTACACAACAAGCTGCCCAATTGCATTTTTAAGTTGTGTTTCTCGAAAAACAGTATTTATTTATTTTTTTTTGGGGGGGGGAGGGATTAGATTTTGCGAGTCAATCGAAACACTGTTTTTCTTATTGTTTTAGTTTAAAATTAGAATAATAGGTGGCAGCACTACAAGTTTCAATGCGGTAGCTTTGCAGGTTATTTGAACCATGACTCCAGATATCTCGCAGATAGATTTGCCTTAACGAAAAACAGTAACAACAACGTTCAGTCAATAATATTCTAAAGAAGTAGGATGTTCTTAATTAAGGAAATCTCTCAAATAATTATTTCACTCTTGTCGAAGGCTATATCTAATTTAGTTTTATTTATTTATTAGTTTTTGTGTACATGATTACTAATGATACATAGTTTTTCAATTTAAAAATCTATGACACACTAAAAAGGCACTCGAGCAAAAAAAAAGAAAGAAAAAAAAAGTTTAAAAGCCTTAGACATTAATGTATATGCCTACGAACGAATTTTGGAACAGCTTTAGTATGGTCCCTTTTTGGCGATTTTTTGATTTGGCGACAAAATCTTGTCGCCAACACAAGTTTGCCTTGCCGATGCCAATTGTAAACAATATGGCGGATCGGATGGCGCTGGCAGAAGCGCAGAGAGCCAAGTCGGGGCCCCGGGGATAAAATCTTTGGGGTCCCTTTGCTATACAGAAATCCTTTATGTCGTATTACATCAATCATTTATTCCTTATTAAAATTATTAATAATTTAAACTTTCAATTAATAGTAATTGGAAAATAATTAATAGAATTAGAAGTATTAATTTAAAAGAGTATTATACTTTAATAAACATCTATGCTCTAAAAAATACCAACATTTTGTTTTGAAGGTTTCGTCACCTCCATAGAGAAACTGTATTTGAAACGTTAACATTTTTGCATGGCATGTTTCCTCAGTATTGAAAAAATTAATATTTTTTATTCATACTTCCATGCAAGCAGGCAGCCAAAAAAAAAAAAAAAAAATTGCAGAAGGCCAAAAAAGTGGAAATTTCAAAATTTCTCATTGAAAGTCTTGAATTTTAACATTTTGTTAAGGAAAATTCAAAATTTCGGAGGTTGGATGGGCCCATAGTCTCTCCCTTGGCTATACCCTTTCTTCCACTATTAAACAATGTGTCTCGGAAAAAAAAAATGCTTTCTTGTTAAATAAATCTTTTCTACTTTTAGTCATGGCAAACCTTTGAATAACACCGTCAATGTCTACTTTTCTTGCAAAAGAAGATTCAATCACTAACACTCCTCATTTTTGTCAAGTTGGTGGTTTATGCTCTAGCTGGCTTTTTGTAATTTCATTCAAAAATTAATTTCAAACATCAGGGGACATAATCTGAATTCGGACTTTTTTTTGTACAAAATTGACAACACACAATTAAGTATAATATAAACAGCAAAAGCGGGGCCCCTTCACAAGTTGAGGCCCTGGGGATATTTCCCCTGCTCCCCCTCCCTCTCTGCGCCACTGGGCGCTGGTTCCGAGATAATTGATCGTCGCCGTTAATTTTGCTATGATTTATTTTAATGGCTTTTAAATATTTTTATGAAAAAAAAATTAAACAGATAACAAGCTTACATGTACATATAGATTCGGTTTAATAAAATTTAATAACTTTTCTTTTTGTGTGAGGGGGCTGTGCCCCCCCTCAACCCCTCCTTTCTCTTTTTAGTATATTAAATTAAACAATGCAAAGAAATAATATTCTAACGGCAATACCTCACAAAAATAACAAAAAAATTAAAATACATTTTAGCATTCTGACAAAAGACTACGTAAGCAAAATCAAGAACTAATTCAAATCATAACGAACAATGCTTATCCACTTTTCGCCCAAGGTTAGGGTTACCGCTCCGGAGCATCCGACGGCGGGGTTACCATATTGGCATCCTTTATCGCGCCAAAAAAAGTCGCCTAAAATAAAGCGCGCCAAAGGGACCATACTAAAGCTGTACTCGAATTTTAAAGTAATGTCTGCCCCATGAGCGAGCGCAACGGCGTCTAGCGTATGACCTTGACCAGATCGGTTTACAGTGGCGGTTCCGAGGGGGGGGGTCACGGGGGTCATGACCCTCCCCCCAAATGGTCTTCCACTAAGGGGCCTAGATTAACCACCCCCCTTAAAATAAGAGGGCCCAAGTCGAGCTCGGACAAGGGCCCAAAATAGGGGCCTAGATTAACCATCTCCTGCCCGTCCCCCCCCCCAAATAAAAGAGGGCCCAAGTCGAGCTTGGACAAGGGACCAAAATTCAGAAAGGCCTTGATCATGTGCATACATACCACATTGTGCTGCTGAAAGAGAATTTCTCTTTAGAAGACCATTGGTCTTACTAGTTTATTTTATAATAATACTAAAGTATGCATACAATATTCTATGTGCTCAGACGTTCCTCCTTGGCAGAAAAATGGGCAGCCGTTTTGTAAATATGTGCGCTAATCCATATCCATGGAGAGCAAGGGAAGGGGGAGTCACAACGAGCCTGATTAAGGTAAAGGTGGAAGGGATAGTTGCCCCAAACCCATAATAAAAGAAAACTCAAAATCAAAAAATGGTTTATAGAAAAATGTGTGAATTGTGTGTGCGTAATTTATTACTTTCGTATTCGACCCTCCCCCCTTTTCAAAAAGCCTTCCTCGTCTTGAAAAGCAGTCTAAGGAGCACGTATGTTTGTAAATAATTAATTTATGGAATACAAATCTACCGTAACTGCTACAAGATCATAAAAATTATAGAGAAGGAAAGGGGGGGGGGGAATCACGAGGGAAGGGATCATACCTAAACAGGGCCGGATTACCCATTGAGTATGCTTCCGCGTATGGGCTATGGGCTCCTAGGCGGCCTGCGTCATAGCCTTATTATCGCTGGGCAAATCGGGACTTTGCCCAGGGCCCCCGGCTCGAAAGGGCCCCCAATTTCAAATATTGTTCTGAAATACATTTTTTATATCAAAATTTTATGAAAAATAAAACAAATTTCAAAGATGGGGGCCCCCAATTCATCAATGCCCGGGGCCCCCATTGGTCATAATCAGGCTCTGGCCTGCGTTACAATTTAGAAGAATAAAATTATAATCAAACGTCATTAAAGCTATTTTAGTGTTAATATTTTTACAGCATTTGTAACTTCGAGAAAATAATTCTGATTAATTAGCTACTTTGTACACAATAAAAAATTTCCAGCATTGTTAGCCACTACACTTCTTAATTGAAATTTCAATGAATATGTGCTAGAAAGTTTGAAGCTGACTAATTAGCTTGAAGTTTTATGTGCACATTTCAGTGATGTCCTGCATTAGACAGATCATTGTGATATATTTTGAAATTCAATAAAGTAATGAGAATTTTTAGCACTACGTCTACTCGAAAGGGCTATGGTAATCATAAGAAGGCTTTTAAATAAAAAACCTTCGTAACCCTGTCATCACACTCCATGATTATAAGCTTTTAATTATGAAATTTGTTCCATAGAAGAAATTGTTTTTCCCTTTGAAAATATCTGGAAGCAAGCAGCTCTGTAAAATTTAAATATGGGATGATACACTACACATTAGCGGCAAAAACCCTGTGTTCTGTAAAACATTTTTCTCTCCGAAAATTTATGCTTCCTTTCAGTGTCTAAAAAAATTCTAAGGGAAATCGCAGTTTCAACTAAGCGCTAAGCAGGTGTTTTCCATTGACGAAACACCAATCCATTAATTAGTAGTGGCATATCTTTTTAAGTTTAAAGATGGGTATAGTGAGGGAGTCAAGAACCATTATAAATTCTTAGTGATGCCTGTTCCTGGCATGAAAGCTCTTAGTTTACCAGGGAGTTGCCGACACCCCCAAAAGCCATTTTTCAGTTCCATTATGTGTTTCGCAAATGAACAGCATGTGGATTTGTTTTGGAAAAGCATACACTTCTTGCATCTGCTTTCTGGTGTAGAACTCTCGTTGGGACTCCAGAGGTAGCAGACATAAACTATTGTTCCATTTTAAAACCAGACAAAGTAAAAGGTTTAGTGTCGACAATTTCGGTATTTCGGGTACAAGGAACTAAACTTGAAACATATGCGAAGATTGATTGGAAATATGAGTAGTCGCCGGAATTTTCTTATGTGTCGGAGTCAAAGCACAAACGGGACAAACAAGTCTGCATCTGCGAGACTCGAAAGTTGTAAGAAAACGCCAATCCGATGATTTAAAGCGAGCAGCTCCACCCGCAGTGGACAAGGAGAAAACGGGAAAAAACAATATAGCCCCCCCCCCTGCCCTCAAGATCCGAAGAACTCCACACTGGTCTGTGGAGTGGAATATCCGGATGAGCAAATATTTTAAAAACCAGAAACTTTGTGGACTATACTATAGAAGTGAAATAACTGATCGCTTACGTAACGAAATAACACAGGAAAGACTAAATGGAAAAAGATACGTTAAATACATATTTATATATATTATATTTTTATTTATTAAACAGATAAAATTTCCTGCTTTGATTAATTTTTTTAAAATAAAAAATGTATATTTTATATTATAGTAATTTTTCAATGGCACAGAAAAACAAATGTTTTTAAAGTATTAATACGAGTCTGCTCCATATGCAAGACAATAGTTTATTATTAACTTAATAAAAAATAAAAATAATTTGATGAATATTTTAATTACATGAAGATAAATTATATTATGTGTAACTTTACAGTTTTAATTTTTTGAATAACTTTAAGATTTTTGAAAAGTAATTTTAAAGTAGGAGTTCCTAATTTTAAATTAAGAATTTTAAAATGACTGTAAAATAACGTTAATTGTCACTATCATTTGTGAGCTTGGATATGAAATAACGTTTAAAGGTCTAATATGTAAATCAATTAAATTAAATGGATTTTATCTGATAATACTTGATCAACAAATATCATTTGTCCTAAATGTATTCCAAAACATTCTCAATGGAATTAAAATGTTAACGCATACTTGGAGCTTAATTACTTATTTTTCAATATTTATCTTTCTTCTGAAACTATTTTTTTTTCTCTGTGATGCGTGTTTATAAAAAAAAATAAATAATAATTCCTCACAAAGATTCTTAAGAAACATTCATGTTAAATATTTCTATATAGTTTAATGTTTGATATATCTTTGATACCAGTAATCAATTTTATTTATTTGTGGCTTTGTGCGTGTTGGTGTGGAAGGATGGGGGATTAATATGCTTCATGATTTGGAATAATAACAATTACTTTTATAAATTTTATGAGAAACTTTTCCTCTGAAAAAATATTTTCAAAAGTTTCGTGCAGGATTAAAAGTACTGCCGATAATTTGAAAAAAGGTAATATAAAAAAAATACTGGATAAAATTAATAAAAATTAGGTTGTTTTGAGTGGTTACGGAAAAATCTATTTTGAGAAAAATTCATTTAGTAACATGGTTGTCTAGATGAAACAGGTGTCATTGTCTTCTTTTTAAAATGCTTATTTAAAAAAATTATCTAACTTTCAGATTTATGCTTATTCCCCTTGGGTGATTTAATCAACTTTTTGTAATATTACTTTTTTTATTACGGGGTGTCCAACTTGTGATTTTCGTCAGTCATGGTAATTTATCACTGTTCAATTTTTAATCTTTTACCTTTATTAATTTTTATGTGTACAACATTTTTACTCTTTCCTATTTCAAACAATTTTTGTATGTATATTCTCCAATTGATTTGAAACAATAACAGTGGCCGAGTGCTTAAGACCATTGAAAGTAGTAGATGGCTAAAGGCTAAAGTGTAGAGATCTAGGGTTCTGGGCTACCACGTTGCGGTCGATCTAACAGTCTTGAGTTTTGGGTGATTTTCTCCAGTTGTAACGTGGTTATCCTCTAGAACGCCTTCAAAAGTCCACACCTAAAGCATAATCCCCTTTAGATACATAACTCTCGTGTAGCTTTGCCTTAATCAATAACCTAATCTTGTAGCAATAACCATTATTGTAGCAATAAACTCTAATTTTACTCTGAAAAGGTATTTGCAAGACTTAGATACCGGGAGACCGGGATAGGCCAAACAGGGGAGAGAGTGGGTACTCAGAGACCGGCATAGGCCAAAGCTGGGCCCGGATCCAGGCCCTTGGTCTTAAGGGAAGCCTAGTCTCTTTCTCCACTCAACCTGAATAAGTGATGATCCGAATAATTTTAATCGTCAAATGTTATTTCCAGACACATTCTCAGAAAATTATCTGAAATGAAAAGACGAAATTTCGATTAAAAATTAAGGGGATGGTGGACATTAAAAAGTTTTTTTTTTAAATTTAATAAGATAGGATTGTGAAATTTTGTATTTGAATATATTAAACTAAAAGCATTATAAACAACTGAAAAAAAAATTAAAATAAATTTTAAAAATATTAGTAATTAATTAAAAATTAATTTATTTTTTAGTTTCGTTTTAATTTTAACTTTTTTTAGTAATTTTGCTTTATAATAGCATAAAAATATATTTAAAAAAAAGTCTGTGAATCGGTTTTTGATTCGACCGAGTAGTTAATTTTTTAGAAATATTTTCATGGATATATACCAAACTTCCCCGAAATTTTTCAGTCTTCGTAAATAAAAGTGAAATTTCATAATCGAAATTTTGACCATATTTAAAAAGGATACACAGATTTATTGTAATATATGAAAAGAATGTTTGTAGTAAATTTTGTACAATTCCGACCAAAATTAAGTCGCATGGAGCATTTTGAAGGCAAGAAAATCACAAAAAACTTGATTTGGAGAAAATACAGTTTAAAGTGTAATTTTCCATTTACCTTTAATACCGTCTCTTCTCAATAAATGTATTTATGATTTTTACCTTAACAAAAGATATTTTTAAAATAATTTTATTCGAATATTAGCTTATTTTGTAAAACGTTCAATAAAAATTGTGACGTATTTATTTACGCGTTTGTTTGCATTTTTGTGGACATTTAACTGTCTCTTTTAATTTTTTCAAACCCTAATATCCCTTAAAAAATTGCCGTAGACGTACGTGGTTTTTTTCTCCATGGTTCAGCTTTAACTGTAGAATATTAGTATGTAAAAAGAAAAAAAACACATTTTTGGGGGCCAATTTTGGGTGTCCACCATCCCCTTAATTTTATTATGGATTGTGCTTTTGTTGAATACATGTATCTGCAATGAATTCAATAAAAATCTCGCAATTGGAGCCAGAGCCGAAGCTAGGGGCTGGCGTGCTGGCGAGGTTTGCCCCCTCCCGGGATGCAAGCGGAAAAAGGGGCGCACACTCAGCTAGAACACGAGAAGATTAAATATAATTTTACTGTTTTTGTTTTTCATTTTTTAAAAGCACTTTTGTAGGGGAGGATAGATAGAATCTTAGAAAAGTACAATGATTTAGGGTTGGAGGGGGGGGGGTGAATAGTTATTAAGTTGTTCAAAGTGTACGGGGCCCAGTTTTAACGAATTTCATAGATGGGGGCCCATACTGGTCATAGATCGGGCCCTGCCTAGTTATCCGCCTCTTTGGGGGCCTACATTTGCATAAGGGTCCAGGGCCTCAAGAAGTCTTCAGACGACCCTCGTCATTCGGAGTGACCCCCCCTCAACTGACAGTCTGGAACCGCCCCTGCGGACAGGATTGGAAAATCTTTGTTACTGAATTCGAAAGCTGGCGGATTAAGCCCTCACCGAGGGAAAAAAAAAAGAAATTACATAAAAAATGTAAGAGATCCTATTTTACTTCCATAAAATGGACATAAATTTCAACCAGCCGCTCTTATCCTCAAAATTGCATTAATCCGTGTCTGATTCGAAGTTTCCTTAGAATTTTCTTTTGTAACGATAACTTGAGAAGAAAAAAAAAAAAAAAAAGAAAACTTACTTATTTTTTATAAGTCAAATCAATCCTCCTTTCTTTTAAACTTGCGAATCGGTCAGTGATGCTCTCATAAAAAGGCGTTGTTTTAATTCAGATATCCATAATTTTAAAAGCTCTTTAAAATTTCCCATGTTTAAAGAATTTCCTCGCTCGCCATGTCCTCTAAATGCCAGTTCTTGCTTACTTAAAAACAATACTGCTTTGATGGGTAATTGTCCATTCATAAGCGTCTATTCAGGCTTGCCTTCTTGATAAATTCAGCAATATAAAGTTGAGAGTTTTCCAAACATATATTCTCCTTACCCCCTCCCTCACTTCTCGTCTGAGCCAATGAGTTAGTCGAGTTCTCAAGTTCAGCCGCCGTTAAAAAATCTTCCATCGGCTGTATCAGCTGCATACTCCCTATGCCGGAGAGGCTGCTTACGTAGCCGTTGTCATGGCAACGGTGCTGCCAATTTTCTTTTCAGCGATCTGGGCTGAACCAAAGATTTTCCCAATTGAATTGCGGGAAGATTAAAGTGCTTTTTTTCTGAATGAGCGATCCGGCCACAATGCGTTTTTTTTTTTTTTTTCGGAGATTTTTTTAATTTACCGTAGGAATTCCACAATTCTAATCTGAATTTAGGAAAATTAGTAGAATAAATTATTTTAAAGTATGTGCTGATACTTTCAAGTGCAGCCCGGCTGTACATGCTGTATCCCACGAGCCGCCACTGAAACGTAGCTTTCCTGTGAAATGCCAGTTGTCCTCTTTTCAAGAATTTTTCATTGCATCCATATGAGAGCAATAATGCACAATTTTTTTTTTTTTTTTTTTTTTTTTTTTTTTTGATTAGAACCATCGACCTCACACAAAGCTATGAAGAACAGCAAAGGAAATGGAGAAATTCCACCCCGCTTGACCACAAGTCACGTGACTCGTGTGCATGCTTCAGTTTAGGGTTAGAATTGCTCCCTCCACCTATATTCCTTCTCTATGATTTAGCTTGGCTCTTTGTAATCCATTCTTTGCAGCTCATTCAATAATCCCTCTCTCTTGGACCTTGGGCCCCTTAACCCATCCCTCTTAGACATCTCCCATGTTCTTCGTCGGTATTTTCCCTCCAACCAGGAAGCGAAAGATTAACAACAGACTTGAAATATAAAACATCATGTTACATACAAAAATTTTTAAAGCTCCCTTCTCTCACTAAGTCAATATGCTTGCGGGAAAAACTGGTCCTAGTCTATTTAAGTGAACACAGATGTGACTGATTTTTGAGTTAACGGGAGATAAAAGGGCCGCGTTCGGCATTTAAATCACTCCAATTTTTCACAGAATCTTAATGGTCATTTAGTGATGACATGTTCTTAAGTTTTGTTTGTAGGTCCAGAAAAACAATCATTTTATGCCTTGTTAAAAAGTCACTTTTCTTGCGAGGTTTGAAATACATTACAATGAAACTGAGTCCAGTGCACATTTTCTATTTTCTGTAAGCTCTCTTTTTTTATTTATTTACTTATTTTGGGGGTGGGGGCGGGTGGTACTGTAAATATTTTTAGAAAAGTAATGTGGAAAAGATATTTAATAATTTGAGGAGCTGGAACGACTTAACATGATTTCATTAACCAAAAGCTCGGCATAAGCGGGGGACAGGGGTCGAAACAAACAAAAATTGGGTCCGTTTTGTGGCCCTTTCACAAAATTACAATCGATTTAAACGGAACCCTTTCACAAAAATACAGTCGATTAAAACTGTCCTTCATTGGCATTTTACCATACATTTTAATGTGTTTCATCAATTAACAAAAATAAGTGATTTTTATTAATATTTGATTTGAAAATTCACAAAAATAAGTGCTACAATTCACAAAATTAAGCATTGAAATTCACAAAAATATGCAGTTTCTACAAAAATGGGACACTGGAAAATATTCCTGGACGGACCCCTGACAAATTATGTAAGGTTTTGAGTTGAAGACGTTTTCACGAAAAAAAAAAGGGGGGGGGAGTATATAAATTAGGTGAATGTACATATACTATGTACTAAAGAAAATAATATTCTGAGATATTATCTTACCTAGACTTTTAAACGAATTTTTTGAAATGCTAGAAAATAGAATTATATGGACACATGGGCGCCCATAAGAGGGGCAAGGTAGGGAACTTGCCCCCATCCTAAAGTTTTAGGTTAATGTCTCATGATGTTAACAATGGCAAAATCAGAACTAAATTTATTAAAAGTTTGAAATTTGCCCCCCTCTAGAAAATTTTTTTGAAGTTTGCCCCCCCCCCCTAGGAAAATTACTATGGGCGCCCATGTATGCACATTAGCAGATCGTTATAAACAATAGCTGTGAAGGTTCCCCTTCTGTGTCGAACGTTGCTTCTCTATATTGCTGAAAGCAACGCTGTTAGTAGGAAGTAATGAGGTGATTTGCTGCTATATTTTTCTAATGCATGAAAATCTAAAAGGGTTAAAGGTATCGAAATATTGACTTAGATAGTACTGCAACTAGAGTTTATCTCTCACGACGAACCAACTAGAACGGCCCCCTCCCATGGAACCATAACTTATTTTGGAGCCCCCTACCAAGTCTGGGGCACGTGCCCCTAGTTGCCCCTGGCAGCAGATATAAATCATAAAATCGCAGAGCGTTTCTTGTTCTCTTAAACTGCGTCGCATGCATTTGAATTCGCAATTAGTCGTCTGTCAAGTCAAGTAAGTTGTGCACGATCATAAAAATGTGTTGCCTCTCTGCTACTGACCTTCAAACACCAAAATTAGGTTCACTAAAATATAAATGAGAAACTGGCCCCAACCTGTGAAAGGGCGGCAACTAAAGGGGGGGGGGGTAAGCGGGGGCAAGCACCGGGAGACATTCTAAAAGGAATGCAAAAATCAGTTATAGTTTCTTGGGATGGGGCGCGGTACCATGCGAGGGGGCACACGACCATGGACGCCCATAAGGGGGGGCAAGGTAGGGAATTTGCCCCCACCCTAAAGTTTTAAGTTAATGTCTCATGATGTTAACAAATGGCAAAAACAGAACTAAATTTGTTAAAAGTTTGAAATTTGCCCTTCTCTAGAAAATTTTTTTGAAGTTTGCCCCCCCTCCCCCTAGGAAAATCACTATGGGAGCCCATACACACGACACTAATTATGGTGTTATGACATAAACTCTAATTGCGGCATTGCCTGTGAAAATGACCTCTTTTTCCTCAGTATTTACAGCAACAGGTCTTTTTTTCTAACGCTGAACAATTCATTTCAGACAAGTTTAAAATCGCTGCCCCTTGATTTTTGCTTTCCTGAGAAATTATCTAGCTTGGCCATTTGGTAGAATCTGCCATCGTTCCTGTTGGGTTGAAAAGCTTCTGTGACTCTATTCTTTTGTTGATTTTTGCAGGGGAATTTTTTTTTTTTTTTTTTTTTTTTTTTTTTTTTTTTTTAGAATCTGATAGTACATTTGGGTTATAAATGCATGATTTGTGTTCAAAATCATAACTTTGCCCCCTGACTTTTTAGACTAGGGGGGCAATTTTTACAACTGCAGGGGCAATTGCCCCCCCCCCCATCTTTATTACGCCAATGCATGATGAGGCCAATATCTTGCTCGTATCTGGTTGATCCAGTGTTTGTACAGCTGCGGAAAAAAAAAAGTCCCACTTGCTCTTCATTTCGCCGTCATTAATCGTACAGTAAAGTTATATATATCATTAGTTTGCAAATAACGCGTACTTTAATTTACTATTAATTTAATTTGCATCAGGGGCCGTCTTCATATTTAATTCTGCATCAACTTTGTTTTTCTCAATGGCAACCCCATATTTTGACTTTATTAAACGAAAGAAAACCTTCAAATTACCCTAAATATAAATTTTCACAAATTTTCTACGATAATTTCCGGAGATATTGCGAATTAATTTTTGCACGTTTTTAAGGGACTTTCTGCAAATTTAAAACGCTATTTGTATGTTCTGAACTTTTCGCCTTTCATTAATTTCGCTCGCGAGAGTTAAAAGAAATTAATATTATTTTCAAGGAAAATATTGTTTCCATCTCTCTTAAAGTTTTTTGTACTGAGAATATCAAGGGAAGAATAGAATATTTAGTCTGTGGTCCAAATGACCCGTGAGTTCATAACTTCCTTGGTTCGTACACATGATTTAAGGGAAAAATGCAAAATGACTGCTCACGATTTTGAAAATCTTTGTAATTTTGAAATTGTTATTGAGTATTTCCGTTGATGGTTCTCTTAGACAGGTGAAATGTTGGCAGGAGTTAGAGGCTGCTCTCTGCTCTTCTGACTACAAGCTTGAATATTACTCAGCTATGGTCGAACTTGAAGAATGATTTCCTGTTAGAAAATTTATTTGCTAAAAAACGCAATTACTTTGTTGCTGACCCAATATTATCACCGTGTTTGTTATTTCACTTTCTTCATTTAATACTATCGTCTACAATGTGCAATATTCTTAAGACTTTTGGCGGTATTTTAATTTATAGTTAGATGAAAATTTAGACAGAAAAACGTGATTTTGAATGTTTGATAAAGTATGGAGAAGTCCAAAGACCTAATGTTTCCGATATTAAAAAAGGTCACATTCACGTCTGGAAAGTTGAGGATGTTAGTTTTTCAGAAATAGGACGTTGTATTAGAAGACATACATCTACTGCATATAATTTTATAGCTGGAAAATATTTTATTTGGGGGAATATGATAGCGGACGCAACAATACACGCTTTATAGAATCCCTATCAAACTGTAAAAACCTCTAATTTATTTGCTTCAAAATTTGATATTTTTAATACTGGTATCTTATACTGTGTTTTTGCACAAAATAAATCTAATTTACGTTTATTTTATGCAATTTTCAAAAAATTTTCACTTAGGAAATTTATATATGGTCCCTTAACTCATGAAAATAACACATTTTATTTAATATTAAAAATCACAATAACATTAAATTATGTTTGGGTCGTTTAGTTCTAATAGTACGAATAAAAATCAGCTTCTTACTACGAATATTATATGAGATATGAATTAAAGTATGAAAAAATATTTTAACATAGGGGGAGGGGGATTTTGGGTGCTCATAACTCACTCATTTTCTGTCCAAATTTATTGAAAATTGGTGTCCGGGGTTAAAATGAGCTAAATTTTTGAAATATGAAGTGAAATCTAGGGGTTGCTATTGTGAAAAAAAAAAAAAAAACTTGGTGCGAATTTTAAAATGTAGATGGCCCCTTATGCAATTTTTATGCATAGCAAATTAAAGTGTACGTCAATCGTAAACGATTGGTATCTGTAACTTTGCTGTACTACGAACGACGGCCGAAAAAAGTACAAGTGGGACTTTTTTTTCCCGCAGCTGTACATCCAACATAATATTTTACATATAATCCCAACCTCACAGGAGGTTCTCGATAATCCGTATTTTTAGATGAATAATATACAATACATGGTTTTGGAAAATCACAAAGAAATGGAACCTGCCTGCAATCGAACCGGAACAGTCAGGGGCTGATTTACGGTGGGCATTCGGGGCACGTGCCTTGGCCCCCCGATTTTTAGGGGCCCCCAAAACTTCCTTTTATGTAATCATAATAGCTACTAAAATTATCTCTCAAGAGAAAATTTCTGATTACTTCATTTCATCACAAATACACAATGCCCAACATCATGTGTAACTTATGAAAACAGTTCCAGGATACCGGATCCATCGAGATAAAGCCTCCGCAAGAGCCACAACAGCGGAGAAGATTGCCATTTGTCCATTACACTGAGGCATAACAGCAGTACTACAGTGTCTTAGCTCTCTCATGACTTGTATGCAGCCACAGAACCCATGTATCAAGGGTGAGTGTTTCCAAAAGACTTCATAAGAGAGGGTTGTTTGCAAGACCTGCTGTTTGCGTTCTGCTCACTTCTAAGAACAGGAGAATCTGTTTGCCATGATGCAGAGAACATAGAGTTTGGAGTATGAATCAATGGTCGACCGTTCTCTTCACATGAGTCCTGGTTCAGCCTAAACACCGATTCTCACTGTACGTTCATATGGAGAGAACCAGGGACCCACTACCTACCCTCCAATGTCTGCGAAATTGAGCATTATGGCAGAGGAGATTTAATTGTCTGGCCAGGTATCATGCTGGATGGCCGCACACCTCTCCAGTCTCTGAAAGAGTCACTGTGACTGATGTGAGGTACAGGGATGAGGTCTTAGAGCCATATTTTTGCCTTTCAGGGGTGCAGTTGGCCCTGAGTTCATTTTAATGGACGATAATGCACGGCTACATAGAGCTCTTATGGTCGACAAATTTCTAGAGAGTGATGATATTTGCTGGATTGATTGGCAGCCAGATCTCCAGACCTTAACCCTATAGAGCATGTCTGGGACGCTCTAGAGAGGGCAATTGCAACCCCCCTCCGAGAACCTTCCAGGAAAAGAAAACAGCGTTGCTAAACAAGTGGGACCAATTTTCTCAGGAAATGATAAACTGCCTTATTTTAAGTGCAAAATCATGTTGTGAGACCTGTATATCTGTAAGAGGGAACCATATCCCCTGTTAACCCTTTCTTTTTGTTTATTCTGCAACCGCTGTTTCACACCTTTCGACTCCAACGTGTGTGTCACGTTGACACAACGTGCATATTTTTTAATGAAAAATTATTAACACAAATCCTAATTAATAATGTCTAAATTTAAACTAATAATCTATTCTAAATCTAATTTAAAAGTTTTTAATAATAACTATCTTTTAAAGCTTTATTTTTCCTCTTGGCCTTCTCAATTACAGCGCATTAACGTACTTCTAAATCATTTCCCTCTTATCAGCTGCTTTGAAATAAAATAACAGTTGACGCCGGCTAAAAGAATAATCATAAGCGGTTTTCCTCTGCTGTGCAAGAAGCACATTGCTCGAAAAACACCTGCTAAAATTGTTCCAGAAAGTTCGGGCTCTTTCTATAGGCACATGTTTTTAACGGTTTTTTCTTTAGCAGTTGGAGAGTAATTTTTGGTGGGGCAAGCCACTCACTTCATGTGAGGAGGCTTTGCCCACCACGACGCGTTGCGCGGATTAGCATCTATGCCGACCACTTTATGGTGACGGAGGCATTCACCCACCGAGGTACCAGCGCATCGTTTCGGCTCCAGGGAGACGTAACTATCGCCATCTAGCTCTGGCGGAAAGTCCACTAGCAGAAAAGCAAACCGTACAGGGGCAAGGATGCTCTCGGCTCTCCTCTCCGCTCAACTCGCGCATGCGTACTAATCATTGCGAGGTCTTCCGCGCGATTCCCTCCTTCCTTCAAAACGACAACATCGTGGATCGTGGATCGTACGCCGCCATTAATTATTAAATCGGATCAAAATGGAAAAGAAGAAACAATCTTCAATTCATCTAATACGTAAGTATATCTTGTACGTTCTTTAACTGACATTTACATCATTTGTTTATATTGATTTATGTATAATTTGTTTATATTGATAATTGTTTTTTAATGTTACCGATGCAACAAATATGCTGCACTGCAAATCAAATCAATATGCTTTCGCTGCGAATAGTTTTATCTTGATCGCTTCTACAACTGTGTGCTTTTGTCAGCAGTTATTAATTTATGTTTGCGATATTTCGTAAGAGAAAGTAAATCCGTTTGCTGTAGTGGCCATTATGTGAAACATGCTTGTATATTTTTATTGTTTGTATACATTAACAGAGCGATTTTTGTAGTACAGTATGGAACCTGTTATCCGGATTGGTTGGGACCGGGTGTATTCTGGATAACTGGTTGGGGATTAACATGATATCTACTGATTTGATTGGTAGCATAAATGTTACTCTCTATTTTTGATTAGAATTAAACATTAATTGCATTTATGGAGCATTTAAAGAACTAGTCTGTTAAGCAACATTGATTGAAGAAAGTCTTCTGAATTGCATCTTTCTAATAATAAGAGCAAACAGGTTAAACATGGGTTTAGTAGTTGTTTTTAGTGTGCACAAGCAGAGACAATTAACCTTATAATCACTTTGACTTTCCAAAAACTTACTACGCTTGAACCGTGTTATAATGAACTTCAGGAGAACAAAAGTTATGTTTGTTACACCCATTATCGGAACTGCTAAGAAATGAAATAGTAAACTTCATTAATACAATACAATAATTGGATTTTTTAAATTTAAAATCAGCAAATCATTATCATTTATCAAAATATACTTAATTTTGTATGGAAAAGCAATGCGTAAAAGCTCATATTCTTAAGGCTTATTCTGAATGTGAAGTACACATCTAGAGGCGTTATTGTGTTAACTGGTAAACTGTAGTTCGTTATATACCGGGTTTGCTGTAACAGAGTTCGGCTATACAGGCAAGATCAGAAATGATGATATATCATATTTATAATAGCTATCTCATATAATGAAATATGGTTGAGAGAGAAACTACTATTGTTTTATCTTCAGTGTGCTCGTTTCCTATTTGTTTACAAGCAGCCAATCACCGTCAAGAAAATTCTGCCATCATAGTCAAAACAGACATAGTCAAAAATCCATTTTCCATAGTAACGGCTGTATTAAATTAAAAAAAAATTGTATTGCAAAAGTCGTATGGGCAACAAACTGTACTTGGGGGTGACCAAAATAATTTCAGAGATTGCCCGAGGGCAGCACAAAAAGAAAATAAAACACAGGATTCTACCCTTGGTTATATACATTGTGGATAAAAGTTATTTGTGAAAATGTTTCATGTTAATGTACGAGCTATTTTGCTTCAATATTGTCATTTCTAAAAATTTTGTTTTGACTTTACGCATTATTAATTAGTTTTTCTTTCTACAGAAAAAAGAAGTCCTCCCATGTTAAGTGTGACCTTTGTGACACAGCTAGAGTGAAAGAACCTGAAGGCTAATATCATAGGTTTCCAAAAGACCCAATAATGTAAGTGTTAATTTTAGTAAGAGTATACCATGTGTTACTCATTTTGTAATGAAGCTATCAACAAATTCTTTATGTATGGTAATGTACAATGTAGGGATGCACCGAATATTTGGTTGGTATTCGGTATACTGCCTATTCGGCAGTATACCGTGACGGTTCGGCCAAATATTTAAATATTCGACAACCGAATAGTAAACAAATTTAAGTATTCCTCAATCAGTAAACAAATACATATTTTTTATATCATGAATGAAAGATATAGTATAGTACCATAGTACTAAATTGATTCAAGTTGTTACTTACTAATATCACATATGAATAAGCGTTAGAAACCTGTATAAAGTCCTCCTACCAAGGCACCCCCATCCTTGGCAGATAGTCCTAGCATAGCGTTCCACAATCGCACAAAAAACCAATATCCCAATGAAATTTGTTTTAATGTAAGAGAAAACACTCCGATGTTAAATTTGAATTTTGTTGCTTTTCAGTTTTTCTTAAATCTCATGACGCATTACATTAACCTGTGCTATTACTAACTAATTTAAATTTGAAACAGTAACCAGGAAAAAAAAGAAACTCATAACATTAAGTATTCATACCTATGTGAAGTCAATTAACTGCTAATATTTTAAAAAGTTATTAATAATATATAAAGGAAACACTTGGATATTGAATTTTGCAGCATTTCAGTTTTTGAAGTTTTACACCATATGAAACATTTTTTAAGAAAAAACTAATTAAATTAATCATTGTAATCAAAGTTTAATAAATTTTAACCAAGTATTCGGTATTCAGCCGAATATTCGGTTAGAATTTTAACCGAATATTCGTTATTCGACAAAATGTGGTATTCAGTGCATCCCTAGTACAATGTAAATCATGGAAATTTTCTTAGAAATGATTGCAATTCTTTGCCCACAACATTTTTCGGTTTTACATACAACCAAACATGAACTATTACACACAATGAAGAAATCCTCCAGAAAATCTCTTAGAGTAATTTTTTTTTCTAAATGAATCCAAAATAAAAATAATACTTTGAAGATTTTTTTTTTTTTTTTTTATAAACTATAAAATTACAAAACAAATTAAAATATACAGTAAAAGACAATGAAAGGTTGTTTTAATTGATTGTATTTTTGTGAAGGGGCCCTTTAATTGGTTATAATTTTGTGAAGGAATTTTAGTCGATTGTAATTCTGTGAAAGGGCTGTAAAACAGACCTACACTTTGTATGTGTTGATCCCTGTCTGTACCCAAAAAAGTTATTCTATTCTTTTTTGCAGGTCCAATAAATGAGCTGAAGTGTCCGGAAAGGAATGGGTTATTTCATCATCCCTCCATGTGAGATACACCAGATTCTGGGTCTGTTCTGAACATTTTTCAGCAAGCAACTATTCCAACACCATGATGCTGATTCTGACAGATATAATTTGATGCCACACCACTGTGAAATTTCGACTTCAGATGATGAAGTGCCATCCGTTAGTTCTAACTCTGTGTTTACTGATGTGCTGAATGAAGTTGTTTAAATTTTACTCCAGGTAAACTCAGTGAGTTATGTTTCGAAAAAAGCTTGTGAGCAATTTAAGTGCAATGTTTGTAAAAATGATTTGATTGGTGAGAAAGAACTTTCAAAAAGTACAATGTTTTTATATTTCAAAAATTACAATATTGTTAAAAATGAGTTTATTGAATTTGAAATTCATAAGTATTATTCCTCAAATGTTGTTGGTACATTCTTTCAGACTTTTTCTTTTTTTGTCAATCTCATCCCTGACTTTCTGGAAAATAGTAGTGCAATATTTATATTTCTTACTCCAGTTTCTTTTTTCGCATATATTTTTTTACTATGATATTGTTAAAACAGTGCATTACTTACAAAGCTGTATTACAAAACTTATTCAAAAGTAAAATTATCAAAAAGAAACAGCCATAGCAAAAATTATTTGTTTTTATTTTCAGAATTACTTAATGCAAGAATGTAGAAGCATTAAATTTTATTTTTATATTAGGAAATGTATTTACTATTATACTTAAATATATATATCTCTATATTTATTTCTTTCATTTTGGCACATGGTAGTTAATGGAATATATACTGTGTAAAAAAAACAATCTGTTATTTTATCTTAACATAATTAAGAGGGTATGTCATTAAGTAAGCCACATATGCATGTGGCATAATGCTCAGTTAGAAATAAATCTATTCAAAGAACAGCGATAGATGACCAAACTTAGCTCAGCATGATTTTCTCATCTGTTTTTGTCTATTGAAGCAACAGCTTGGAGGCAAGAACCAAATGATAAAAAAAAATTTGTAAATAATTATGGCATTCAGTGTAAGGTGGTATTATGAATGTCATAGCTAAATTTATGCAGCTAGAATACGGGCTGAAGTGCACATACACATTTGTAGGGCCTGTGTTAAAAAATAAAATTGTTTCCAAGTGTTTGTCATCATAATTTATTTTTCCTTATAATTTAGAATTTACAGTCACACAATATGATAGAACTTGCATCATTTTACTTAATGACTTTCCATCATATTTTCTTTTTCATATTAAATAGCTGCCAACTTGTAAGAATTTTTACAAAATGTACAAATGTTTATTTTTTCCCTTGTTTTATACTAATGCACTATACTAATGGATCACAGTATAAATACTTTTTGTTGATAAAAATCTTTCAAAGCGACAGATGTTAAAATTTTCCTTTTGAATTTTAATTTAAATGATTTTGAGTGTGATGCAGAGAGTCAAGAGTTTAAAAACTTACTACTCAGTAGTTGCAGAATTTTAAGTGGCAACCTTATTAAAAAAATTTTAAGTAACCGAAATAAATTAGTTTTGTTTTCATTATTTTTGTTCTTATAACTTTCACGTAAAATTTTACAGTAATTTGTAATAATTGACAGATTTCTCTTCAGAGATCTTGTTTTTTCTTAGTATTTTTATTGAAATGCATCAATTTCAAAATATTACGCTTACTATATACTTTTATGAAAACTGACATTCAATGATTTTCACTGCTAGCTTAGATTGGTCAAAAACATAAAAAAAAGGGTGTGTATGAAATTTGATCCAATTTCAGTATTTAGTTACTTGAGAATAAACAAATAATAGAAATAATAACTTCTTTATGATTTGGCATTTGTGCATGCACAAAAGCAAAACGTTTCCTGATTTTTGGATATTTTTATGAAATTCCCTGATATTTCCATGATCTGTCACCACCCTGTGCTAGTATTTAATTTTATTATTTTCCCACTAATCACTAAGTCAAAATTATTTGACAGCACGTCTATGGCCCAATTAAACCTATCTGGAAGTTTTTTTTAAACAACTTTTGATCACTAATTTTCTTTTGATTGTTCAAACTACATATTTGTGAACCTAAATTACTACCTCTGCATTGAACAGTTCTTTAAAAATTCTTCTCACCCCCATTTTCAGAAGATAAATAATCTTGCAGACTTACAGCTAGTGATTTTTACTTTTTATTAAATATTACTTCTTCGAATAGTTGTGAAAAGGTAATGTTTTGTTTGATTAATTAAACATAAAAAGTCTCAATGGTTTAAATTGTTTCTTTAAGTACAATTTCAGATCAGTATGCTATTCAAAAATTAAATAGTTTTGATGCATTTACTGAAAACTAGATTCTTTTTCTTTTCTTTCTTTTTTTTTTTTTGGATAGGTGTGTGTCATTTTTTATTGTAATTGTTTTATATTTCTTGTCTCCCAAATATTTGACTTTTTTTTCCCTCTTTGTTTGTAATGGATCCTACAGATACATTTTTTTTTGGGGGGGGGCATTTTTTATTGTAATTTTTCCTCTTTGTTTATAATGGATCACATAGCATATTTTTTTCTTAATGTAATTCAACCTTCCTTGTGTACTGTCCTAATCTTCTCGAATCGTAACAGTTGTGCTGTAAATACATAAATTATTTACAGAAACATAGTTTGTTGTCTTGTTTTACAAAGCCTATTTTAAATTTGTTAAACTCAGCTACAATTCTACTTGAAATTTTGTTGCTTGTACAGTTATTTGAATAATCTGTTTTCTGTATTGACTATCCAAATAAAATATAGGTGAAACGTTATAATGTCTCATACTTCATTTTTGTTATTTGTTATTGTTTTAACATATAAACATGCAGACTGATTATATAAATAATTCCAAGAAAGGTCTACCAATTTATTACATATATAAGGCCCAATTAATTAGTTTTCATTTATCTTAAAATAATAATAATAATTTAAAATTGATGATGTACAAAAAATACATTAAGTTTATGCACATTCACACTAATAACTTCTACTTTATTGGTGTTTTTTGTGCTACTGTTTGAAGAAATTATCATCCATATTTATATCTTTTAAAAATAATTGAAGTTTTCGTATACACTTTTCTTTGCATAATGCAGTATTCTTCAGCAGAACAAGTCTTAAATCATAACAATTATAACCACATTTAAGGACAAGTTTGGCATCTAAAATTATTATGCTGATGCCACATTTTAAATTATTTTACAGGGTGTTTTGAATAGTGAATTATGAGAGTAAGTATATCTTTTTTTTATTTCAGCATACATGGTAGTTATTAGTAAATATTAAATATAAAGTTCAACTTATTTCCCAATTATTGCAATAGAATATACACATTTATTTTAAAAGTGATGAGCACAAAACAGTAGTCCATATCACATTATACAAATTTTTATTTTATTATTATTTTTTTTAACACTGTATTTTTACCCTAAAAGTATAAACTTAAACAATGACAAATTCCTGATTAAATCAATATTATTTCACTGATCCTCATCTGATTTTATGATTAAAATAAGTTTAAACAGCTATTCTCATTACAAAATAATAATAATAGCAACCCTTGCTTCAAGTTCAAATTACCCCCAAAAGTGTTAATTCAAACAACTGGATTTGGATTAAATCAATATTCAATATTATTTCATCGATTGTTTCCTGAATTTATATTTAAAAGAAGTTTAAGCAGCGATTCCCGTAACAAAATAATAATTAAAATAACCTAAGTTTCATAAATAATTTTTTTTCCCCAAAAAGTGTAAACTAACAATAGTCTAACTTTAATCACACTTGTGATTGAACTTTAATCATAATATTATTTCGCCGATCGTTCAGCGAATTTATAATTAAAACAAGTTTAAGCAGCGATTCCCGTAACAAAATAGTAATTAAAATAACCTAAGTTTCATAAATTTTTTCCCAAAAGTGTAAACTTTAACAATGATAAAACTTTTTTACACCAATATTATTTAGTCGATCGTTACCCGATTTTATAAATCAAAGCATTTTAAACGGCGTTTCTTCATTAAAGGGGGGGAAAATAACTCCCAGCTAACTCAAAGCAAAGGCGAAAATAGTTTCGGATCTGCGTTTGAGCCCTGTAAAGTTGTTTTTTTTACCACCACGGTTTCCGCCAACGCCGCGCATGTTTCTGCTCTTACATTATCCCTATGAGAGTTGGACTTCTTCACACAGTGGTTATTTATATTCTTTGGTACCAGGCCGCTTTAATATGCACGCCGTGATGTTTTTGTCAACACGCTTCCCCAAGTTTACTTTTGAATGCAATGTATTGTAGAATTTTAAATGTATAATCCTGCATTTTGGAAATTAGTGACTGTTCCAGTGTGAAAATAAAGCAATATGTTTTAAGTTTAAAGGTGTTGACTGAGACTCTTATTTAAAGGGAATATGGTCTTCAAGATGTGTTCTTCTCCTGAAGTAAAACGTGTTAGCCCAGTGTTCAAAGTGTTTATGTGATCATGTTTCAGAAGAAAAACGACATGTGCCATCAAAAGCGAATTTCATTCTTGGTTTTGGAGTTTGTCCTTCCTCGTCACTCTGATGAGGAATTTCTAGTTCATGTGTGATTTCGTTCAGTGGGGAAGAAAAGCATGTTCACCCCTACGACGCGTTGTGTATGCCATCGTGTTCCGTATGAAAGAAAGTACGTCTTACCTAAGGGGAATAAATCTCCTTTCGTCATCCTTGTGTGAATTTAAAATGTGGCCCACTATACGATCGTCTTCTTAAAACTATGCCGCTCTCACTACAAAGTCGTACCAGTTATAATCTTTACAAAATAATTCGTGTTTTTACGATCACCACCTTCCACCGTACATCTCCATAGGACAGTGTGTAATGCACCACGATTCGTGTGTATTACAATTATTGAATGGTTATTTGTATTGTTTTGTATCAAGGTACGTACATATCAAATTTCATTAAAACCAGTCCAGTAGCTCTAGAGATAATCGACAGGTCTGCAAATTCTCTTAATTTCTTACACCAGTGTAGATCGACCACAGACAACTTCACGATAGTGCTCATTACTTAGCTAATCTGAAGATTAACTGATTTGCTTCATTAATGAGCAGAATCAAGAGTTTTCCACATTTTACCAAGATAATGTGTACATTAACAGCTTTTGCAGCATCAAAGTTTAAAAATTTGTTTTTCTTAAGTGATAATGGTGTTAAGCATAATTTTATCGAAAATAAACAACATAATGTTAATTTCTTTAATTGCAATAATATTATGCCTTTTTTATTATTATAAACAGCAAGATCTTTTTTTTCACTTTAACAAATGCCTATCAGGTAATGTGCAGATTATCTAGCTTATTTTTCAGATTACCTAGGTAGCTTGAAAAATGAAACAATTTTTAGCACTTTAGCTGATCACCCTAGTTAATCTGTAGATTAGCTAGATACTCTGCAGAATAACTGATTTCTTCACATCAGTGGTAACATACACATAACAATGAGAGTAACCAAATAAACAAAGTACATATACAGGTGAGTTTGCTTAAAGCAGGCTTCAACATTTCAAATTACTTTACAATCAAGATGTACATATAATGCATAAAAATCTGTGACAGGGAAACTAAAATCATATACACTGAAGAGCCAAAAAAACTGGTACACCTGCCTAATATCGTGTAGGGCCCCCACGAGCATGCAGAAGTGCCGCAATACTACGTGGCGGGGATTCGATTAATGCCTGAAATATTGCTGGAGGTAATTGACATTATAAATCCTGCAGGGCTGTCCAGAAATCAGTACGAGTAAAAGGGGGTGGAGATCTCTTCTGAAATGCACGTTGCAAGGCATTCCAGATCTGTTCAATAATGTTCATGTTTGGGGATTTTGGTGGCCAGCGGAAGTGTCTAAATTCAAAAGAGTGCTCCTGGAGCCACTCTGTAGCAATTCTGGACGTGTGGGGTTATGCATTGTCCTACTGAAATTCCCCAAGTCCGTCGGAATGCACATTAATGGGTGCTGGTGATCAGACAGGATTCTTACGTACATGTCACCTGTCAGAGTCGTATCTAAACGTATCAGGGGTCCCATATCACGCCAACTCCACACTCCCCATACCATCACAGAGCCTCCACCAGCTTGAACAGTCCCCTGTTGACATGCAGGGACCATGGATTCATTATGTTGCCTCCATACCCTTGCACGTCCATCAGCTCGATTCAATTGGAACAGAGACTCATCAGACCAGGCAACATGTCTCCAGTCATCAATAGTCCAATGTCGGTGTTGACGGGCCCAGGCGAGGCGTAAAGCTTTATGTCGTGCAGTCAACAAGGGTACACGAGTGGGCCTTCGGCTCCGAAAGCCCATATCGATGATTTTTAATTGAATGGTTTGCACGGCGACACTTGTTGATGGCCCAGCATTAAAATCTGTAGCAATTTCCGGAAGGGTTGCACCTCTGTCGTGCTTAATGATTCTCATCAGTCGTCGTTGGTCCCATATTTGCAGGATCTTTTTCCGGCCGCAGCAATGTCGTAAATTTGATGTTTTACCGAATTCCCGATATTCACAGTACATTCATGAAATGGTCGTATGTGAAAATCCATATTTCGTCGCTACCTCGGAGATGCTATGTCCCATCTCTCAAATGCCGACTATAACACCACGTTCAAACTCTCTTAATCATGATAACCTGCCATTGTAGCAGCAGTAACTGATCTAACAACTGTGCCAGGCACTCTTTGTCTTATATAAGCGTTGCAGACCACAGCGCCGTAGTCTGATGGGCTCCATATCTCTTTATTTGCATACACATGCCTGTACCAGTTTTTTTTGCTCTTCAGTGTATGATGTAAATGAAGAATGAAATATGATGAAATTCAATTCAACTAAGCACTCTCATGCAGTAATTATTTTATACAAAAACTTATTGTATTTAAAAAAATTACAAAGCTTGAAGAAAAATTTTCATGTTTTAACCAGGGATAAAACAATATATATCTTACAGAAAATTTCTATAAAACACACTATTGTTATTAAATTACAACACAGTTTTTTAAAAATAGGAACATTCATTGTGATAATACACAGGGTGTGAATTGAACATTTTCTCCAGGGGAGCACATTTGAAAGAAAATATTCTTCAGGGGAGGGGGGGGGGACATTTAAAAAGAAGAAAAAAAAAGGAGGGAAAGTGTAAATACTCCACTCACTAAATATACTAGGTATTACATGACAAATACAGTGACCAACATGTGTGGGAAGTGACTTAAATTCAAACAAGTCAACCCTCGATTTTAAGTGCACATATATTACTGCCTACGTCGATTCTACATCTACCCTCAAATTTGGCTTGCGGCAGAGCAGCACTTGTTTGCTCATTTTGCAGGCTTCTTTGAAACCTGACCCCAGTTAAAGAATGAAAAGTGGCATCAGGCATGTGTACATCTATTTCAAAGGTATGTTTGTAACTTACTCCTTTGTCTAGTAAACAAAAGAATTTCTATTCCCAATACTTAAAATCGTTAGGTACTGTTGAATTTGTAAGGACAGAGAATAATTTTAACATTTCTCCAGCAGGGGATAAACAGTATCCCTGGCAGGGATCAATTAATATTTCTGTAGCCAGGGACAATCCCAGGCATCCCCCCCCCTCGTCAATTCACACCCTGATCGGATTCGCACCCCATAGTGAAACATACAATATGCTAGGGTTTCATTATCACAAGGCAGTGACCCCAACCCTTTTAGCGCTGTGGATTGGACATTTGATAATTTTATTGTGATTTAAATGACTGAATTTTTTTATTTAAGTGACTGAATTTTTAATTCATAATCTAGAAATGTTTAATAAACGATAAACTAATTAAAAATAGTTACAAGGTTTCTTCTGTAACAAACCTATTTATGGTCATTTTTATGCTAAATATATATATATATTAGCATAAAACCGACCAAATCGAAATCTTAGAGAAACACATAACAGTAAATAAAACTGAAATAATTTTATGTTCCTTGTGCAGCCTGATACCATTTGATCCATGGATTGGGGTTGGGGACCACTGTCATAAGGCACTTAGATTGATATGTAGATATTACAAATGATATAATTGATTTTTATTTAATTAGTTGCTTTAAATGATATTTAATAATAAGGATTATTTTTAAACAACTGAACCCACCAGCCTTAACTTAAAAAACTCTGATAAAACCCAGTGGGTTGGGATTTTTCTGTAAAAACAGGTTTTTAACAACATTGTAGTCAGGCTCTACTTCCTACTAGGTATTTCTTCCTGCATTGTATATTATGCACAGAATTGTAGGACAAACATTACAGAACTGTTGTTTCCTTAAAAAATGACAACTCATTTTTTTAATGCAAAGAACAGAGCAAAATAGGCCTAAAGAAAAAAGGGCAAGGTGCACAGGGACTAAAAAGAAGATGGGCAGGGCATGGCACTCTCAAAAACATCAAGCACTGATCATATACACTGCCCCTAACAAGTTAAATTTAGTTATTTAATTGTCACACCTCGCATATAATTATTTTTCCATTTGAAATTCATGTATGGGAGGTAAAGGGCAAGAACCATCAAAATCTATTCTTAATTGAAATCAAGCTGATAAGTCATTTGTTGGCATACTAAAAATATAACAGAAAAGTTGTAGTGGAGAAAACACAGTTAGAACTTTAATTCTGATTGCATTTCTTAAAAAATAAATTGGAATTGACTTTGATGGTATTTTCCTTGAACCCTTCATCTTATTAAAAATTATAAAAAAAGATTACATTTTATCGCCAACAGTAGACAGCTTATAAATACACGACTTAAAATACACTGGCTTAAATGACCACATTTTCTTATTCTCTTTGTGTGTGTATGAAGTATTAAACTGATACTCAGGTAAGTTTTTACAGTTTGTGTAAGAGAATATACTTGCAGTCATTGATTTTACTTTCTTATATTTCTGTGTGTGATTATTTTTTGTTAATAACCATTTTTCAAAGCCATTAGGTAGACTAGCTATACTAGACATCATATGCTTTATGTCAAATATAACATTCATTTGTTGACCTAGATTACTTAATACTTTAGTTTTTAATAAAGTGGTAAAATTAATACTAAGCTCTTTAGCAAATATATCATCAGGATACTCCAAACAAAACAATTGTTTTTCCAGTTGAAGGAAATCAAAAGGAGAATAATCACTTATTAACGCATCCAAGTCTTGTGTCTCAAGAGCTAAAAAAGTATTTATATCAAGCAAGAAAGCAAACTTGCTATGATTCAATGAGGATATATGAAATATACAGTCAATAGAGAATGGCTGTAAATTAATTTTCCTGTGATCAAAGTTCACTGGTGTAATCCAAGGTAAAAACTCAATGATAATATCACATTTTTGAGAAATGTTAATTAATAACTCTCTTACAGATGATGAAAGAGTTGTATAGTAAAAAAGAAAATGTTTTATGCCAAGATGAGAATGATAAATTAAAAATTCTAAAATTTTCTTTTCATCTGAGAAAGCTGGTTGCAAAGGACTTACACAAGCTGCATATGGTCCAGTGTATTGTTGCTTATGAAAAATAGGCAAAGTATTAGATACATTATTTTTCATAAATGTAATGGCATATGGATTACCAAAACTATGGGCACTTTTACATTCTAGATAAAACAAAAGTGAAGTAGTTTTACTGTTTATTGGATGTACATGAAAAGTTGATGGAACACTTGTATCTTTTTTCTCAAACCATAAACTGCATTTAATGTTTTTAAGCTCATACACAGAGATATCACTAGAAAATGCCAAAGAAAAGACGTTTCTTGACAGCACATGTAAAGAATACAAATATACTCCACCAAATATTGGAGTCCACTGGTTTGTCTTAAAAATAATTTCAGATGTCAAATTATTATTTGAAAGCAGTGAAATGCATTTTGAACTTTTTTCTTTTGTAGTTGTAAAAAAGTTCATCATATCTATTAACGAACGCAAAGTATGATACTTGTATCTATAAATAAACATAGCTACTAAAGAAAATAATGCAGTTAAAGTCAAGGCAAGCCTCCAGTATTTTCTCATTTTTATATACTGTTCCAGAACCTAAATTAAAAAGGAAAACAAAAGTATAAAGATAATGAAATATACACACATTCATACAGAAATTGTCAAAATTTTCAATAAGAATATGAAGTGTATTACAACAGGGTTCATACTCTTTTTCGTGATGTGAATTCCAGGAGTTTTTAAAGAGTTTTCCAGGATCAAATATAATTTTTCCAGGAGCAGATGAAAAGTTCTGAACACATTAAAATTTTGTTCTTTCTTAAATTTAATGTATTTTTAATTTAAAAACAGTGTTTTGACCTGTTATATTAATTGAAAACCCCATAGTATTCAAAGATGTTATTCAAAATTAATAGAAAAATAAGTTCATAATACCATAATGTGTTACCATAATTTAGTCTATTTTTAAAAAATTTACTAGACCAGCTTCATGCATAATACATTCATAATTTTCTTCAAATAATAATTATTTATTACAAAAATATTAAAAGCAATTTAAATTCCTTTAAAAAAAATAAATGAAAAATGTCAGCTGGTGGATGAATTAAAATACTTCATTTTAAAGTAATTGGTATTGCATAGCTTACAAACCAAAAAGAATGAAAATTTCGGAGATTTTATATTTAAAAAAAAGGGGGGGCGAGAGAGATATTGAAAAAACACTGGAAGATTAAAAGCAATTTAAATGGGTGAGCATTAGAAACCCATACACATACAATACAAAACAAAATGATAGTATCTAAAAATCATTTATTAAAACATTCAAATTTAAACTTTGATAAAATAAAAAAAAATTTCAATTTATTTGAAAAAACTGTCGCAAGTAATCTTCTGAGGCACCCAATTTCTTAATTAAACTCTACTGCATTTATAATATTTTTCACAATACAGCTAATAATTTTTAAAATCTGAGATGTATAAAAATAAGTATTAAATTTAAGTTAAAGGTCAGTTTTCACCCTTAAGACTTAAGAATACATTAAGACATTAAAAAAATAAGTATTAAATGTAAAGGTCAATTTTTACTCCCAAGACATCGGATCATAAAACAAAGGAATGTCTAAGAAAATATTAATCTTTAGAGGAGCATTAGAAAAATATTTAAATTTGAATGCTTTTGTGAGAATTCAGGGTATTGCAAGTCTCCTGGAAATTTTGGGAGATATAGCAGTTATGAGATTAAATTTGTTTTAAAGCTAAGTATTTGTTATTTATTTCATTTTCCAAGTTCTTTAAGTCATCTTTTTTTTCATCAGCTCTTCGTCTGAGAGCATTAGATTTTGATATAAATGACACTTTTCCAGTCACTTCTGCTTGCTCTGCATATTTCACTGAAGATGTACTAAGATCCTCAATATCTTTCTCAATGCATAATTTCCTTTTTTTTAACACCTCAATATCGTCACTTATTAATTTTCTTTTATCTGTTTCATGAGGTTTTTTCTGCTGTCCCTCTAAATATGTTAAATATTTTTGACGTGCACTTGCAGCAGATATTAAAAGCTTCTTCGTAATATTAACATTTTCTAAACCACCAACATTTCTAATATGGTCATCTATAATGCGCTTTGCAACTATACTCTGATTCTGCAAATTATCTTTCATCGGTCTTTTGTTGATTGAGAACCCTCTTTCGACAGAAGCTTGGCCATGCGATAACAGCAGAAGTAATTTTACTACACTCCACAAATTTTGATAATTTAAATTTTTGCCAACAAAATTGTAATAGAACACATCTAATCGATCAATGGCTGGATCAAATATAGATGTGATAGATGTGTTTGCACAGCTTTGAAATTTAATTTCAGTGTCCATTGTGCTGAATTCTTCGATGAACTGTTCGTGCTCCTTTATAATATCATCACACACATTGAGATTAATTTTTCCACAGCTTGTGAGATATTGTAGAATATTATTAAATTTTATTTTGTTACATTGCTTGTTTTCAACTAGCAATCGAGGGTCTAGACAACTAATATTATGCATGACAGTGTATTTCAGCGGGCACTTATCCAATAATTTTTTTGTTATGTTTTGTAAAAATAACCTGCAACTCACATAAAATTGCATAATGGCTTTTTCATCATCAAATGTAGCTTTCTTCTTACCAAGATCTTTTAAGACTTTTTTTGTAATAAAGCCAATATCAACTTTTGTAGCACCTTTAAAGTTATCTTCATTTTCAATATCAATATTCATTAGATTAAATGAGCCTTCAAACAATTCTTCCTTTAAGAATTTTTTCATCAATGATTTTAAGAGGTATTTCAAATCTCCAGATATAAAAGGCAACATTGGTTGATCTGTCTGATATAAAGTTAAATATGTTTCCAATTCTTTTGCAACATAAATAAAAAAATTGCATTTGGCTTCGAACAGTTTATCTTTTAAGCATTTTTGTACAGTTTGGAAGCTTTGGTTATTAGGGTTGGGAAACTTCTTTTCTGCAACTTTTGCAACACACATTTTCACTGTTGGTAAAACTTCCAAAAGTCTTTTTAGGACACTAACATTTTCCAACCATCTATATTTGCAAAATTTTAATGGAAATTTAGCATCATCATGTAAGGTTGCATAATCATCTCTTCCAGCAGGCGAATCCTTAAATAATCGATATACTGCTGCAGCCATTTGTTCAACTTCAGGAAATACTGAGCACCCAGCACAATAGGCATTGTGTAGAATATGTAGACTACAACTGCCTACATTAATCAATTCTGTATTAGCATTACTTTTTATATAATCAGAAATTTTCCCATAAACACTCCAGTTAACATTAGGTCCATCCATAGACAGCTGCAAAGAGCTTGCTTAATCTTAATGCCAGGTATTTTTCAGAAATTTTATCAAAAAGCACATCTGCTGTAGCATGTCCTAGGAAATCGGATGAGTAGTATCTTGATGATACCTTACCATCACACCAAAATCTTATCAGGCAATCTAATTGTTTACATTGATTTTTGATATTTAGGCTTTCATCAAAAAGCAATACGAACGCATCTTCTTTATTGGCTTTTTCTTTTAAAATATCCAGAAAATATGGCGTAATTCCGAACACAGTTAGATATGCCGTTTTCTTTTCACCACATGAGAAGTTTCTCGCGATCTCACTGTCTGGAAACATGTTTTGGAATAGCACTCGAGTTTTCTCACATGATTTAAACGAATAGTCACTCTGTACGACTTTTAATGCCCACAGCACTTCAGCTTTCAGCTGAGCATTATTTTTTGCGACAGAATCATCGAGAGTAGGTAACGTAGTACTACTACTCTTTGCTGCACTAGTACTTGCATCAAGCGGAAGCGATGACGATGAAAGCGTGCTGGATGAATTACCGCTGGCAAAATAGTTCAGAAGGTTTGCAGGACTTTTCTTCTGTGAAGTTATTAGGAGCTGATGTCTTTTCCCATTAGCATGGGATTTCACTGCAGCTTCTCCCATATTGGAAATGTCGAAGCATTTGTCACACACCATACACTTTGCATTATGACGTTGGACTGAACGACAGAGCCACGTTTTATATTCCTCTTTTTCAAGCCAAAGTTCATTAAAAACACATTTTCCACCAGGCATTATTGATCGGATTGAGTGAAAAGAAATAAAAAAGATCTCAGGGCGTAATGGTTTGTTCCGATTCTGACACGTGTTACGAATACGAATGACATGGCTCTAAACAAACAACACTTTCCGTAGCATTAATAGCTTTGCTGCTAAAAAGAGATAAGAGCACAGCGCAATAAACCAATCACAGGATACTTTAGCTGTGACGTATCAATTTCGATTTCTGGGCGGAACGAATGCCAACTAGTTCCAGTTCAGAAACTAATAGGTGGTGTTTGCGTAGATTGCAAATATGGGAAAACATTTTCGCACTTTAAATACCAGATGAAAAACTTAAATACACAATATTTCCAGGAGTAGTAACTAAATTTCGGGAGACTCTCGTAAAATCCAGGAGTTTTTAAGGGCCCTTAATTTTTAAAATGAAAATCCAGGAGTTTTCCAGGATTTCCAGGAGGCGTACGAACCCTGTTACAAAGCACACATTTTCTCATGCAGTTCTAAACATGAGAAAAAGGCTCTAGAAAAAAATTAAGCCTTTCTAAAACACTTAGGAGCAGGGGCATAGCCAGGGGGGGGGGATATCGGGATATATCCCCCCCCCCCGAAATTTTTGGATCAGTGATGAAATTCTGTCTATTTATACATATATAAGTTCATATCCCCGCCCGAAAATTTTTCCAGGTGCATATCCCCCCCCCCCCCCCGAAAAATTTTCCTGGCTACGCGCCTGCTTAGGAGTACATATGTATTGATAGTAATTTTGTACCTCTAAACAGTGCAATTACCAATAATAGAAAACCACTATACAACTTCTAGTTTCTACTTCATATAATCCTTTATACTTGATGTCCCAAAAAGATGGTAACATATTTTAATTCTTTATCCATCAGAAATAAGTACACAATGTAAATTGAAAAAAAAAAATGTTCAAAATAAGGTAGAAAAAAAGTACATAAAAACAAATCTTGGTACTTATCCGTTATCTCGACGCCAGCCAAATTTGGCGATTTTTTCCGGTAGTAGAGGGCGATGCTTGGCGACAATATTTTCTGGTAACCCATCCTCGTTCGCGAGGCGATCTTCATTTTTTTTGGTAACCCGTATTCTTAATGCGTAGTACAAGCGCTACTGTTTCAAAAGGAAAGCAAAATCTATGATGCGGCGCACTGATTGTACTAATCTGCGAGTGTGTTGTTTATTCATACGCAAACGTGTATCCTGAATCATGCGGCGAACTTGTTTTTTTTTTTTTTTTCCTAACGTTGCTTCTGTGTCCGTAACAAGGACGTACCCAGAAAAAAATTTCGGGGTAGGGGGTCCAAACGGTGAAAAAGGCAGAATTTTTCACAAAAAAGGGTCCGGACCCCCTGGACCACACCCCTGGGTACGTCCTTGGTCCGTAGTATGTTAGCTTGTGTTCGAATATCAAAGGACAACGTATTTTTCCGTTTTGTATTCGTCCACCTATTTGATTTATTAATCTTGCGTAGACTGTGAGCATGTGTTTGGATGCAGAAGAAAGCCGATTGTGTCTGTTCTGTATCCTTCCGCGATCCTGTTGTTGTATTGATGTATTATTCTTTCTCAAACGTGCGTAGCCGTATTTATTTCAGTTTAGGTGAGTGTTGCTTTTACATATATATTTGTATAAATATGAATTAATAGGAAGTGTGGCGACGAATGTAGAAGATAAAATAAATTTTTGTCAGAGTTGTTAAAGGAATTGTTTTGTAAAGTTTGAATGCCTATTTATTGTATAGATGCAGCTGTCGTGTAGTTTCGAATGGCTAAATAACGAGCCAGATTATTCAGCCGGATAGGGCCAAATTTAACCGCCACGTGTATTTTGAAATTGTGGAGTTTCGAATTCAAACGTTTGGAATTAAAACCGTAAAGGTTTTAAATTTAATGAATAAGTAAGTATAAGAGTAAAATTATATTCATTCCTGTGACGAATTGATGCCTCTTAAATTTGCAAGAAGAAGCTGAAAATGTGAGTATGCTTTAAAATATTTCGGTTTGTGTAGAATTGCGATATTTCGATTTGTGTAGAGTCTTCAGGATATAGAAAATGCTGAATGCAATTAGTATAGCAGTCAAACCGCCTTGTACATGCTGGGTGAGTCAATTAACGTGTTAAAAAAAGAATCCCATAGCTAATTTCGTTGTCGTATTGTTCTCAAATGTAAAGTGAGGTCTTGCAGATGTAGTGTCGATATTTAAAATATTCATTGGTTTGAAAATTATCGTTTAAGTTTTACAACAGTTTGTTCATATAAGGATTTAACATTCATTGAAATTCGTTGTATGTAATGGTGAGTCTATTTTGTATGTTTACATTTTTACTTTGTATTTTCTGTTTAAATGTTTGCTTTGTAGGCATTGAAAATGTTTAAGGCGAAATAAATATCCGGTAGGTAATTGCGGACACAAAAAAAAAAAATCGCCTAAAAACATCGTAGCTACTTGGCGACAAAAAAAAGTCGCCAAATTTGGCTGGCGTCGAGATAACGTAAAAGTACCCAAATCTTTTTGTTGATTTTTAAAAAGTAATATTTTTAACCTTTTTGGGTCCGAATTTCAGTTTTACTTTGAAAATTTTTTTCACCATGATCAAACACATACATACCTTCTAAAAAGCCCCATTTATATTTTTTAAATTTGGACAATTACCGTAAATTATGGAAGAAATGCCTCGGTGTTTATGAGTATAAAAGTTAAAAAATAGTAAGTGCGGCATTTACAATATTTTTAATTTTTTTTAGGTGTTCTTCGAAAAATCATAAAATTCGTTGTGATAATTGTCTCAAAAGATGGTGCCACCACCGACAAGTACTCTTTAGCGTGCACAGAGCTCAGCATAGCGAATTAGATTGCAAACCTACCCCCCATAGAAAAGCAGATTGATCCAGTTTTCGAGAAAATGAGATGTCAGAGTGCCCTGCAAAGGGTCCATATCCCGTGCTCTGAAGTGGATGGCTTCATACATCCAACCGATGTCTCCTCAATTAAGTAAAAAGAAAAAAAACTGAAGTATAAATCTTTTACATCTACATTTTAGAACTATACTTAAATTTTAATGAAGGTTTGAATATATATTTTGAAGGGTTAAAGTTCTATAAAATACTACAAAAGTGCACTACCCTCTATTATGCACCAGTTTTTCACATGAACCTCTATTGTTCTTAAAGTACTGAATTTCAGCCAAAATTAATCTATGTTGCGCCAGGTGCGAGTTTAACCCTTCCCCCTCCAAAAAAAAAGTTAATCTAAGAGTGTTTTTTTTTTTGTTTTTTTTTTCCGCCGTGCAGCTTTGCACCCTGTGCAGGAGCACTCTACCGAATAAACACTGCCAACTAATTGGTATGCTCAAGAAATGCCGAGTGCTTTAAAAATAAATCCCATTGTTATAAATATCAAAAATAATAAATAAATGGAAACATCAAGAGTTATTACACAACATTCAGTTAAAAACAAACAATTTGCTGAAGCAAGCTCATAACGTAATCAACAGCTGGCCATCCGGGGGGGGGGGGGGATGTTTATTTTTAACTGGAGCCTCTTCTCACACATCAATTACTGTTTTCATTTTAATGCTGCCTGGTAGTCTGTCCAAGCTTTTTTTGAATGCAAGAAGTTTTTTTAGAAGTTATTTTTTTATTTCTATAAATTCGCCTTAGTGAATATATAAACAATGATAGCTTTGATTATTTGAAAATAGAAATCGTAAGCTTCGTAAAACAGCAGTAAATACTTTAAAATATTCTATTGAAAGGGGGAGAAAAAAGGAGATTTTTTTACCGTTTATTTAATTTCTCCCGAAATATACCCGATCAACTTAATAGCTTTTTTAATAAATTAGGTCTAATAAGTAATGCAACATATTTTTTATTTATTTATTTTTTGTTAATTAAGAAATTATTTTAGAAAATATTGAATTTTATCTGGCATTGACTTCTGACCACGATCACCCCCCCCCCCCCCCCCACACACACACACTCCTCTCCCACCAACAATCGCGGCTGCGGCGTGTCTGATGATTTTCTAGTTAACTAAGCTCATTTTCGTCGGTGTGGCATTTCTTCAATAAATTATGGTAATTATGATTTTACATCATGTAGGATGAGTACACCAGTAATTGACACCTATGCTCAAAAAATTAAAAAACTAAACAATCTTTCTGTGTTATGTATAAGTGATGCCACATAAAATTTTTATTAAGCTTTTTTAAAGATTTTTCAGTTATAAGACACACTACCAGATGGCACAGAATGCAAAAAAGAGTCATTCAACACATGATCAGTGAGAAACACAGCCATTTTTTTTGTTCTCAGCTTGCTTTCAAACTTTAGGAGTTAGAAATTTTCAATCGGATTATTTTTTAACCATCTTTTATCTTGAATTTTAGGTAAGTGCTGTTTTGTAAATTTCAGTGTTTCAGTTAAACTATTGAAGTGCTATTTTTACTATGATTTATTTCTATAATGTATTTATAAGGAGTGTCATTCACCGGATAATTTTATTAGTTAAGTTCCAGTAATTGACACTGGGTGTCAATCTTTGGAGTTTTGTTCTAAATGATAATATTTAGAATTTATTGCCTAGACATCATTTGTATATCCCTGTTTGTGTTACAGTTTTTTTAGTTTAATATTTTGATGACTTCCACTGTTTGACACCCTATTCAAATAAAAGTGTCAATTACTGGATAATTTTTATCAGTGATTGACATTTGAATTTTAAATCTTACAAGTTCAGGGATGTTAACTCTAACATTCGATTTGGGAGCACCCAGGGAGCAGAAAAAATTTCATTTGGGAGCAACTCGGGAGCAAAAAAATTCCATTTGGGAGCACCTCGGGAGCACAAAAAATATAGCTTCCGAGAGGAAAACTAAGATTTGGGATCAGAATTAACATGATTTTGGAGCATAAAATTGAAGATTTCAGTGTGTTGACTCTAGAAAAAAAGGGCCGGGGGAAATTTTCAAAAAGGGCACCCTGTTCTCAAAAAGGACACTTTGGGGTTCCATGAAAATGTAGAGGTAGATAACATATCTAGAAACTGGTTTGAAACTATCTGATCCCCAAAAATTTAACATGTAGAGTTGTAATATGTGTTCTGACTTACAATGCATAGTTAGATTTTTTCCAGTTTGTCTTTAGTCCCCACCCCCTTCTTTTGGAGAAAATATCCTGTAGAAGAAAGTGTAAGCGAAATAGGAAAAATGATTTGTTGATAATATTTTGCTCTAAACATGACATAAATATGTGAATTAAATCTGTACATAACTAGAAGTTTGATTTAAAGAAAAGAAGTTTTAATCTAAGTAATTTTGAATTTTCTGCTTAATTTTTTTTTCTCTCAAAATTAGTGATGTAGATGTTTATTATTTATAAGAATAGTGCATTTATTGAAAGTTTCAGAAATTTTGAGCCAGACATGATTTGTTAGGCAGTAGGGGAAGGCAGAGGAACTGTTAATTTTTGTTCCTCAATTTTATCACACTATCACTACTGGACCACATTCATAGATGATATTTTACTTACATTGGCTACGTTCAAGGGTGCTCTATCACCAAGTTTCCTATGTGGGAATCTACATCTCCAATAATGTGTTGTTGTTTCTGATACCCCCTGACAATCACAAACTGCGGTGCCAGATCCTCCCCAGAAGGGAAGGAATGGGCAGAGGGGCTGCACCTTCCACTTTTAGGGCCCTAGTGGGAGAAAGTACAAATTAGACCATGGTCCCCTAATTTTGAACCAATTCCAGAGGAGGGACCAACCCCCTGAAATCAGCACCCTCAGATTAACAACTTGGGAGGACATTGGAACCACGACAATTTTACATGCACCAGCTCGCATTAGCATACACAGACCCACAGTAGTCGAGCCGAAAGGAAATTGACCCCCCTAAGCACTGGCCAATCCAGATGCTGCTTCACTTGCCATGTTCTAATGGCAAGGTTGTTATGATTTTTCCCAACCCGAAAAAACCCGGGTGGGTTTTTCAAAAAAGCCCACTTGAAAAAACCCAACTGGTTTTTTTCAAAATTTCAACTTTAATTATGCAGATAATGCATCACTTAATATCAGTACACCACTTGTAAAGTTTATAAACAGTTCCCTACCTTCCCCCCCACACCACCACTACCTAAGGGGGGGGGGGAATCAGACTTCACATAGGCATAAAAACTTTCTAGGGTAAACTTTTATGCCTATCTGTATTAAAATGAATAAAGATTTTTTAACCATAAAAAATCATTAGTTTAAAAAGTTCTATTTAAGCACTAGTGTATCACTGTTAAAATTATTACTCAATCAATTTATCTAAGAGCAAACTATGATTGGAGTTGCTATTGCTATTGATTTATATATTTTTTTCATGTATGATTAATAATTGTAATTAGTTAATACTATTAATTTAACCATTTTTTATTTATAATTGATTTTTGTAATCAATTAGTTGCTTTAAGTTGTACTTAGTAATAAGCAAATTTTTAAAAATATTCTGAAACCCCATCCCTTCTTCTGAAAAAAACCCTGATAAAACCTCAAAAAACCCAGTGGGTTGGGTTTTTAACAACCCTGTATGGGAACAGAGTTTAGTGCCCAGACCACTGCGGAACTGTTCTCAAATAATTTTCAGTATTTACCAACCCAGCCCATAAATTTCTTTGAAGATTAGTTTGCGCCAAAGTGTCTCTAATCCCCTCAATCTAAGTTCTGTTAAGCCTTTCGGCTACACCATTCATTTGTCGAGAATAGACTTTTGTTCTTTCTATTTTTATTCCCTCATCCCGCAGGTTTTTAAAAAATAGCACACAATTCACCAGCATTATCAGTTCTAATGGCCTTAAATTTTCTCCCAGTATATGTTTCAACACTTGCTTTAAAAAATTTTAAATACTTAAAAACTTCATTTTTATGCTGCAGAAAATACACAAAAGTGTATTTCGAAAAATCATCAATCATAGACACAAAAAACCTTGCACCACCCATTGATGATAATGGAGCAGGACCCCAGATATCTAAGTGAATCAATTCTACAGGGTGTCTACAGGAGTGCATAAAAAAATTCATGACCACAAGGGAATTTTCATGACACAATAAGACATACTGCCATTTTGTTGCTTTGAAATGCAACTAATTTTAAACATATTACAGTAATATTATAATTATATTAATTACTCTTAATAGTCCCATTTAATCATTTTACAAAAATTAACTTTATACATATTTAAACACATATCTATAGTACCAGATTAAGGTAATTTATTTTAATTCTAAATAATCGAGTGAAAAACATTACATCTTTCAAGTATAAGTAATGAAGAGTTTAAAAAAACCATTCACTTTCTTCCCCCTCGATTTGAAACAAAGAAGTTAAAGCAGATCTCAATGAGATCTTTTATTTATATATATATATACACGAATTGTTCTTCCTTGCAGTTTTAAATTTTAACTCGTCGAGAAGCTAACATATGAAGATGAAGGGGTAAGTATTGCGGCTTGCATAGTCTTGAATTCTCATTTGAACAGAAAATTCCCCACTGCAGATGAGGAAGTAAAAAGGTGTTTTTCTGGTAATACCGATGACAGAGTTTCCGTAGCCAGAAGCTCCAACTACCTTGCCTGGAAGTGAGCCAATAACAGCAACAACAACCAATGAGAAAGGGTTAAGGGGAGGAATTTTGTTCTGAGAACATTCTTCGCTCGCCGAAAATGGTCAAAGGGAAATGAAATGTGACTATCCTAATCAGCAAAAACAACTATGTGGCAATGAGATTGCAAGACAGTTTTTTCCCCCTTCCCTATAACTGGGACTAGGTTGTACAAAGAAAAAATTGTGACATCGTATCAAAATCCAAGACACTTTCATGACCCATTGTCCGAAATCATGACATTTTCGTGACATTCATGATTTTTATGACCGGTAGACACCCTGTTCTAAAACGTCTTTTGAGCCAATAGCTTCACCTTCTGGGAATGGTTCCCTACAGCTTTTAGCTAAATTACAAGCCTCACAGAAAAGATCATTTCCTTTAACTTTTTCTAGTTTATACACATTTTTTTATATTTGCAAGATTTTAAAGTCCTACAGCTAAAATGGCCGTAATGTTCGTGTCACATTCCCAAAATATTTCTAATTAAATGGGCTTCTTTTAAATTTTCCTCTAGATAACACAGCTGTTAAAACAAAAAAAAATTGAAATAATGATATTTTGAGAACTTCAGTCTCAAATTTATTTTTTAATTTACACTATACCTTGAATTTAACAAACATCTAACAGAAATCAAATTTCTTAACATATTTGGTGTGAAATATACATTATACAATTTAAGATCAAAAGTTTTATTTTCATCATCAATAATACCTTTACCACAAATTTCGGTGGTCCCTTCAGCCAGCTCAGCACCAGAATGGACTTCTTCAAACTTTCACCGATGCCCTTTTTGTAGACTAGATCATTCTTGTCAGAAGACTCGGCCTTCTGTTGCTTTCCTTGTCATGGCAATGAATATTCATTTGACTTTCTTTAAATGTTCCTTTTGATGACACAAAAAGCACATCCTTGAAGACAAACCTTTATTCACATGGTACTGCATAGCTGCCAACCTTCCAAGAAAAAAATAAGGAACACAGCACGTGCTCATAAAATCAGAAATAAGGAACAAAGTGTGTGATCATGAAATGTATGATTAAATATACAATTAAAGATCTTACATTAACAAAATTAAATTATTATGTGTAGAGAGATGATGTGCATATATAAGCATTAATTTATAAAAATAAAATATGCTTAACTTAGCTCAGTTTCTACAATACACTTAAATGTTTAATGTAATAAATACTTGAAAGAATAATAAGATAAATATCATTCAATTAAATTTATTGACTTGTCTACAAGGATAAATGATTTACCAAAAGCTAAATATGTACACAATTTCCCTTTTTTCTTATAATTTTTAAAAATTCTTTCACAGAAGCTGAAAAACAGAACATTTTGGCTTAAAAACGTATTTACGGAACAAAGCTAAAAAAACGGAACGAATCCGTATAAAACGGAACACTTGGCAGCTATGGTACTGGGAAGAGTATTCATTAGGAAAACTTTTACCGGTCATCTCCAAGTCCTTGGTAGCTGACAACACTCTACCAATTAAGTAGTATTCATTTCTTCTCTTTTGTAATGAATGTTCATAAATTTTCATCTAAGGGCGGCAATCCTGGTCCAACTTGCTATACAGTAGACAAAGGGGTTTGCGGATTATAGAATTTTGCGGATTACAGATCATTGTTTTGTTTAAATTTTTTCTTATTATAGTTATGAAGCAACAAAACATTTTTAATGGCTGAAATTAATTATACTGTCACACTTAGTTTAATTATTAAAGAATTTATTGAAATATATGAAAAAAATTAATTTTATTTTACAAAACTTTTGCAGACTGAAATTTTTCTTGAAGAAGGCTTAAACTTTCATACTTTAATTTTATATTTCTATTTTTTTAATTTTGCAAACATGGAATCAATTGTTGTTTGTTTTGGGGCTTTTGATTTGTGTTTAAATATTTTTCCTGGAGTCTGTTTATTGTCATTATTTCTTGTGGTGATGCCAATGAATAATTTTGGATGAATTCTAAATATTTATAGCCTAAAGATAAGCCTTCTTCAAGAGAAATTTTTTGAAAATTTCTCTTTCTTTCAATAAAAAATGAAAATCAAAATAATACAGGTTTCGTTAACTGAGTGTGCGAGATTGTCTCTCAGAATCTTTTCTGTCAGCTAATCATGCTTTCATTTTATTGCTCAGACTTTGTTAGATGGGTTAAACGAACAATTTTAATTAGATATATGCAAAAAATATGAAAAATAGCATAAAATTTCTTTTAATTCTACAACTCAACTCGCCCATAATTTTCTAGTGTTACTTAACTGTTAACTGCAAATTTCACTGTTTACATCAAAAAATTATCGCGGATTATAGGTGTGCGGATTTCAGAGAGTCGACTGTATAAGTAAATGCAGAAAAATAAATGATATAAGTAATGCAGAAAAATAAAATATACAGTCCATACAAGGGACTCTAGAATCAGTAATTTGTCACAAAAGCAGGAGACACTGGGATCGTGAGATAAGATCAGGAGACATAAATAGGAAAGTCATAGTTGGGAAGGACAGATAGTGAGAATTGGCACTAATTATCCTGTTCATTAAGCAGGAGGACAGCTTTAGGCTGTGTCCGGTTGTCCAGATCACGGAAGTCATAATCAGGGATTTCAGCCAACAGTTCATTTCATAAGATAGATTTTAATAAAAGTTCTGGGCTTGTTTTTAATACTTCTTAGCTGTCCCAGTAGACGCCCTGTGGTAACTAAAGAGTGGTGGCCCCCAAATTATTTCTCAAACAAGACGAGTGTGTTTTTTCAATGACTAGTGTGGTGAAGTGGGTTCGCAGTTAACTCATAACCAAGGGTGACACTAGGGTATGCAGCACCCCCTGCAAACATAAAAAGGTCTCCCTTTTATGCTGTAGATCAGTGCAACTCATTGGAATGACACTTCTTCAAAGATGGTGCCCTAATGCGATGCTTACCTTAATTAATGTGTTTGGCTGCCCATGCTCATAACCTAGAGGTTGTGACCACAAGAAAATTTATAACTTCTTAAAATTATATTTTCTCTAAAACACCAACATGCTTGATATTTGATACTTCTATAGCATTATTTTTATTGGATAATAGTGTCATGAAATCATTCTAACTACAGAGAAACCTGATTTATGTATGAAATCTAAATTGTTAAAAAAAAAAAACAGACACAGCATTGGAAATAAGTGGTATCGTCGTTGCAGCTCACGATTCAAAACAGGCCCGGACTGGCCAGGTCAGCTGGTCGGCGATTGCCGAGGGCCCCCGTCTCAAGGGTGCCCTCGGCAGCCCAGAGAGGCATTCACAAATGGATATACCATTTCAATAATGTATAAGAGTAATTTGATTATTTATTTCCAGATAATCTTGCGCAGTGACGCAGTGGAGGACCCCAAAAATCCCGAGACTCAAGGGGCCCCCGAAAACTCAGCCTCCCCCCCCCAAATCTCTAAAATAATTAAATTTGATTTTTAGGCACGCAAGCCTAATTTTCAAATTTTACATATTCTATCCCTTCTAAATTCTCCAGTAAAAGGCAGGGCCCGAGTTCCGGGGGGGCATTCGGGGTAAGCGCCCGGGCCCCCAACTGAAAGAGACCCCAAATTGTTTTTCAAGCTTAAAAATTTGTAAATTTGATAAAGTTTTCGAGAGGGGCCCCCAATGATGCTTATGCCAAGGGCCCCCAACTTGACAAATCAGCTCCTGAAGAAGACCCTATTCAATCTCTTGCCGAGGGCCCCCAAAGGAGCCAGTCCGGGCCTGATTCAAAATGTATGCAAGATGATACAATAGCAGAAATTTCATCAGAAATTGTGCAACGCAAAAAGTTAACTAAAATCATTTTTTACAGCATAAAATAATAGCTCTTAATAATTCAAACTGCTTGTTCAACAGTGTTTTATAAATGAGCATAAAAATTTTGGTATTAGATTCCTTCTCATGAATTATTTCCTTCCAGGTTTAAAGATAAAAATTTTAGGCCAAAGATTTTTTAAAATTTAGCCTAAATTAGTCAATCAATGAGAGCAGTACTCTACTCAAAATGAAATACGTGCAACACATAAGACATACCACAAAAAAATTGTTTATATGATTTTATGAAAGTTGACATAAATTACGCTTAGTAGTAGTAATAATAATAATAATATAATATGAACATTGAATTCTATATTACTAGAATAATTTTATAAATCAGGCATGAAAACAGCTGAAGAGCAAAAAAGAGGAAATACACGTGGACGTATTTTGCGACAAAAATTGAAAGATTTACGTGCACGTATTTTCAGGCATACATAACAAGGTTGATAATGCAAAACTATGGAACAGGGAAATACTGTGTGAGCTTAAATTCAACTACTGCTAAATTACATGGTGTACTAAACAATTTCTACATCCAAGATCAAAACAAATCATATGTCTCACATCCAAATTTCAGACTATTCTTTAGATATAAAAAAAAATATTCTGGAAAAAAAAATAATTATTTTAAGACCTACCTTTTTTTTTTTTTAAATTTTTGATCAGAAATGGAATGTAAAAGTATACATATGGCATTGGCATTTTCTAAAATAAGCATTCAAATAATAGAATAAAAGTGAAGTTTTCTTGGAAAAAGAATAATTCTTTAATAAATGTATAAATATTTTCTCAGGTAAAATTTTAGAATCTTTGCAGTCTTGTAGCACATCAGCACACAGAAGTGTAACTTATGACAGGGGACATATGTTCTGCTCCTTCCTATATCTAGCTGCAAAATACAACTCACAAGATTATGCTTTTTAAAATTAACTGTAAAAATAATTACAAAAGAAAAACCTGCACATGAGAATAAAATGAAATATCGATTCTCCTGATTTTAAAATTGAAGGGAAAATGATATAGAAATCAAAAAACATATTATGGGAAAACTAATACTTTTCTGAGTTGAGTTACTAAACTAACTGAACTAGTTGAGTTACTAAAATGCCTTACATTTTAATTTAACAATAGAATAACCTCCATTTTATGGAAGTAAACTAGGATCTTTTACATTAATTTCTTTTTTCTCGGGAGGTGCGGTCGCCCCCCCTTTAATCCGCCCTTGTTTCTTATTAAAAAAAAATTAGTGTATTGATCTTGCTTTTTGATCGTTAGTTAGCGTGCAAGATCCAATGAAGCCGATACTAACAAATTTATTTCCGTAGAAAATACAGCACATAGATGCACTTCAAGCGACGGCACGTCGACATGCAGGGAGCATTTAAAATTTTTCCCCCATTATGTCGTTTAAAACATCGACGTAGTTACAGGTGCGGACAAACTTTGTGAAACCACTTTAGAAATATTTCAGTCCGATATACAGAAGAACCAAATTTTGAATGTGCTTAAAAAAAAAAAAATAATTTATGTAATACGGGGGAAAGCGAACCTTCACAAACCGAGGTACCATGAGCCGACGCCGCGCCTAGTCATCGAGAAGCTTGTTATTGTTTTGTCTTCATTCGGCGAGCTGGCTATTTAAGAGAGAGCGAATTCTGCTGAGACGTTAAAACCAGACTTCTGTCGCCTCAATTTCTTTTCTTTTCTTTTTCCTTTTTTTTTTTTTTTTTTTGCGCGCTCGAATTTTTAATAAAGAGCATTTTTTAATTTTATATTTCGTTACTTTTAACCCACAGAGAGTATCAATTGAATGTTGTTTAAAATTAAGTATTATGAGGCTTGACCCATAATAATTAGTAATGATTTTTTCTTTGGTTATGTACATTTTCATAAATGATTAGTAAAAGTAATCTTTTAATTTATTCAGGCATGAAAACAGCTGAAGAGCAAAAAAGAGGAAATACATATTTTCCAGCAAAAAATTGAAAAATTTACGTGCACGTATTTTCAGGCATATATAACAAGGTTGATAATCAGGGGCGTAGCCAGGGGGGGGGGGATATCGGGATATATCCCCCCGCCGAAATGTTTGGATTAGTGATGAAATTCCATCTATTTATACACATATAAGTTCATATCTCCCTCCGAAAAATTTTCCTGGCTACGCACCTGTTGATAATGCAAAAACATGGAACTGGGGAATAATGTGTGAGCTTAAATTCAACCACTGTTAAACTAAATGGTGTACTAAACAATTTCTACCATTTAAATTTCAACCACAAACAAATTGACTGTGATCCTGAAGAAAATAATTATGCACTGTAAATGTTTAATAATCAGTTTTAGATATACAATATTTATTAAAAGAAAACAGGCTATAATTATTTAAAATAATTATCTTAAACAATATCGTAAAATCCTAGATCAAAACAAATCATAAGTCTCACATCCAAATTTCAGACTATTCTTTAGATATAAAAAAAAATATTCTGGAAAAAAAAATAATTATTTTAAGACCTACCTTTTTTTTTTTTTTTTTAATTTTTGATCAGAAATGGAATGTAAAAGTATACATATGGCATTGGCATTTTCTAAAATAAGCATTCAAATGATAGAATAAAAGTGAAGTTTTCTTGTTCTATTGGAAAAAGAATAATTCTTCAATAAATGTCTAAATATTTTCTCAGATAAAATTTTAGAATCTTAGCAGTCTTGCGGCACATCAGCACACAGAAGTGGAACTTATGACAGGGACATATGTTCTGCTCCTTCCTGTATTAGCTGCAAAATACCAACTCACAAGATTATGCTTTTTAAAATTAACTGTAAAAATAATTACCAAAGAAAAACCTGCACATGAGAATAAAACGAAATAGCGATTTTCCTGATTTTAAAATTGAAGTGAAAATGTTTCAGAAATCAATAAACATATTATGGGGAAAATAATACTTTTCTGTTGAGTTACTAAAATGCCTTAAATTTTAATTTAACAATAGAGTATTAAAAACTCTGTTTTACATCTTGTTTTTAAAATTATTCATTTACCAAAAGGCTGCAAATAGATTGAAGTTCAGTTGGCAAATATGGAACCCGGAGATCGGGGATAGTTAGTTACCATAATTTCGCTAGTATAGTCCACGGACTATGCATGTCAAAAAAGGATTTTTTTCCAGGACACGGACTATCTGGCTGAAATAAATTTCTTTTGCAAAAAAATTTAGTATATTGATCTTGCTTTTTGATCTGTAGTTAGCGCGCAAGCTCCAGTGAAGCCGATGCTAACAAATTTATTTCTGTAGAAAATAAAGCACATAGATTCACTTGAAGTGACGGCACGTCGGCATGCAGGGAGCATTTGAATCCCCCCCCCCCATTATGTCATTTAAAGCATCGACGTAGTTACAGGTGCGGACAAGCTTCGTGAAACCATTTTAGAAATATTTCCGTCCGATATGCAGAAGAACCAAATTTTGAATGTGCTTTAAAAAAAAAATAATAATAATTTATGTAATACGGGGGAAAACGGGCCTTCACAAACCGAGGTACCGACACCGCGTCAACATCGAGAAGGTTGTTATTGTTTTGTCTTCACTCAGCCAGCTGGCTAATAAAGCAAGAGAGCGAATTCCGCTGAGACGTTAAAACATGACTTGTGTCGCCTAGTCGCCTCAATTTCTTTCTTTTTTTTTTTTCCCAATTGCGAACGCGAATTTTTAATAAAGAGCATTTTTAAATTTCATATTTCGTTAACTTTTAACCCAGAGAGAGTATCAATTGAATGTTGTTTAAAATTAAGTATTATGTGGATTGACCCATGAAAATTAGTAATGATCTTTTCTTTTTTTTTTTTTTTGCTTGGTTATGTACATTTTCATAAATGATTAATAAAAGTAATCTTTTTATTTATTTAAGGAGGCGATACGTCTTGCCTAAGGACGGATTAATGCAATTTTATGGTCGGTTAGTTGAAATTTGTCTAGTTTATGGATGTAAAATAGAATTTCTTTTTCCTGTAGCGGAGGAGTATTCGCTCCCCCCCACCCAATCCCTTTAATTCGTCCGTGGTCTTACCATTAGTTAACTTTTCACGAAGTTACGGTACATATTTTTAGTAAAATCCGCGTAACTTAAAAAAAAAAAAAAAAAACTCTGAAAATTTTGGTTTTCTTTTTCTTACGGATTTCTTAACATTAACTCACATTTTAAAAAAGCATTATTCTTTTATTCAGCATAAAATTAAGACGTGTACGTTTTAATAGCTATAAATATCGAAGTATTTATTTATTGGAATTATTAATAATTTATTTAAATGTGTTTGCATGTTGAAGACCTAAAGGAATACGACAAGATTTATATTTTAAATACCATTACTAAAAGCTGCACTTTTATACAAGTTTTATTTGTCGTGTAGACCGTCAGTTTGCTTTATTTAAACAAAAATTCCAGTTTAGCATGTCTGGAAGTTCTCATTCGGCCGAAGATTTTTCCAAAACCAAGCAAATTTTTGAATCCGAAAATGACCACAAACATTTCGTTTTCAATCCACGTTTTCTAATATATTCGATAAATCTGCCATTTTCTCAATAATCCACAATAGAAGTATCAGTTAAGCTGGTACGTGTCCGTGAAAAAAATTTATAGATTCATCAAGTGCGCAAAACAGCAATAAAAACACGTCGCGAGTAACAATAGCTCACCGACAACGGTTTTCCAGTGGCAAAAGGTCTCGATAGATAATTATTGTTGTGTAGTAGTTCGCCAAGTACATAATTATGTATCAGATGCCTTTCGAAACATCGAAGATCTAAAATAAGAATTTGCCCCTCTGAACTAAGTTTTGAATTTACCAACTCAGGAAATCAGTAACATTGCACTCTAGCTGACTTTAGTCTAGGCGCAGTGCGAGATGCAGTGAAAACGTACATCCCAGGCGTGCATTATCGTCCTCTTGTTACTCTGCTATGTCCGCTATGTTTTGCTTTAGGTTCGGTAATCACTGTTTTTTTTTTTTTCTTTTTTTTTTTTTTTTTTGAAAAAGCGGAAAGGTTTTAAAACATTTTCGGAAAGCGGAGGTCTTCCAAAAAAAAAAAACAAAAAAAGCGGAAATCCGCCGAAAAGCAGAAGATTTTCATGCCTGATAAATGCATAGCAACATATCTTAAAAACTGTATCACCGTTCTTATAAAGAAAGTACTCATGGATGAAAAAATAGCCTACTTTAGTACAGAATCTGAGCTGTGAATCTGTTACCAGAAAGAAGAATGCTTATTGGAAGCTTAGACGTAATGGAGACTAAACGTCGAGAGAAAGAGATTCATCGTAAAGAAAAGAGATGCATACTGAATGTAAATAAAACTGTTTCAATTTCTTCATCTGAAGTGCTTATAAATGAAAGTGAAAGTGAAACCGAGATAGATTCCGATTCAGAGAGTTCGATCCTTCTGAAAAACTAGAAAAATTGAAAGAAAAAATTAAGCTTGCTAACTTTGCCAGTGCAGTTTACAGGACTCGCATTTCTAATCGGAAAGCAGCTCTTTTAGCTTCATTTCTTTTAGAAGACGTAGGTTTTGTTACAGCTGATAACAGAATGAATCAAGAGAAAATGATTTACCCAAATAAAGTTGTTAGAGAGAAAAGAAAGTCAGGCAAAGCTGTCGTAAAGGAGGCTGCATCAGGACTCAGGTCCCGTAAGGTGAAAGGACTTTATTTTGACGGAAGACAAGATGAAACATTGATAATTCAGAAAAAGAACGATAATTGTTATCGCACTCTTGTGAAGGAGGAGCATGTTGTTGTAGCTGAACTATGATCAACATACATGAGTCATCCGACTCCCAAATCTGGAAGAGGAAACAGCATTGCCGAAGTTATCCAAGATTTTCTTTTAGAAGAAAAAATTAATACTTCAGAAGTCGTAGTAATAGGCTGTGATGAATGGCCTATAATCACAGGTACAGCAATTAATACAGGACGAAAGAACGGAGCAATGGCTCAGCTAGAGATCTATCTTAAAAAGCCACTTCAAAGATTTGTTTGTCTTTTGCACACAAACAAACTTCCCTTGCGGCACATCATTAACGAAACTGAAGGGAAAAAGCACAGGACCTTCTACGTTCGTAGGACCAATTGGAATGGCGTTAAAAAACTGCGAGGATATGCCAGTACAACGATTTCAGCCTGTGCTAGTGACTTGGACTGAAGATATAGTGAGCGATAATCTATCATCCGACCAAAGCTATCTTCTATGTATCTGTAAGACAGTTTCGACTGGTGATTGTGATGCTAGATTGGCAGAAAAGCATCCTGGTAAGTTACATCACGCAAGATGGTTAACAGCTGCAAATAAAGTATTACGTCTATACATTGCTACGAGTGATCCTACAGAAACACTTCAAGCATTCGTCCAATACATTATGAATGTATATGCTCCTATTTGGTTTAATATCAAGAAAAATCCATCATGCGTTGAAGGCGGTCGACATTTGTGAAAACTTTTGTCTGATTCCCGCTGCATGGATATCAAATACAGGAAAATAATTGATCCTGTCTTACAGAGAAATTCATGGCTTGCCCACCCTGAAAATCTTCTCTCAGTGATTTCTGATAGCAACGCAGACACAAGGGTACTTGGTTGGAAACGAATTCTAAAAGCTAGAACCTCTTCATCTTCTAATGCCATTCGGGAATTCATTGTGCCAGATATTAATGTATAGATGCTGGCAACTACGTCGACATGATTGACTGGTGCAAATGCAAGTTAAGTGAACTGCCACTTACACAACATTTAAGCCTAAAAGAAATGCAGGATAATATAAAATCAGCCTCTTATGTCGAAAGATATGTGAAACTTGTAACGGATGCGGCAGCGTCCGTGTGTGGCAAAGAGGAGCCCCACAAGTTTATATTCGCAACATTAAAAACTCGCAGGCATATTCCAAAGTTTTCCTCTAAGGCAGAGTACAAAACTATTCCTAAATGTCAATCAAAAATTTGTTTAGATAGAACACAAAAAATGAATGGTTGGTTTTCAAAATATGAATGGTTGGGAGGGTTAGCGGAACTCGAAATGCAGCCACCTCCACGTGGTGAGTTCTGGGCTATTTTAAAAAAATAAAAAATTTCAAAAATAGACAGAGCTGCAAAACATACGTCTTATGCTATTTACGTTATTGAGACTTGATGTACATACAAAATATTTGTATTAAAGAAATGAAATGTCTCTACAGAGTGCCAGCGAAATTCCCCTTTTTTTCCTTTTTTTTTTTTTTTTTTTCAATTTTTAAGCTCATGACGGCAACTGAACATATTGATCGATAGAGCTGAAAATTTTTTCACTTATTATTGAGTCAATTTAGATAAACTTTATTCCCAGGGACAAGAAATTTTCGAAAAATTTATAGCTTAAATTTCTTTTCCAAAAAGTAGCTTTTTTTCAAACTTTAAGTCAAAAGCGGCACCTGAAGATATAAACCAATCGAGTTGAAATTTGGTACACTTCTTATTGAGCCAATTTGGCCAAAAAATAGCACTAAGGACAAACGAATTTAAAAAAAAAAAGGTTTTTTCGATACACCCTAGTGTACGTGTTTTGACCCTTCCTTCAACGCGATGGCATGAAGTCACACGCCTCCTTAGAGTGCAATTCTGAGAGAATGTTTTATCATAAATATCACACTGGTAGGGTTTCTCATCAGTGTGTAAGTGGAGATGCAAATTAAGCAGATTTTTCGATGCACATTTCTCACAAAAGTCGCACTTGAAAGGCTTCTCTCCAGTATGGGAGGAAACATGTTTTTTCAAAGCCCAATTTCACAGGAAGCCTTTGTTGCACATATCAAGCTTAACCCTTTAACGCACAGTGTTCCCACTCTGGGAACACCAAACTCTGATGTTTTGACTGTTGCCAGTCATGAAGAATAGATTTAATTTCTATAAAAATAGTTGTGGGTGACCTAGCTCCATGAGAATCCTTTACTTTTTAGTACGTCATTTCCCGTAAAAAAATTGTCACAATTCTTTTTAACAGCACTGACATCTGCTGAAAAATGGAAGAATGCGAGAACAGCTGGATAGATTGCCCAATGCTGAAAAAAGGGCAGCCATTGCCATCACTCGACTTAACTACCAGAAGATGGTGGATGTTTCAATCGTCCACCATCTTGCTGGTAGTTAAGTTGAGCGATAGCAACAGCTGCCCTTTTTTCAGCATTGGGAAAGGGTTGCGCCTCAAAGGTTTATCTCCCTAGTGCACATGTGTGATATTTCAAGATAAGTTTTGTGGAAAAAGCTTTCCCACAAGTGTCACACTCAAAGCGCTTTTTACCACTGTGTACACGAAGATGATAATTAAGCAGTTGTTTTGACACAAAACATTTCTCACAAAACTTGCATTTGAAAGGCTTCTCTCCAGTATGGTAGCGATGATGTGTTTTCAAAGCATGATTTGACGGGAAGCCTTTGTTGCATATGTCACACTTAAAAGGGTGGTTTCCCTTGTGTATATAAGTGTGATATTTTAAGTTACGACTTGTTGAAAAAACTTTCCCACAAATGTCACACAGAAAGTGCTTTTCACCACTGTGTACACGAAGATGATTGGTCAACATGTACCGAAATTGGAAACCTTTGTTACAAATCATGCAAACATGTGGTTTTTCTACTTCCGGATGGACATTCATATGTTTCTTTAAATAAAATTTTGAGGAAAAGGCTTTATCACAAATTCTGCACAGAAAACTGCGCATTTTCGCATGCACGACACGTTGGTGCCTTTCCAAACTACTTGATAAATTAAAACTTTCTTGGCAAATCTCACAAATGAGTGGCCTTGAATTCGAGTGACTATTGTGATGTTCTAACAGATCTCTTTGCCTTTTAAATGTTTTCAGACATAAACTGCAGGCTAACTGTCCTTTTTTGGAATGAACACGAGCAATATGCTGTAACAACGAATCTTTGCGAGAAAACCTTTTTTCACATATATGACATGTGTGCGGCGTTTCACCAGTATGAATCACAGAGTGCTCATTTAACATATTTTTGGTATAAAATGTTCTGTCGCATATATTGCACTTGAAAGGTCTTTCTCGGGGATGGGTTAATCGATGTTTTGCTAAAGAAGCTTTATCAGAAAAAATTAAGTGGCATACTTTACAAGAGTGCACCTTAGCATGTATATGAATATGCTGAAATAACGCATCTTTTCCAGAAAAGTGTTTCTGGCAAATATTGCAAGCAAGTTTTTTTGTTGCATGCACAACTCTGTAATGTCTTTTCCAAGAATTCCTGTCCCTGAACTTTTTACCGCAATCTGCACATTTACATGAGCCATCAGCACCATGTGTTAAAAGATGTGTGTTTAATTCACGGGGTGTCAGAAATATCTTTTTACATACTCCACAGACAAAAAATTTGGGACTTTTATGAGCCGGAAATGATTTACCTTTTTTCTTCAGCACATTTTGAGAAGTGTGAATTTTCATATGATTGTCTATAACAGATTTATTGGTGAATCTAACTTTACACAATCCACAAACATAAATATTTCTACACTGGTTACTTTCCGAATGATCATCAGTTTTAGTTTTCTCCTTCATGTCATCTTCATTCACACTAGCAACAGGTGCATCGTTATTTTCGCAGCCTGAATCATGCTCATCAATAGTTATTACTTCAGGAAATGTGCTGCAACTGTCATTGCAGACAGATGGACATTCACTGCTGGTTTTAGGTTGCAGTGTAGTAGAAGCATTATCAACAGGGTTTATCATAGTTGTATCAGATAATACTTCTGTTTCATTATTTACATATTTAAAAACATCTTCACTGTGTATTTCAGAGAGAATTTTATGGCGTGTAGCACTCACAACAGGTTGAAGTTTACTAAATGTTTTCAGCTGCTCTCTGATGATGCGGTTTTCTGTATGCTCTTTTATTTGTTTTACCAAATTGAAAGAACTCCCATCATTATGCAGTTGATTATGTTCTTTAGTCTTTCTAGTAAAATTGTCATTATTTTGAACATTGTCTTCTAAAGACAGTAAGACGCAAGTCCCTTTATTGTTTTGCTCTTGATGCTTTTCAGAGGTAATTTCATTTTCAGGAAGTACTTTATGCCGAGCACCTCTCATAGCAAGCTCTGATGAACAATAGGAATTGAGTTGACCTTCAGTGGTAGAGGCTTGAATGTATTCTTCTAAAAGTACAACTGAATTAAAAGTACTTTCATTATTATGCTGCTGATAATGTTCTTCAAAAATTACTTCATCAGTGAATTTTTTATTGCATTGATGACAAACAAAATGCCTCTGAATACTGTGGCTTTTAAAGTGCTCATCCAAGGCAAGAATATGGGAAATTCCTACCTTACACTCATCACAATCAAACTCCTTTTCCACCATATGCGTGATGGAGTGAACCTGATGCTGAATTTTTGTAGAAAATTTTCTTGAACAAAACTCACAAACAAGCTGCTTTTGAACAGATCTTGGCAGTTCAAGACTCATACTTGCCATTTTTTTTTTCAAATTGAGAAATGCAAGCAAATAACTGAAGTGAAGGTTTCAAAATCAAAGGTATTAAAAAGTAAAAGTTTTAAAATGCAGTTCAATAAAATTACTTAAAAACTTCGAATGCAACCACTGGATTAAGTTTAAAGATCGTAAAAAAACAGAGAAAGACGAAAAGAAAATAGCAGGGGAGGATAATATCAGACAGACGATCCCAATTACAAGGTTTATAAAAATTCCAGAACCACTTAAAATTCTGTTCCCCTTAAATCTCTCTTCAGCTACTCCGGAAATGAATAATTTTATTTTACGAGGGAAGGGATAGGGGGTTCGGGGGAATCCATGAAGGAAGCACAGAAAATGCAGAATAAATGATGCCAATCAATGGGTAAAATGGATCGGTTGAGAGAGGAGAGGAGTGGAAATAAATGGTGAACTGACAGGACAAACTTTGTGCTGTCGCAAGATTTAAGCAAACGTAATGAGGTTTTTAACCCTTTCCTTTGTACTGAAATCCAATGTAATGGCGATTTTAACCTCCTTTTTTTTCTTTGCTTTATTACTGGTTAAATTTGCTTGGATAAATAGTTCGTGGATTGTTTTGCAGTAACTTATGCGCAAAAGTACTTGTAAGGGAAGTACTTGATTTTTTTTAAAGAAAGAGAAAAGGGATTATTATTTGGCAAATATTTTATTTTATTCTTTGACACTTGGTTTTATGAATGCACATTCATGTTTATCTATGTGCTTTATAGTAAAAACAAAAATACACCAATTTAATTGAAAACAAGGGACATACATCATTTAATGAATATCATGAATGGTTGGATAATGAATCATTAATGAATTGTTTATCATCAATAAAAGTAAATATATATGTCTTACCACAGCTAATGAGTCAGGGGCAACTTCTTGAAGAACCATTTTTTCCTGAAAGGAAAATGAATCAAGGTTTTATATATGTACATTTTAAATAAGTCATCAATATAAACTGTGAAGCAGATTAAATACAAGCCTGTTTTCATAAAATATTAAGTTAATAAGTACATAGAAAATTGTAATGTTATATTAACACTTTGTTAAAAAGCAAACATGATCACTTCAACTAAATCAATTATATTTTAAAAGAGCAAATTAAAATCTTTAATTATAAGAACTGTTCTTCCTCGTACTGTTCCAAAGTTACTTTTGGCCTTTTTCTCTTTTTTTAAATGAATAAAACTTTTAAACAAGACTGACAGAAAATATCTTAATAAATGAAACTCTTACTATGCAATCAAAGATACATTTAAAATTTAAATAAATTCTTAACGGTTTCAAAAGATTTTTTCTTATAAAATTCAATTTAGAAAGAAAACTTACAAAAAAAAAACTATCAGGATATATTTTTCTTTTGAGGGTAAACTTCAAAATAACTCCCAAGCTCAACGATTAGGAGATAGTGGGAAATAGACTACCTATATATATATATATATAAAAGAGATCTTGTTCGCTATAGGCGTCCAGACCATTCGACAGATCTGGACCAAATTTGGCACACTGACTAAATAAGACAAGAGAAAGCTAATGCTGTAAAAATGAAATTAATTAGATTAAGTTTTTATGTTTTGTTCAGTTTTCCCTCGCAGAGCGAGCCGGTGAGTGATGGAACAAGAGGGGAAAATGGGCGTGGCACAATGTCACTGAAGCTTTACAAAGACAATTGACAGTATTATTAGGCAAGTTGGAGTGTATAGGCTGATTATTTTACCAACTATGCGAAAAATTCCAGAGCTGGGGCTCGAACCCAGGACTACCGCTTAACGTGCGGGTGCTCTACCACTAAGCTACTCTGGGACGATTCCCAGATGAAATTTCTCGCTTTTGAACCGTTGGCGTTTATCATCTTCCTCTGCAAACCACAGATGGAACAGATGGAACAATTAATTCGCGACAACTCCATTACGCCGCGGAAGTTTTATACATTTTTAGAAAGTGAATATATCAACCTTTCAAGTATATTAGGCAAGTTGGAGTGTATAGGCTGATTATTTTACCAACTATGCGAAAAATTCCAGAGCTGGGGCTCGAACCCAGGACTACCGCTTAACGTGCGGGTGCTCTACCACTGAGCTACTCTGGGACGATTCCCAGATGAAATTTCTCGCTTTTGAACCGTTGGCATTTATCATCTTCCTCTGCAAACCACAGATGGAACAGATGAAACAATTAATTCGCGACAACTCCATTACGCCGCGGAAGTTTGATACATTTTTAGAAAGTGAATATATCAACCTTTCAAGTATATTAGGCAAGTTGGAGTGTATAGGCTGATTATTTTACCAACTATGCGAAAAATTCCAGAGCTGGGGCTCGAACCCAGGACTACCGCTTAATTGATTATTTTACCAACTATGCGAAAAATTACCAACTATGCGAAAAATTTACCAACTATGCGAAAAATAATCAGCCTATACACTCCAACTTGCCTAATATACTTGAAAGGTTAATATATTCACTTTCTAAAAATGTATAAAACTTCCGCGGCGTAATGGAGTTGTCGCGAATTAATTGTTTCATCTGTGGTTTGCAGAGGAAGATGATAAATGCCAACGGTTCAAAAGCGAGAAATTTCATCTGGGAATCGTCCCAGAGTAGCTCAGTGGTAGAGCACCCGCACGTTAAGCGGTAGTCCTGGGTTCGAGCCCCAGCTCTGGAATTTTTCGCATAGTTGGTAAAATAATCAGCCTATACACTCCCACTTGCCTAATATACTTGAAAGGTTGATATATTCACTTTCTAAAAATGTATAAAACTTCTGCGGCGTAATGGAGTTGTCGCGAATTAATTGTTTCATCTGTTCCATCTGTGGTTTGCAGAGGAAGATGATAAATGCCAACGGTTCAAAAGCGAGAAATTTCATCTGGGAATCGTCCCAGAGTAGCTCAGTGGTAGAGCACCCGCACGTTAAGCGGTAGTCCTGGGTTCGAGCCCCAGCTCTGGAATTTTTCGCATAGTTGGTAAAATAATCAGCCTATACACTCCAACTTGCCTAATATACTTGAAAGGTTGATATATTCACTTTCTAAAAATATATACAATTGACAGTGTTCATTTTTTCATATGGTTTTTCATTCTCAAGGTCATGTGCACTTCAAATGGGAATCCCAAGGGAGGAGGAAGGTAAGGTGAGAGAAAGATGGGAATCTTTGCATTTGTCAGATATAAGCAAACATGGGGGCTATATCTGAAATCGCTGCATTAGGAGGTATGAGTACCGAAGAAGTTTATGAGTATTTTATAGAAATTATCAATTCCCCGAGAAGATAGTTACTAAATTAGAACCTCATAAAATATTTATAACTAAATTAAACACACTGCGAACATTACATCTAAACAAACCTGAATTTTTAATAAAATAATTATTAAAACCTGAATTTTCAATTCATCTATAATTATTTTAAGTTTTTATCGACTGTATATATTTCCCCATTCCATCCTGTGTGTAAGGGAGGAAGCAGGGGGGGGGGTGAACTTTTCAACCTACGTCATTGCACTTTGACACATGATAGCAAACAGTCTGGCAATGCTTTATCAAAGTTGTACTACAAAAAAATTGCACTGACGTCATGTTGAAATAATATGGAATCAGAATTTCTGACATTAGGCAGGGTGTAACTTTTACAATGGATTGTGAACCTGAGGGCATATATTTGTGTATTTAAAATATAGTTATTTTCTGTAGTTCTTTTGTTAAAACCAAAATAAAACAAATCATTGAGTTAAATTTAGTGTAATGATTTACTTTATTGAGCTATAAATTCATTAGAATCAGTCTACATTATAAAGATTACAATAAAATTCCTCATCGTAGCTTAATGTCTATGTTAATTGTAGTTGCTAATATTTGCTATTCTTATTATTAGATAACTAACAACAAAAATTATAAAACACTAAAACATAACCTCTGTACACTGGAAAGTCCCCTGTTCATTTCTTTTTCCTTTTTTTGTGTTTTGTTTCAGCAGGAAATCTGTCATTTTTTTATCATTGCAGCAAGAGGATTCACATTCCTTCCCTTTACAATCTCATACCAACAACTGGGCTTTATTTGTTTTTAGTAGTTGCGTAGGTATTAGCGATAAATGACTGGACACGCAGAAGGGAGAAGCGTAGCCACGTCCAATTCTCAGCAACCTCTGTATGCTATCAGGTGCCACATTCTTTTTTTTTTTTCATTGCAGTGGGAAGTCCCATGTCCTTTTTTTATCATTGCAGCGGAAGGATTCACATTCCAGCCTGGCCCCGTCCAATTCCCAGTAACCTCTGTACGCCATCAGGTGCCATGTTCATTCTTTTTTCATTGCAGGGGGAAGTCCCAGATCCTTTTTTATCATTGCAGCGGAAGGATTCACGTTCCTTCCTTTTACAATCTATATTTAAGGCTAATGGGCATTTCTCTTCCATTGCACAGGCAATGCCGGGTCATGCTGCTAGTATAATATAGATCAGATGTGTTTTCATAAAAATGGTTAATCTAACAATATTCAATTTTATGCAAAAAATAAGTTATAGGCCTTTGCAGTTGAAAATAATTTTTTTTTTTCCCCCTCGCTTTGGCCTCCCGATGAGGAACAATTTTTCACTGTGCTAAGTACATCATTCTTCAAAGGATTATGCATAAGAATACATGGAGAACTGTTTTAATAACAACCTTAGATAGGAAATAAAGCGTAATATAATTACTGATTATGCGCAAGTGTAAACTGAAGGGGCTAAGGAAAAAAAAGTAATTAGCTACCCTTCAGTCTAATGCTCTGCAAAGCTTCCTATAATCTGAATGGTAATATGTGTATCACCATAAATCATACAAGCCAGTGTCCAAAGAACAAGTTAGTTTTAAAAACAATCCTTGTGAACATTAAAAAACAGCATTAGTAAAAAATCAACAAACAACAAAATTAACAACATTTTAAAGAAAATATTACTACCGCTAAACCCTCCGAATAAAAAAAATAAATATTGCATAAAAAAAATACTAAAAAACGTGCTTTAGTAATTAACTGAACAAACTAAAAAGTGAAAAATAATTCTAAATATAGAAATTAATAAAGGAAAAATAGTATTATTGTGAAAAAAGTATGGGGTGCTTTGTGCTATATTTTTTGTATCATTTTTGTACTAATCCTACCGATCAAATATTCTCAAGAACTGATATATGGAGTACCCCAAGCTTTTTCCATAATACTATTTTCAATTCATTAATGTATTTCTATATTAAGAATTATTTTGCACTTTTAGTTAGTTCAATTTATTGCTAAAGCATGTTTTTTAGTTTTTTTAAACTGTATTTATTTAAAATTTATATATTTTTTAATTTTCGATATCTCTCATAAGACACTAAGGAACACTAAGTTGGAAAGTACAAACTGTGAGATAATTTATTTTCACTGTGCACCAGTGGCGTAGATAGGATTTTATTTCGGGGTGTGCAGGGTATCAAATTTAAAGCTAAGTTCAACTGTAAGCTAAGTAAAGGGTCCCATTTCAGGGGGGGGGAGTCAGCAGCCCCCTCTCTAGCTACGCCCCTGCTGTGCATCAAAGTATTAATTAACCTGCAGATCTCAAAAGCTAATAAAAGGGACTGATGCAGCCCAGCAGCAACTTTTCCGCATGACCTCAATTGCTATGGAAAGATGTATCGAATCACCCAATAAAATAATGTAACCACAGTTCGACTCATTTCTTCCATCGGCGGCCGCTATGGCCCAAGGATTTTCATGGCTAGCTCTAGCGTTTGCCGGCCAGCGAAGACTGGAAAGGGGGCCTCAACAGCCTCACCTTATCAAGCCCACGACTACAACCATACTACCACGACTACTACCATAATGCCTATGGTAGATAAACTTATGCAGTATATGTGTACTAGCTTCAAAATATTACCTGATCAACCACCACTGTAAGCAAACAGGTAGTACATGTTAAATTGTGGAAATATGTATTTGTATTCTCAGTGGGTTGAACTGGAGTTGGGAGAGGGTCTATGAAAGTTTTCAATAACATCAAGAAGGATTTAATATTTCATATAGCTATTTTATCTTATTAAAAATTATTTTTATTTAAATTACTTAAACATATTTTAATACAAAGTGAATTTTATCTTAATTATTAAAATTTTTATATTTAAATAAAAAAAATTTATTTTATATTTTCAAATAACTAATTCCATTTAAGTTTTTTTAATTTACATTATCTCATAAAGGTGTTTTATTTAAAAAGGTAAATTGTATTAAGTTTAAACCATCATGTAACATTTTTATTCAAATTAAAATTTTTATTTAAATTATCGTAATTTAAGCCCAGAAGTCCAAAATTTATATAATTTCCCAAAATCCAGACGTTTTGCTAAAGTTACCCCCCACACACACACACACACAAATAAATAGATAAATAAATCTTCTTTCGTTTTTTCACGAAATTGCATTAATTAATTGCAGTCAATCCATGCATTGTTTTCAGTCACGCACTTAGCCATTCGTTATTGCAGCGCTGCAATGCGCCACGGCAAATAAAATCCAAGATGGTATCCGGAACGTAGACCTGTACTCTCCCATGGTAAATAATTATATTTAATAAATGAATATTAACTAATCCAAATAGCTTTTACACTGCCTTAATCAAAAGGATCTTGCCCATTCATCAATATTGATATCAAGTATTATCATTGCATCTTCCCACACCGCCGCGCCATATGAGCCGAGCTACCGCTAAAACATACATTTGCAGAAAGAATCCAATATGGTGAACGCGAGCTCGTAGTTTCATCAGATCAACTTCATTAATATACGTGGAGTTAAAAAATTATCGCTAAATTTCTTTACGTTTCTCTATTTGTTTACATTACAAAAAGTACGATTTAATTGATTACACATCAGTGGAAGACAAGACAGTGGTCTTTCGTGCGTTTTTCAACCACAAAAGACTCTCTGCAGAGGATCGTTCTCTTTCTGCCACGGGGTGGTTGTGTGAAAAGCTTACAAAAGCAAAAGTTTTTTTCACGGAAATTTACATTTATATTTTTTCAGCACATATTAAAAAATAGTCGTCTAGACAAAAAAGTCCCCAGAATTTGCAAAATAGTCATTTTTTCCGGTATTTTTGTTTAAAAAGTCACCATAGACGGCCGATGCCAAAATAGTCACTTTTTAGTCGCCTGTGGCAGCCCTATATCGGACGAAATGTTAGGCGTTAAAAATGACGACTGGTTCTTAAATCTCGGTCGTCAAAACAAAAATTACAGTTGCAAAATACGACTAATGACCGCTAATTTCGCGCCCTGATTGTAAGGATACGTAAGTCACCAAACTACGTAAAACCACCATGGGTGGCAAATACGTAAGGTGTTCAATAGCTTTTACATATTTAAAATTGTGAAACTTAAATTTTTATGTTCCAAGGAACATGCAAGAGCCAAGCAATGTATAGCTCGGTAACATTCTATCTGATCTAGTATTTGGGTTTTGACTGTAAAGATTATGCCTTTTTACGAGTAAACCTTATTAGTAACCAAATGGCCCATACAAAAAGCAAATGTAGCAAGTCTAGTCCAGTCATCTTAGTAGTTTAACCTCGGAATTTGAGATATCCAGATATAAACTTGTATAAACTTTTATTTTGACATCCTAAAACTTGTCTGAAAACCTACATACGGTACCGTGTCCGCGACTGTCAAAATTTAAGGTCAAAGGTCACAAAAATCGATTTTTTTCCCACATTTTTTGCAAATATCTCGTTTCCTATGGGGTTTACGCTATTTGTATGTATTACCAATATTGTAGAGGATAAAATTCTTTACAACTTTTGTACCAAAAGTTTTTTATACGTTGAATCGTTTTCGAGATAGAGGGTAGTGAGCATGCAGTATTGAACATGTAGAGTACCATTTAAGGTCAACCGGTAGTCCCGATCAAAAACACACTTCATAAAGTTTTTAAATTATTGATAAATATATAAATAATTTTAATTTTTTTGTAAATATTACATTATAATAACTTTTTTCATTACGTATTTATTTAAGTTTCAATTTATTTAATCACACTTACCTGCCCATGTACTTATAAAATTATTAAGGGAAATACTTAAATTATGCTTTAATTTTAATCAGAGTTATGCTAATTACTTAAATAAGCAAAAAAAGAAAAGAAATAAATTTTTAATTAATGTTTTTAGTAAAAAATTATCATTCCATACAATTATGACTCTCAAAATTAAAAAAAAAAATTTGAATAATAATTATAAGAACTGCAAGTTCTAATTTTCTTCTTCTTCTTCATCATCATCATCATTGTCCGGTTGCTGCAGAATTTCAGCTTCCTCTTCATTATCATCTTCAAAGACATTTGTTTCCAGGTCTTCCCTTATTTCAGAGTCAAAGGTTCCATCTTCATTGGCATCACTCTGATATGGCAGAGACAAGCTTGCCCATTACACTTGCCACAACCTAAAGAGCACTGCAACCCCAATTTCCTGCATCCACATCACGAACCACAACTATTCTTGCAGTTGCAGAATATTGTGTTTATCAATTCCTTTGGAGGTGGTAAAATTACCGTGATAGGTTCCAGGAATTCGTTACACATTGTCCAACCCATTCTTGGGGTTCCAAATCATGCCCTAACCAAATTTGAACTTGATAATAAACATGATTAAAGTGTTGATGAGTTGCTGCACTTGTTAGTAGAATTTTTGATAACTGCACAGGTTTATTTAGTTTTGTTGACTTGACATACTGGGCGTAACGAAGATGATCGATACTGTTCACAGATTTTGGAGCATTATAGACTGCCAACAAAGTTTTCATTCCATTCTCAAATAATCTTTGTACCAGACAATTTTCTTCTTCAAATGCTGCAGCAAGTTGATCTGAATTCGGCAGTTTCTCAAAATGTTCAAGAAAAAGGTTTTTTTTTCCTTTTTTAAAGAGCACAGAAGTTGTGTCACATCCACTTAATGTGTGTAGAAACAAAATGTGTCTTTCAGAATTAGGATATTTATCAAAACTTTTGGAGGAGTATATTTCTGTTTTTACATTCCCTTTGCCAACTTTTTTAAAGAAAATTTCTTGTTGGTAAGATAGAGTATGCCCAATTAAAATAAGTAAATCTATATCTTCTCCTATCATAACTGCTGTTTTTTTATGTTTCGATTCTTCAATAGCTGTTTCAATGATAAGAACATCCGCATCATCTCTGGCCTGTTTTGTAGAGATATTAACAGCTTGTAATTTCTCAGTAAGCATTTTAATTAGCTTCTCTTTATTACTTCGATTTGATAGGAATTTTTCTTGGCTAATTAGTACAACCATTGTATCGTCGAAACAAACGTCGTATGATTTTGAAAGTGCAGCAATCCTTCTCAGTTGCTCCATTGCTTTTATGTTTTTACTGTAGTCTGAATATCCATCGAATACAACAACAATTTTAGAACCATAATGCGTTTGTAAATATTTTACATATTTATCTAAAATAATAGAAAAAGTATCTTCTCTACTACATACAACTCGATGCAGAAGAAATCCACCATCAATAATGAACGTTACATTATTTTCTTGGAGATCAAAATCAATAGGTGTCATATTGTTATACAATGATGATTTTGTAGTTTCTCTTTCCATCATTATCAAATGTGCTGTTGGATACGGGCTCAATTCATATTGAAGATATTCTTCAAGATTACTTTCAAATTGCTTGCTCACAGTTATTCTTTGGAAGAGTAATAATGGATCTACTGAAACTTTACAATAATTTATTTTTAGATTTATTAACAATTGAAAGCAGTAATACCTTATCAGAGTGTTTTGCTTTTATTCCATTAAATTGCAAACCAGTAATCTTCGTCATAGACTTTAATGTTGTGAAAGAATTTAAAAGCTTACGGTTTTTAAAGAAGATGTACTAAATTATTTTCTATTTAAAATGTAATTAGTGTAAATGAGAATATAATTAAAATGTAGTTAAAGTATTTCCCTTAATAAATTTTTAATTACATGAATAGGTTATAAGTGTTATTGAATAGATAGATTACTAATTAATGAAAAAGTTATTAATTATAATGTAATATTTACAAAAAAAATTTTTTTGCAAGCGTTGCTTCGTGGTGGGCGGGGGGGGGGGGGGGGGGGGGCGACACAATATGTAAAACTTGTCTACAACAATATGAAGCAGCCTACACCCTATGATAATCATATTATGTTTTAGTAACATTGGAATCAAAACAAATCTGAACTAATTTTAGTAAAATTGTATAGTAATAAAAAATAAAAACTTACTAGTATTTCCAGAAATACCTTCATAATCATTACATAAAAAGGCTGGTACAGATGGCATGTACTTTTTTTTTTTTTTTTTTTACTATCTTCAGTTCTTTACTGATTGTAATGCTGCTTTTTATACAAAAAAACGTTTGGTTGGAAAATGCAAATGAGGTATTGGAAGCTATTTTTAAAAAGTCCAGACCTACCTTTTCCCCTTATGCTGCCATATAAGTTTTTGTACTGTGAAAGAATACCTGTATATTTTAGAAGCTAAACAATTAAACAGATCTAATACTTTCTAACTTGTAATTAAAAAAAATTATTTTTGATTAAAGAAATTTAATGCATAACCTTAAAAATTCTGTTCCATACCTGTATAAAACTAAAGAAGAAAGAATTATAATTTCCTTATAAATATTTAAAAGGGATTTACTTTTTATTTATCAATATCTAAAAGTAAAACTAAAAATGACTTAATGTAAATTAATTTTAAATGATTAAAACAGAAAAAAAGCATTAAACCTATGTTTGGAAAAAAATAATTCATCTATCATAGGTATCTTATCAAAAGTCATGGTTAAAATGTATTTGCTAATGCCAGTAGTGTACACATAAAAAGAATATTTTAACTGTTCATATTTTAAGCAACATTTTTTATGTACATATATGTACATAAAAAATTTTACTTAAAATATGAACAGTTAAAATATTCTTTTTATGTGTACAATTTTTAGTTTTTGTAAATTATAAGTCAATTATTAAAAAAATACTTTAATGGTGTGTGAAACATGTTTGCAATTTATTTTTCTGATGTCATTATATTTTTTAAAAAAATGAAAAAGCACACTTAATAATTAACTACATGTTTAGGCCCGGATATCCAATTCTGAAAATAGAATTTCTGCTTTATTTCGAAATCATAAATCATTTTGTGCAGGCGAAACTTGCCAAGCATGACCATCTAAAAATGGTTTTTAATTAGTAGTTAAAAAAGTAATTCAATTTTCAAAATTCTGAGCCTCAGGTGCACATTACAAAAGTCATGGCTTATATGCTCAAATTTTCGAAGCTCTGAGTGCTCTAGATTTGTCTGGAGAACATTCATTAATTCGTTTTTATTAGTTTCACTTGTATGTTTGTTTGTAACCGACTCCTTTGAACTCGATTTTGACCCACTTTAAACAGTCAGATTTAATTTAATCTTTGTAGACTTATCAAGAATCGATGACAATACAATAATTTGATAAGTTTATCCCATTATCCTGATTAGGATCGTCAGGATTAGTAATTTTCTTTGAGATCCTTTGCGTGAGAGCGAGAGAGATGGAACAAGCACGTGGTCTACGCATGCGTACCATTTCATTACTCGGCTCAGCACAATGGAGTAGAACCTCTCTCGCTATTGTTAACTGTATTCAATGGTATGTTTGGGTAGTTACGTTTTGAAATCCAGATGGCAAATCTAAAAATTTTACCTCAATATTGTTACATGCATGTTTGTGTTTGTTGTAGTTGTTATGAAACTTGTTTGTTGATTAGAGACCTATTTTTCCTTTTTAGTGAGGAAGGTAGCATTTAACTGCAGGTTAATTAATACTTTGGTGCACAGCAGGGGCATAGCCAGAGGGGGGGCTGAGGGGGTCTGCTGCCTTCCCCCTGAAATGGGACCCTTTACTTAGCTTACAATTTGATATTTAGCTTACAATTGAACTTCAGCTTTAAATTCGATACCCAGCCCACCCCAAAATAAAATCCTGGCTACGCCACTAGTGCACAGTGAAAATAAATTCTCACAGTTTGTACTTTCCAACTTAGTGTTCCTAGTGCCTTATGAGAGATATCAAAAATTAAAAATAAATTTTAAATAAGTACAGTTTTAAAAAACTAAAAAATGCACAAATCGAACTAAAAAATGAAAAATAAAAATGTAGTTTAAAAAAACTGAAAAACATGCTTTAGTGATAAATTGAACTAACTAAAAAGTGAAAAATAATTCTTAATATAGAAATAAATTAATGAACAAAAAATAGTATTATTGTTGAAAAAGTGTGGGGTGTTTTGTGCTATATCTTTTGTACCATTTTTGTGCTAATCGTACCGATCGAATATTCTCAAGAAATGACATGGAGTACCCCACGCTTTTTTCACAATAATACTATTTTTCGTTCATTAATTTATTTCTATATTAAGAATTATTTTTCACTTTTTAGTTAGTTCAATTTATCACTAAAGTATGTTTTTTATTTTTTTTATAGATAGATAGATAGATAGATTTGGTGTAAAACTGGCATAATTTCCATGGTATTTCATGTTTTTTAAATGCACGTGATTCTTCATTGAAGTGAATTCTTCATTCAATTATATGAGCATACCTGTTAGCTCAAAACATGAATCATTTTATAGGGCAAAACACACCAAGAATGACAATGTAAAAACAGTTTTTATTTAATAATTTTAAAAAATAATTAAAATTCTAAGCCTATAACTGTCTCCAGGGTCCCATCTATCTCTATACCAAAATTCATCATAATCGATTCAGCAGTTTAGGAGTGAAAGCATAACAAACAAACAAACTCATTTTTGCATTTATAATAGTAATAGTGCATGTGAAGGGGGTTTTCAAATCGGTAATTGCCAGCAAGGCCCGATTATGACCACATGGCCCCCGGGCATTAATGAATTTTGGGACCCTCATCTGTGAAATTTGTTTTATTTTTCAATAAAATTTTGATACAAAAAGAATATTTCAGAACAACATTTGAAATTGGGGCCCTTTCGAGCTGAGGTCCCTGGGCAAAGTCTCGATTTGCCCATGCGATAATAAGGCCCTGATAACCGAAATCTAATAGTAATTTTATGCTTTTTTTTTTTTTTTTTAAACATTTGTACTCCAAGAAAAAATTTGAAACAACCACAATTAGCAAAACCTGTCTTGCTGTCTAAATATATATAATGTTCCTTATACTAATTTTACCAACTTTAATAGTGTTTAAATCAGTGGTGTAGAAAAGGAAGGCTCAGAGTTTGAGCTCCTCAAATCCCATGCTCTTGGTTGAAAGGAAAAAGTAACCACAAATTAGCACAATGATGATGTCTACTTTTTTTGGTTTCTAGAATCGATAGAAACATACTGAGAGCCCCCGCCTTATACCCTCAAAACATTAAATTGCTATGCTCCTCCTGCTTACAACAGACCATCTTCTACTATGTTTTTTATAATAGAGACGTATAGTAAAACGTGTGAAGAAAAATGCGAACAACTTTTAATTCAAACAAACATGATCCAAAAATATCTTTTTTTGAAGCATTTAATTCAGAAATTTCTGAACCTGGCTAGTCTATTGATCTCTGTGTTACTCTTTTACGGCAAAACTACATGAAGACTGTAGGCTTTAAGCGGAGGGTGCTTGGGGTAAGGATATTTTGAGGGGGTTCTAATCAGTGATCACGATAACACCTCTAGATGTGTTTTTCATGCCTTAGAAATTTAGAATATGTCTTAAGATTTTCGGAATGCATGTTTTTACGCATTACTTTTCCATATAAAATTCCGGCAAGATTTCCCCTTCAAAATGACTTTTATTTACAGTTAACTGTCTGAAATCTGCGATAACTTTTAATGTAAACAGTGAAATTTACTGTTAACACTAAAAGTGTACCTAGATTGTATAATTGGTTATTATATATGATTTATGTGTTATATGCAATTTAATTTAATTATGCATTTGAAAATGTAGTATAATTGTTCATTGCTTTAATTTCTCCTTTGGATAGGAAAATACTCCTTCCAAAATGGTTCAGGAGTATTTTTACTCTTCTGAAAAAATCTTAGATCGATCACTGGTTCTAATGCATATTCACATTACATCCAAAGAAAGCAGCGCAAAATTCTAGATCCTTAGATCGACAAAAGCGCAGTATTCTAGAACTTTTGTCTTTCACACATCTGCCATCTACCAATGTTTAGTGTGTTATTCATTAGCGATTCTATTACAGTCTATAGACAGATCAAGACCAAAAATACTGTACCACTAGGATCTAAGTCCATAAATACTTTTAAATGCAATAAAATAGATTTAAAATAATTAAAATTGGAACATAGTCTGGAAAAAAGACTTAAGACTATCTAAAAATGATAACAGTTTCGTATCAACCATGTTCTTAATAAAAAGTAAATCATGCCATTAAAATAGTTTTAAAAAATGGAAAAAGAATGAAGAATATTGTTTGAATTAAGTGTTTCATCAGTAACCATCACAATGTAACAAAAACTGAACATTTCTGAAATTTAATTAAAATATATGTATACATTCTGCAGGGGACCAAATGCTCAGTTTCGTCCCCTGAAACAAACCAGAATATTGAGTGGAGATATGAGGTGTCAGATTTGAGGCACAAAATTTAGGCGTAATGATACAATTAAAATCAAAACAAGGGTAAAAACATCCTACTATTTATATATATTTACTTTTCCAGAATAATTCAGAAATAAGACCACCGTCATTGTTTGTTAAAATAAGCATTTGTTTTTATATTAATAATAAAAAGAACTAGAGTTATGAAAATAAAATTTCGGTTATGCACAAACAAGTTCTATTGTTAAAAGTTGAATTAAATTTTGACTGAGGCTAAATTAGTGTTAAAAACTAAGCACGTTTAATTGACATGGATGGAAAACTTAGAGAAATTCTGTCGAACATGCACATCATAAAAATGTATTATTTAAACAGTTTTTAGAGAGAAACAAACTAAAAATGATTTGCAAGAAAAATAAAAAAGAAATACTGGGGGGAAGTAAATTTGATACATTTATTTATACATGGGGCGAGGGTAGGGGATCAGGAAATAAGCCAACAAAATTATGGGAATTTAAAAGATTTCATTATTTAGTTAAAATTCACATACGGAAATAATCTGAATCATAAGTTAAAAGTCATTAAAAACCTTTAAAATCCATTAAAAACTTCACATCGTGTGTTTATAGTCAAGCGCTTTCAGCTGCTTCGCCCGAAGTCATCTTCAGGACTGGCGAAAACCACTTCCTTCTTTGCAGCACGTAGCTCCAGTCTTCGTCAATCTGTGCATGAGTCATGTTGTTCATGGCACCCTCTTGTGTTAAGATCTCTACTGCTTCGCGTTTTAGACTGTAACTATGATTATTATAATTGGCTATTTTTTAACATTATTAAAATTTATTTCCAAATTTTCTTTTAAGGCTAAAAGGGATAGGGTAGTACTATGTCCATTATATTTAATGTCATCAATGTGTCCCTTGATTCTGTCTTTTATTTTTCGTTTTGTTACACCTATATAATAGCCCGATAAGTTAGAATCTTTATAAACAAATTTAATTTTATAAATTCCTGCGGTTTCCAAAGGATTGATCTTTTCTTTATCAGAGCGGATTCTTTTAAAAATGTTATTATTTGGTTTTATGGGAATTCTAATATTCTTTTTGCGGGCAAGGTTAGCAAGTTTTTCAGCAATTCCGTGACAATATGGTATGGGATATGTGAAAGTTGGTTTTGTTTTTTTTGGGGTGTTGTTGATTATACTTATTTTTTTCTTTCTTTCTTTAACTAATTTGTCTACATTATTGTTAGGGTAATTAGCGATGTAACATTGTTTTCTTATGAATTGTAATTCTTCTTTGAGGACTTTATTGCATATTTTTTTTAAAAAGAATCCTCTCTGATAAAGGAAAGATCAATAATTCGGAAACTGCAGAAATTTATAAATTTAAATTTGTTTATAAAGATTCTAACTTATCAGGCTATTATATAGGTGTAACAAAATGAAAAATAAAAGACAGAATCAAGGAACACATTAATGACATTAAATATAATAGACATAGTACTGCCCCATCCCGTTTAGCCTTAAAAGAAAATTTGGAAATAGATTTTAATAACGTTGAAAAAAATAGCTAATTATAATAATCATAGTTACAGTCTAAAACATGAAGCAATAGAGATCTTAACACAAGAGAGCACTGTCAACAACATGACTCATGCACAGATTGGCGAAGACTGGAGCCGCATGCTGCAAAGAAGGAAGTGGTTTTTGCCAGTCCTGAAGATGGCTGCAGGAGAAGCAGCTGAAAGAGCTTGACTATAAACACACACTGTGTGTTGCATTTTTAACAGATTTTAAAGGCTTTCAACGACTTTTAACTAATGATTTCATTATTTGTTATAGTTCAGCTTTGTTTAATCTTAATATTTTAATACAGAAGGTGGGGAGAGGGAGAACAGAGAGCATAAAATATATTATTTTTCCTAAGATTTGTGCTATGGAAGCCAGCAAAAAGGCAATTCTTGTGAATGGCATGCAGTTTTGAGTTTTTTGCACCATTCACAACTTTAAAAGAAAAAAATGCTGACCGAAATATCATATCTACTGCATCAGAACAACTTTATAATTCTCTGAATATATTCTTTCGGGTAAAGGAATAAAGGTTTAAGAACAAAGATAATTTCTGAAAGTATCCACAATTACCCCCCTCCCCCCCCCCCAAAAAAAAACTTCATTTTTAGTAAAAAATAATTGGGATGCTTCCCACATAAAGAGTCTTCTTCGAAGCATCTTTTCAATGATGAAAGAAAACAGGCTAAATATGGGTTACTTCAGAACATAACGATTACATAAGCACAAAACTTGATCAGTGTTACATTCAAATATGTGCGCTTGGACACAACATTTACTGTAGAAAAGAGTCTTTTTCATTATTTCTTTGCAGTAATGGCAAACAAATTAAGAATGGCTTTAATGTGTTAAATTATTTAACAACTCGAAGAGAGATTTATTTTTTCCCAAGTGTCCAAAATTCTGTAAAAGGGCAGAGGGGTAGATTTGTCCCAGAAATATGCAGGAATGTAACGAATATTCAGCCCCTATTCAGCTGTTTTGCTGAATATTCAGTAAGCCGAATACTGAACAGGTATTCGGCCGAATAGTTGTGACCAAATATTTCTACATATTCAGCTGAATAATTTCAGAACAAAGAGAGAAAAATATTTTTTTTGATGCATTTACAAACAATATTGCTTAGTTATACTTCAGTATGTTAATCTCATATAATAAAATATCCTAAGTCATAGAATCTTAAGCTAAATGAAGCATAATCTAATACATTTAATAATATTACAGAAATGTAGACTTTTCTACTTGGTAACACTATGTGACCTGATTTTCTAATTTCTTTATTGGGTGGGGATAGGAATTTTTTCAGATCCTCAATCAAACATAATTTTGAAAAGCTGCTAAATATGTTTTGCTTAGAGGCTGTAAAGCCCAAAGCATGATGTGATTATGTATAGTTACCAGATTAATCACATTTACCGTAGCACAATTATCAAATTATTAATATCTCAAAATATAACTATGCTGTTATTAGTGTTTTACTTTGTAAAAGATATTTTTTTCATGATCAAAATTCTTTTAGTTTTACAGATACTGATTGTTGAGTGTTTTAAGTACCTACAAATAATATAAAATGAATTTTAATGTCTTTATTTAGTATTTAATTACAAAATTGAAAAGCGATATTTTATTGACAGTTAAAATGAAATTGTAAAAAAATTAATATTCGGCCGTCGCATAGGCAGCTGGTGCACCAAAATAGTAGGGGTTCAAAAGAGATGAGAGTATGTAAGTAGAGGGCACACCTACAGCAGGTTTTTTTTTTTTGTGTGTGTGTGTAAAATTGTCCTACTATAATTGAATTTTAATGTCATTATTGATTAAATGACCTTCTCTAAAAGAGCCGGGATCAAAAATCAGAACGGATGCCCACCGAAGACTCCCTCCTTCCAATTCAAAGTAGAGACCTGCACGGGCCGGGCACGGGATTTATAAATCTGTTGCTAGCGGGCCGGGCCGGACTCGTGTTTAGTGTTAATTTTTTTTTCGCCTTCCTGCAATCCGCAAAAAAGTTCGTATTAATAACTTCCTAATATAAAATGTCTGAAAAATATTTATTTATCGATCTATTAGGTCGTCTTTATATTTTTTATATAAATTAGAAGAAAGACAGCCTGCGATTATTGTTTTTCGAAAACTCCTCTATTACCTTAGTAAAGTCAGTGTCTATAGTATTTTCGATTTTCAAAACAGCAAGTGCAGAAAGCCTCTCTTGACACATACTATTTCTAAGGTATGATTTTAAAGATCTTAAGCATGAAAAATTTCTCTCACATGATATAGTTGAAACAGGTATCACAAGGAGAATTTGGATTAGTTTTGTCAAATATGGAAATATACCACAGAATTCCTTTTCAACAAGAAAATTGCATCTTTGCCACAGTTCTATTATCTCCGTGGATATTTCTGGCAAAAAGTTGATTTTTTTTTTACATTTTTTGAAAAATTTGCATTTCTCAATTTAATTTTTCCATATCAAGACCATATGTTTCAGACATTTTGAATTGATTCAATATTTATAATCTTTGATGGATCAGAACATATTACATCTTTTAGAGATTGAAAAATATTCAACTTATTTTCTTTGAACCTTTTGCTTATTGTGTTTAAAGCAGCATCTATAACTGGAAAAGCAATTTATGTTCGATAGAACGATTTAACATCTTGTGACTTGCTGAAGAAATCGCCTCCAATTTTCGAAGACACTTTTCTAGAGTGTGTAAGTTTTGGAGAAAAGAATAATTTTCCTTCACAAATATCGTTAACATATTTCCACAACTTTTCAAAAAAATCTTCATTTCTGAATTCTTGCAAGCATTCCTTTGTTGCATTAAACAACTCTTTAACTGTCGAAAAAATTAGTAGTAGTAGAAGTAGTAATCAGAAAATTAATTGGAAACTTTCGATATTATTTAGCAAAGCTTCAGCTTGCGATCCATTTTTAGGATCAGTTTCTGAGATTTCCTGAAGAGTATTTATTATTTCATCAAAATTCTGCAAGATGGGTAGGTAATTCTGCAAGCTTCTATACGACAACTCGATGGGGTTGTATCACTTAACGACTTAAGTGACTTGTTGCCACCAAAAAAGTCTTTATTTTTCAAATTTTCTTTAAATAAAGAAGTTCTTTTTGCCGAAACTGTAAAAAAGTTGTGCAGTTCTTTTAAGATGCCCATATAATTTCTAATTTGTGTTTGTTTGCTTCATGAGTCAACAATGCACATATTCAAGATATGGGCATAACAATGCACATAGAAAGCTAGAGGATTTTCTTGAAGAATTCTGGCTGCTATTCCTTTGTAGCTTCCGCTCATATTTGCTCTGTCATCGTAGCATTGAGCTTGAATTTTTGGAAAAGGAAGTTGAAATTTTTAAAACATTTTTTATCAAAATGGCTAGTTTTTCCTTTAGTATTGCCTGCTTTGAAAAACCCCCAAAATCTTTCATGCACGCTGAAATTTTCTATTCTCACACAGCGATAACGATTGCAATTTGTTTGTCATGCGCTATGTCAGCCGTTTCGTCCACAAGTATTGAATAACAATCTGAGTGAATTGCTTCACTAGCAATAGTTTCGCAGATTTATTATCTCATGAGCTCTAAAATTTCGTTTTGGATTTTCTTAGTGCAGTAAAAAAAAATACTTTAATTTTTCTATGAAGAATTTTTTTTATCAAACCGTTGTCTTTTGAGCAGAGATTTAATAGCTCCAAAAAAGTTCCTCTGTTGTTTGAGTGCTCTTTTTCGTCGTGTCCTCTTAACGCAATGCCTTGTCGAGCACAGAATAACAAAGTTTCGTAAATCGACTCAAGGTATTTTTTGTTTTCTTCAATTTTGGAATTCTTTGGGAAATTAATTGAACTGCAACACTCCGTTTTTTTATTGAAGATTCATATGCTTTGAGTCTTTCAGTTGAGGATTTGTGTGCTTCACAGGCATGAAAACAGCTGAAGAGCAAAAAAGAGGAAATACACATGGACATATTTTCCAGCAAAAAATTGAAAAATTTACATGCACGTATTTTCAGGCATATGTAACAAGGTTGATAATCAGGGTCGTAGCCAGGGGGGGGATATCGGGATATATCCCCCCCCCCCCGAAATGTTTGGATAGTGATGAAATTCCATCTATTTATGCACATATAAGTTCATATCTCCCCCCGAAAAATTTTTCTGGCTACGCGCCTGTTGATAATGCAAAAACATGAAACTGGGGAATAATGTGTGAGCTTAAATTCAACCACTGTTAAACTAAATGGTGTACTAAACAATTTCTACCATTTAAATTTCAACCACAAACAAATTGACTGTGATCCTGAAGAAAATAATTATGCACTGTAAATGTTTAATAATCAGTTTTAGATATACAATATTTATTAAAAGAAAACAGGCTATAATTATTTAAAATAATTATCTTAAACAATATCGTAAAATCCTAGATCAAAACAAATCATAAGTCTCACATCCAAATTTCAGATTATTCTTTTGATATGAAAATAAAATAAAAAATTGATTCTCAAAAATTTTAAGACCTATCTTTTTTTTTTTTTAATTTTGATCAGAAATGGAATGAAAAATTATACATATGGCATTGGCATTTTCTAAAATAAGCATTCAAATGATAGAATAAAAGTGAAGTTTTCTTGTTTTATTGGAAAAAGAATAATTCTTTAATAAATGTCTAAATATTTTCTCAGGTAAAATTTTAGAATCTTAGCAGTCTTGCAGCACATCAGCACACAGAAGTGGAACTTATGACAGGGACATATGTTCTGCTCCTTCCTATATTAGCTGCAAAATACCAACTCACAAGATTATGCTTTTTAAAATTAACTGTAAAAATAATTACCAAAGAAAAACCTGCACATGAGAATAAAACGAAATAGCGATTTTCCTGATTTTAAAATTGAAGTGAAAATGTTTCAGAAATCAATAAACATATTATGGGGAAAATAATACTTTTCTGTTGAGTTACTAAAATGCCTTAAATTTTAATTTAACAATAGAGTATTAAAAACTCTGTTTTACATCTTGTTTTTAAAATTATTCATTTACCAAAAGGCTGCAAATAGATTGAAGTTCAGTTGGCAAATATGGAACCCGGAGATCGGGGATAGTTAGTTACCATAATTTCGCTAGTATAGTCCAGCGGACTATGCCATGTCAAAAAGGGATTTTTTTCCAGGACACGGACTATCTGGCTGAAATAAATTTCTTTTGCAAAAAAATTTAGTATATTGATCTTGCTTTTTGATCTGTAGTTAGCGCGCAAGCTCCAGTGAAGCCGATGCTAACAAATTTATTTCTGTAGAAAATAAAGCACATAGATGCACTTGAAGTGACGGCACGTCGGCATGCAGGAGCATTTGAATTTCCCCCCCCATTATGTCATTTAAAGCATCGACGTAGTTACAGGTGCGGACAAGCTTCGTGAAACCATTTTAGAAATATTTCCGTCCGATATGCAGAAGAACCAAATTTTGAATGTGCTTTAAAAAAAAATAAATAATAATTTATGTAATACGGGGGAAAACGGGCCTTCACAAACCGAGGTACCGACGCCGCGTCAACATCGAGAAGGTTGTTATTGTTTTGTCTTCACTCAGCGAGCTGGCTAATAAAGCAAGAGAGCGAATTCTGCTGAGACGTTAAAACATGACTTGTGTCGCCTAGTCGCCTCAATTTCTTTTTTTTTTTTTCCAATTGCGAACGCGAATTTTTAATAAAGAGCATTTTTAAATTTCATATTTCGTTAACTTTTAACCCAGAGAGAGTATCAATTGAATGTTGTTTAAAATTAAGTATTATGTGGATTGACCCATGAAAATTAGTAATGATCTTTTCTTTTCTTTTTTTTTTTTTTGCGCTTGGTTATGTACATTTTCATAAATGATTAATAAAAGTAATCTTTTTATTTATTTAAGGAGGCGATACGTCTTGCCTAAGGACGGATTAATGCAATTTTATGGTCGGTTAGTTGAAATTTGTCTAGTTTATGGAAGTAAAATAGAATTTCTTTTTCCTGTAGCGGAGGAGTAATCGCTCCCCCCCCCCCCCAATCCCTTTAATCCGTCCGTGGTCTTACCATTAGTTAACTTTTCACGAAGTTACAGTACATATTTTTAGTAAAATCCGCGTAACTGTTTAAAAAAAAAAACTGAAAATTTTCGTTTTCTTTTTCTTACGGATTTCTTAACATTAACTCACATTTTAAAAAAGCATTATTCTTTTATTCAGCATAAAATTAAGACGTGTACGTTTTAATAGCTATAAATATCTAAGTATTTATTTATTGGAATTATTATTAATAATTTATTTATTTAAGAAAAGTATATTTAAACTACCATAAATTATTTTACTTCCTTTGCATGTTGAAGACCTAAAGGAATACGACAAGATTTATATTTTAAATACCATTACTAAAAGCTGCACTTTTATACAAGTTTTATTTGTCGTGTAGACCGTCAGTTTGCTTTATTTAAACAAAAATTCCAGTTTAGCATTCATAAAATGTCTGGAAGTTCTCGTTCGGCTGACGATTTTTCCAAAACCAAGCAAATTTTTGGATCCAAAAATGACCACAAACATTTCGTTTTCAATCCACGTTTTCTAATATATTCGATAACATCTGCCATTTTCTCAATAATCCACAATAGAAGTATCAGTTAAGCTGGTACGTGTCCGTGAAAAAAATTTATAGATTCATCAAGTGCGCAAAACAGCAATAAAAACACGTCGCGAGTAACAATAGCTCACCGACAACGGTTTTCCAGTGGCGAAAGGTCTCGATAGTTAATTATTGTTGTGTGGTACTTCGCCAAGTACATAATTATGTATCAGATGCCTTTCGAAACATCGAAGATCTAAAATAAGAATTTGCCCCACTGAACTAAGTTTTGAATTTACCAACTCAGGAAATCAGTAACATTGCACTCTAGCTGACTTTAGTCTAGGCGCAGTACGAGATGCAGTGAAAACGTACATCCCAGGCGTGCATTATCGTCCTCTTGTTACTCTGCTATGTCCGCTATGTTTTGCTTTAGGTTCGGTAATCACTGTTTTTTTTTTTTGTTTTTTTTTTTTGAAAAAGCGGAAAGGTTTTAAAACATTTTCGGAAAGCGGAGGTCTTCCAAAAAAAAAAAAACAAAAAAAGCGGAAATCCGCCGAAAAGCGGAAGATTTTCATGCCTGGCTTCACTACTTTCGTGGCTTTTGAATTTCTCAAACCTTTTCTTCCAGTTTTGGAATCCTATTTTGGTGAAAGTTTTTTCTGAACAACCTAGAACTTCATTTTTAAATAGCCTCCATGAGAAGCAAAATGCTCTTTTCACTTCTCCATAGTACTCTAATGATGCAAATTGGTCGAACCAATTTTTCTGGAATTTCCTCCCTTTATGTATTGGATATTCAAAGTCTAGAGGCTGATGAGAGCCTTCGTTTATTTCATTTTCTCTGTATTTATGATGATCCGAAGTCAGCGGCATAGCCGGAAATTTTTCATGAGGGGGGTTACGACTACTGCAACTCACATATATGCATACATTCTGTGGAGTGAAGAATATACATTTTGTATGGCAAAAAATTCCTCATGGGGGTTATGACCCCCCTCCTTGGCTACGCCCCTGTTCGAAGTTAAAGTGTCTCCAGTTATCTTCAGTTCTGAATCCAAGTTATTTGCACTCAGACTTGACGTTGGTAAATGATCATCCTGCGTTTCCTTGAAACTTAAACCATCACATTTTTCATTTTCTTTTAAACTGCTACGCATGTTTTGACCTGCATTTTCCACAACTGGAATCTTACTGAAACATCAAGTGATGGTCAGTTGGGTTTTAAGCTGCTTTGCCTTTAACATTTCAAAAACAAATGTGAATATGGAACAAATAAAGATCTCCTGAATCAGAAAACTTAGGCAGATTGCACACAGCCAACCTACTACTTGGAATTAGCATATGGGAATGAAATGTTCATGAGATCCTTACATCTGGGCAGGGCCGATTCTAGAATATACATTTCCTTTCTGGAAATTATTCTGCTATTGTCAAGAAGTATTTTCTTGCCATCACAATTACTGTGACTTGCTTTAGAGAAAACACACTGAATTTCTCTTGCCGAAAAAATATTAAATGCGGGAAATCTAACGCTATTGGCAGAATTTTTTAACATTACAAGTATATATGGATATCCAAATTCATTAAGATATTTGGAACCAATAGAATGTTAGAGTATAAAATATTTTTTCCATATCTACAATGCCACCTATTCTCTCCTATGAAGCACTGCACCGGGGGAGCAAGCTCTCACTACTGGTCCCTTTGGAGGATGTGACGTCACTCCCTCCCTCTTCTCTCTCCAAATGTAGGCGAAGGGTTGTGTATGTATTTTTTCTTCCCACTTCTTTTTTTTCTCCCGGCAGAGGTGCGATGTGAGAGCAGCTTTGCTCAAAGCTTACTGAATGTTTTTATTGTTATGTATGTTAATTGTTTCGTGGCGTATTTTTATTAAATGTATGTTCTCCAAACATGGATTTGTGTTTCGTCAGTGATTACTTTCAGTACCTCACAGGTTATGTGACGCAGCACGCAGACCACAGTGCTAAATAAGACAAAAATAATTTCCTTTGTCTGTGGAGAACACGCTTGGAAATGGCTTCGTTCGGAGCGTCTAGAATTGAGCTTTTAAGTAAAGACAATTACGAAACGTGAAGAATTTTGATGAAAGCGCTACTGATCAAAAATGGAAATTGGAAATACGTAAATGGAACACTCAAGAAACCAGTAGTTGTTGCCGCAGATCCGAAAACAAAAGAAGCCGAGGATTTATGGATAGAAAATGATGAAAGAGCGAAATCGGACATCATATTTTGTATCTCCTCGTCCGAATTAAAACAAATCAAGAACTGTGAAAGTTTCAACGACACCTGGAGAAAATTAGAGGAGATATACATGTCGAAAGGTCCCACTAGAAAAGCATCACTGCTAAAATCTCTCATTCAACTAAAGATGCCAGATGGATCGAGAGATGTTCAAGGACACTAGGAAAAATTCTTCGACATTGTAGATAAGCTTTCCGAGATGGAAATAAGAATCGATGACGACTTGTTATCCGTGATGATGCTATACAGTCACCATCGACGTTTGAAAATTTCCGGTGTGCCATTGAGTCCCGAGATGAATTGCCTAAACCAGAAATACTTCGGATAAAGATCGTGGAAGAGGGAGATGCCAGACGACTGGATACTGACCGATCGTAAGTTGGAACGTTCGCGGCGAAACATCTAAAGCAAAAGCCATCATGGAAAACCGCTAAAAGTGTGAAAAATGATCTAAAGAAAAATGATTCATCCAAAATAAGATGTTTCACTTGCGGAAAAATGGGACATTGGGCATCTCAGTGTTATTCTGTAAAGAAACAAGCAACAGGTTTCATGACAGATGTAATATCAAACACTGCAGATAGCAGAACTTTTTCTAACGGTGAGGCAAAAGAAATGTGGTGCCTCGACAGCGGGTGCACAGCTCACTTGTGCAATGATGAATCTAAATTTGTTTCCATTGAAAAATCTGAAGTTGCAGAGCTAAAACTAGCTAATAATCAGACAACTAAAGTGACTGGAACAGGTTGCAGTGAAAACCAAGATCGACGGAAAAGTGGAAGATATCATCATTCACGACAGTTTGCTGATACCTGACTTGAGAACGAACTTGTTATCCGTTGCAAAGCTATGCGATAAAGGATTTACTGTGACTTTCACGAACTCTGGTGCAACGATTGAAAATTCTGACTCTAAATTTATTGCTGATCGGAAAGACAATCTTTATTATCTAAAAGTATGTAATGAGAATGCAAATCATATAAGCAGGGATGTTAACTCCAACACTCGATTTGGGAGCACCCCGGGAGCAGAAAAAATTTCATTTGGGAGCACCTCGGGAGCAGAAAAATTCCATTTGGGAGCAGAAAAATTCTATTTGGGAGCAGAAAAATTCTATTTGGGAGCAGAAAAATTCCATTTGGGAGCACCTCGGGAGTACAAAAAAATAGTTTCCGAGAGGAAAACTAAGATTTGAGATCAGAATTAACATTATTTTGGAGCATAAAATTAAAGATTTAGGAACAGAATAAATGCATACAAGAAAAGCAAAGTTTGCGAGCAAACACCATTTGCTAAAAGCAAAACACTATTTGAAAGCACTTTAGGAAAGCTCTGGAAAAAAAAGGGTGTATACAGGCTATGCTATCAGCAACTTGGTAAAAACAATACATATCAGGAGTCAGCAACCTTTCTGTGGTTAAGTCATTTTTTTTCTACTCAAGAACCATGAGTATGATTTGTATGCGGCTTGCGAGCCACAGGTTGCCAATCCCTGTCCCTTTTTTTTTTCTTTTTCAGAATCATTTAGGGAATCTTCCTCTCGAAAAAGAGAGCACAAATAAAATGAAAACTAAATTTTAAAACAAAAGCTTCTATCTCATTCTTTGGTTATATTACAAATCACAAGTAGTACTAAATGGAGATTTTTGAAAACCTAAATATTATACCTCTTATACAACAACACGTAATTGGTAAGCAGTATCGAAAACAAAATAAATTTGATGGTTAGAATAATTAAATGTGTGTACTTTTAATAGCATATGCTTTTGTATCAGTAATTTAACCTCATCTAATATTTACATATTCATCTATAATACTTGAACACAATATACAAAGAAAATGTAAACAAAAAATATTTAATGACTGTTGAGAGAAATTAAGAATTATGGGAAGTTAAAAATTAAGATTATGAGAAATTAATAATGAGATTACAAATTAAGTATTATAAGTTATCTAGTTTTCTATTTATTGTTTTTTTTATTTTTATTAGTTTCTTCTTGAGCTTTTTCATTTTCTTCTAATAGTTTTAATGTTTTTGCATGTCTATCCTTCCCTTCCGTTAATAGAATCTGTCCACTTTCTATAACAGCCAGTGGCGGCTCGTGACCTGCTTCAGTGGTGGGGCCCGAAAAAAATAGTGCCAGTTCAAATCGGGAAAATACATATACATAGAGCTGTAGCGGATCGTTACCCATTTCAGAGGAGGGTCTTTTTTTTTTTTTTTTAAGCTCGAAAAGGTAAAACATATGAATCGCTTTTGTAAACAGTGTGAATACATAAAAACTTTTTGAATAACAAGTTATGAAAGGCGTATTGATTTCTCCTTTAAGTTTTCATTTAAAGACAGCAGATTTATTTTGCACCAAAAAAACATTTTCCTCCATTTTTCTTTCTCAAAAAGGTACAATATCAATTAAAAAAAACAAAAAACAATGCATGTGTACATGTTGAAAAACGAATTGGTCCATAATGTTTCATCTCCAAATAGCAAATGGTGCCCCTTCATAAACAAAAAACGGTGCCCGTTGCGATGATTACCGTAATTTATGGAAGAAACGCCGCAGCCGCGATCGTTGGTGTGTGTGTGTGGGGGGGGGGGGTGATCGTGGTCAGAAGTCAATGCCAGATAAAATTCAATGTTTTCTAAAATAATTTCTTAATTAACAAAAAATATGTTGCATTACTTATTAGACCTAATTTATTAAAAAAGCTATTAAGTTGATCGGATATATTTCGGTAGAAATTGGATAAAAGGTAAAAAATTCTCCTTTTTTCTCCCCTTCCCATAGAATGTTTTAAAGTACAGTAGAGCGCCGAAAATCCGGACGCCTAAAAACCGGAAAGACCAAAAAACCGGACATTTTTTGGATTTCAGTTTTTTCCCTTCCCTCAAAAAAAAAAAAAATAAATAAATAAATAAATAAACTACAGGATGCTCAAGCATTAGACTAGTTTGTTATCATAACAATAGCGTCAATATATATATATATATAAATTTATATACACACACACACACACACATATATATATATAGTATAGTATATATATATATCCAAAACCTCAGGGTAAAATCTGACTCCTGACCTAACTTTCCTTCTTTGCATTCCAAAGATTTAACTGTTATTTCTAAACAGAAACGCAAAAAGGGGGGTGGAGACACTTCCTGTTAGTGTAAAGCATTTAAGCTTTAATAATCAGTAGAGATATTATTTTTAATTTAATGTTATTCTTTCTAAGGAGGCAAAGAAATTAATTAAACTCTTTATAACATCATTCAAGTCTGCAGTAAAAACATACATTAGCGTAAATACCATTGGAAGCCTTGTTTAAAAAAACGCATAAATAAAAATATCAGTAAGCACGTGCAATGAAGACAAGAATGTAACAACTTGTTTGGAAAGCGAAAGCTCCAGTCACAGACAAACCGGCTCCAGTCACTCCGGTGAAGGGGGGGAACGTCTGCGCACCCACAATCAGTGTTTTAGTGCATGGGATGATGATAAAAATTGCTGTTATATCTTTTTATCCTTTGATACTGGAAGATTTTTTTTTATTTTAAGTTGTGACTACGTTCACGTTATTGGGCAAGCAATATATACGCTGCAATTAGTAGGGCGCCTTTTTTTTTTTTTTTTTTCCCTTTTCTTTTTTTTTTTTTTTTTAAAGTGAATTCAATAGAACAATTTCTACAGTACAATCTACGGATCGCGGCGATTTCGAAAAACGTTATAAAAATACATAGTTCACGGCGAGACCCCGTAATCCATGACGTAGCCGCTACTTTTTTTTTTTTTTTTTTGTAATGACCAATATTCCGGAAAATCCGAGAATCCGGAATCGCCGTAGTCCCGTCCATTCCGGATTTTTGGCTTTGTACTGTATTTGCCACTATTTTACGAAGCTTACGATTTCTATTTTCAAATAATCAGATATCAATGTTTATATTCACAAAGGTGAATTTATAGAAATAAAAAAATAACTTCTAAAAACCTTCTTGCCTCTGCACAAAGTTCGGACAGACTACCAGGTGCCATTAAAATGAAAACAGCAATCGATGTGTGAGAAGAGTCTCCAGTTAAAAGTAAACATTTCCCCCCCCCCCCCCCCGCGGATGGCCAGCTGTTGATTACGTAATGAGCTTGCTTCAGCAAATTGTTGTTTTAAACTGAATCTTGTGTAACAACTCTTGATGGTATTTATTTATTATTTTTGATATTTATAACATTGGGATTTATTTTAAAAGCACTCAGCATTTCTTGAGCATACCAATTAGTTGGCAGTGTTTATTCCATAGAGTGCACAGGGCGCAAAGCCGCACGGCGAAAAAAAAAATCTTTCAGATTAACTTTATTTATTTATATTTTTTTTGGGGGGGGGAGGGGGGAAGGGTTAAACTCGCACCGTGCGTAACATTGACTAATTTTGGCTGAAATTCAGTATTTTAAGAACAATAGAGGTTCATGTGAAAAACGGGTGCATTTAATAGAGGGTAGTGCACTTTTGCGGTATTTTACAGAACTTTAACCCTTCAAAATATATATTCAAAACTTCATTAAAATTTAATTATAGTTCTAAAATGTAGATGTAAAAGATTTACTTCTATTTTTTTTTTCTTTTTACTTAATTGAGGAGACATCGGTTGGATGTATGAAGCCATCCACTTCAGAGCACGGGACATGGACCCATCTTAGGGTGCTCTGACTTTCTCCAAAACTGGATCAAAGATCAAACCTCTTTTCTATGGAGGTAGGTTCGCATTCTGATTCGCTACACTGTGATCTGTGCACGCTAAAGAGTACGTGTCGGTGGTGGCGCCATCTTTTGAGAAAATTATCACGAAACGAATTTTTCGATTTTTCGTTGAAGATCGGCTTAAAAAAATTAAAAATATTGTAAACGCCGCACTTACTATTTTTTAACTTTTAAACTCATAAACGCCGCGGCGTTTCTTCCATAAATTACGGTACTTGTTTGCCTATCTGGACGGCCCTGATTGGGGTGACTAACAAAGCCCGACTGGTCCAATCCGGGGCGGGTAGAATGGCTTCGGAATGCAGCTTTCGTACGCAGTTTGAATCTTGCTTTACTGCTAACTAGCTTTCCATACACGCTTTAAAAGATAAATGAGCGTGGCAAAAATTTAACAAAGAGTCAAAATGACGTATTCGGCGCAGACCGGTGCAAAAATCGGCTAAAAGCGCAGTTCGGCGCAACATTTGTGTTTCGGCGCATCCTGAAAGAGTCAAAATGACGCATTCGGCGCAGACCGGCGCAAAAATCGGCTAAAAGCGCAGTTCGGTGCAAGAATTTGTGTTTCGGCGCAGAATTAACATCCCTGTATAAGTGAATCCATTGATACGAAAAGTAAGGTTTGTGATATAGCAAGGTGGCATTGTAGAATGGGACAAATTAATTAGAAAGATCTTATAAATTCAGCAAGTAAAGGTAATATTAGGGGTTTAAATATTGCAAAACCATCAGATGAATTTAATTGTGAAGTGTGTACATTAAACAAATTGTCTAGAGCACCTTTCCCTAAAAAGTCAGAGAGAGTTAGTACTTTGTTAGAAATTATACATTCAGATCTTTGTGGCCCATTTCGGATTCCTTCATTAGGTAAGTCTCTTTATTTTATGACTTTCATTGATGAGTATTCGTGCTGTTGTGCAGTTAAATTTTTGGAAATAAAAGCGAAGCTCTATCAGCATTCAAGGAAATTAAATGTCTTTAGGAAAATCAAAAGTCTAGGAAAATTAAAGTTTTTTTATGAGTGATAATGGAGGAGAATTTATAAACAGTGAATTTGAAAATTTCTTAAAATTGCAGGGAATTCAACATAGGTTGTCTGTTCCGTATTGCCCGGAACAATCTGGGATAGCCGAGCGAAAAAATAGATCGTTGGTTGAAACAGCCAGATGCATGTTATCGCAAGCTAATTCACCGCTTTATTTATGGGCAGAAGCTATAAATACTGCTAATTATGTTAGAAATAGATGTCCTACAAAAGCAATTAATGGAAAAACTCCTTATGAGTTATGGAATGAGGTAACCCCCAATGTCAGTTACTTTAAAATATTTGTTTGTGCAGCATTCTGTTTAAATGATAAACCAAAACACAAATATTCAGCTAGATCAAGGAAAGGGATATTTGTGGGTTATTCGGATAATTCTAAAGCGTTCCGCATTTATTTACCTGATGAAAGAAAAGTAATTATTTTGCGAAGCGTTAAATTTTTTGAAACGTTTGATAGTAGTGGTACTCCTTCTCTAGTAGATGAAATCATAGCCGAGGAAAACATCCCCATAATTTTTGAAAATGAGTTCTCGAGCCAAGACCCTACGGGTAAACATGAATGAGAGGGGACATTTGAAACCCAAATCCAATCCCCGGTTAGTGATGAGTCAATGACCGAATACCCTATCCCTAGTGAAGAAAAACTAGAGGCAAAAGAAAATGTTTTATCGCTCCGAAACCGAGATGTTGTGAGCACGAAGGAGCCGAATGAAGGGGAAATTGCAGGTGTTGTTTACAACTGTAGTTCCGAATTTCCTATAAGCGATGTGCTAAAGAGTTCGGAGGCGAAGTTATGGTACGAATCCTTAGTTAGGGAGATAAAGAGCATAATGAAAAATGAGACATTTGAATTGGTAGATCGACCCAAATCTGGAAAATGTATTGGTAGTCGATTTATTCTTAATAACAAATATAACGCAGAAGAACGCATTTAAAATGCAAGGTGCGACTAATTGCGAAAGGTTTCAATCAGAAACCCGGGATAGATTTTAATGAAACTTTTGCGCCTGTTGCAAGACAAGGGTTTATTCGCCTTATGGCTGCCAGAGACGGCCCGAGGAGCGTGCGGGGCCCCAGGCGAAGCGCAAGAGCGGGGCCTCTTCTCTATCATGTCTTATGAGATAGCAATAAAATGGCCCAGGAGCGGGGCCTCTATAAGCGCGGGGCTTTAGGCGATCGCCTAGATTCGCACCCCCCTTGGGCCGGCCCTGTGGCTGCCTAATCAGTAAATTTGGGAATACAAATTCACCAATTTGACGTAACCACCGCTTATTTAAATGGGAACTTGGAGGAAGAAATTTTTATGAAATGCCCTAAATATTTTAGAGAAACATTAGAGCAATTAATTTTGCAGGAAAAACCTAATAGCGAATACTAAGAAAATGCTTGAAATTCTTGACGAAGGGGACAAAGTTCTTTATTTGAAAAATCACTATACGGGTTAAAGCAAGTGGGCAGGTGTTGGGATGTCAAAGTAAATGATATTTTAAACAAGTTTGGAGGAAAAAGATCTGATGCCGACCCTTGCATGTATTATATTAAAAGTGATAAAGGACTAACTATAATTGTAATTTATGTAGATGACATTTTATTCATGTCGCAAGACCCAAGCATGATAGGAAAGTTTAAAAATCACCTAGAAAGGGAATTGGAAATAAAATATGAGGGCTTGGTTAAATATTGTTTAGGAATAAATTTTAACAGGATGATGGAACAATTACAATGAGCCAAGAAAGTTATATCAAAGAACTATTGGAACGGTTTGGTATGGCCGAAGCAAAGATGGTAAATTGCCCTATGGACATAAGCGTTAAATTGAAAAAGGGAGAAAAATGCGACGATGAATATCCCTACCGAGAATTAGTAGGAGGGTTAATGTATTTGGCCACATCCACCCGGCCTGACATTTCTCATGCCATTAGCCAACTTAGCCAGTTCTTAAATTGTTACGATAAGACCCATTGGACTGCTGCAAAGTGTGTCCTGCGATATCTTAAGGGAACTATTAATTATGGGCTGAAATTTAGAAACACTAACGATCCCTTATATGGTTATGCAGATACTGACTGGGGTAATTGTACCGATGATCGAAAATCATATACAGGTCATTGTTTTATAATGAGTGGTAGTACGATAAGTTGGGAAAGTCGGAAGCAGTGCACTGTAGCCCTGTCTTCTACTGAGGCTGAGTATATGGCTCTTTCTGAAAGTACTAAAGAAGTACTTTACCTAAGTAAAATTCTAAATGACATTGGTATTTCAAAAATTGGAAAAGTAAGAATACTAACTGATAATATAGGTGCCATTAATTATCAGAGAATCCCGTGTTTCATAAGAGAACCAAACATATAGATGTGAGGCATCATTTCATAAGGGAAACGATAAATAGTGGAAAAATCGAAATAGCGCATGTTTTCACCGAAAATATGGGTGCGGATGTGCTTACAAAACCACTATCAACTGCTAAGCACACTAATTGTATTAATATAATTGATGTGGGTGATGTGAAAATTTTTTCAAGATAGAATAGGTTGACATTGTGGGGGTGTTAGAGCATAAAATATTTTTTCCATATCTACAATGCCACCTATTCTCTCCTATGAGGCACTGCACCTGGGGAGCGAGCTCTCACTACTGCTCCCTTTGGAGGATGTGACGTCACTCCCTCCTTCTCCCTCTTCTCTCTCCGAACGTAGGCGAAGGGTTGTGTATTTATTTTTTCTTCCCACTTCTTTTTTTTCTCCCGGCGGATGCGCGATGTGAGAGCAGCTTTGCTCAAAGCTTACTGAATGTTTTTATTGTTATGTATATTAATTGTTTTGTGGCATATCTTTATTAAATGTATGTTCTCCAAACATGGATTTGTGTTTCGTCAGTGATTACTTCCAGTACCTCACATAGAAAATGACGTTATAGGCAGGAAAACAGTAAATACGGGTAGCATTAAACTGGAGTTTCACTGTGTATATATATATATATATATAAGACCTTGCACTGGGAAAATTCGCTTTCCCTCCCCCCTTTTCTTGCTCGGTTTGCGTATTGGGTGTCTTGCTATCATTTTTAGATGGATTGTTACTTTTGAACTTTGAAAATTGGGGGGGGGGCGAGGCCCCTTTACTTTTGGAAGTGAGGGGGCAGTCACCCCCGGACCAGCCGCCAATGGGCTATTGAATATTCGGTGTTCGGCCTAAACTATGTCCCGAATATTCGGTATTCGGCCTGAGCTATTGGTCGAATATTCGGTATTTGGCCAAATCACTATTCATTACATCCCTAGAAATATGCCTCCTCTGGCAGCACAAAAGACCAGCAATTAGCTGGAGCAGCTCTCCAGTAATTAGCCAGAGGGTTAGCAGCTGTGCACCGTAGGGTGTCAGGGGGTATAAAAAATCAATTTCTTTTGCCAGAGAAATTTCATTCCCATCCAGTCTCTGTAGAAAGAGATTTCTTATATAACACGAGGTACAGTTTCTTGATGAAAACATTTGAATGACTGGTCAGTTCTAAGGTTAATGCGTGGGTGCTCTACCTCTAAACTACTATGGGACAATTCCTAGATGTTCTTCCTAAATTCATTAAAGCTTATTTCAATACAGGAAAGTACCCACTAATGCTTACATCTAGTTGTTGCTATTTCTAGCATAGAAATATTGTTGAATTTGGTACTGCATATGTTGTAATATACAAATATACTATGAATATTTGAAGCACAATTACCATATATCCCAGTGTATAACATGCATCAATAATTTTAGGCCATGTCCAGCAATGCATTTTATATTTTATATTCTACATTTTATACTCTTGTAAAACACACACACATAAAAATTAAGTAATTTTTTTAAGTTTAAAGTGTGTGTTATACGCCAAGATATATGGTAATTTAATGTCGATATAGGAAAACAACTGTGTAGGCTAAATGCTGAAAAAAGAGTAGTTGTTACTATCAGTTCATTTAACTACCAGCAGCATGGAAGTTGGCTATGTCAAAAAAGTTCTTTAGCTTTTTGGCACATGATTGGTGTTTCGACTGACCACCATGTAACTCATAGTTAAATTGAGTTATGGCAATAACTGCACTTTTTCAATACTAGGTTCATTTATCTAGTTGTACTTTAATATAAATGTCTTACATTACATTCTCCAATTTTCAGAAGATGCTAATACTGATTTAAATAATTTTGGCATCAATTTTACAAATAAGTAAAGAATTCTCTGATAACTGTGTCATCCTAAAGTACTTAATTAAAATCAAATTTATTCTTCGCACATCAGAAGCGAGCATTAGAAAATTGGCTAATGCTTGATTACTTTTGTGAGAGTTTTGTGTCCTTACAGTGGAGACACTAGGTGTTAAAGGGTTTTTTTTAAAGTTTTAGAGCATTTGATATTAGTTATTTCAACAAGATATTCTCCTAAAAAAATCTTAAAACATAAATAAAATAATTACTTGTTGAAAATGAAGTTATTTATTAACAAACTTTATAAGATTACAGAACAGCATACATATAGTATAAGAATCTATATATATATATTACAGAACATGCTCAAAATTAAACTAAAAGCCGATTTTATTTTACAACCCTGTTTTCAGGGATTTTTAAAGTTAAATAAGATAGCCAAACAATCCAAAAAATTGTTCAAACCTGAGCTATACTTTTTTGCACTACCAGTTTCCAAAACATAAAAAGATGCTTAACTAATATACAAAGAACCTTTCACTTGAACAGCAGTTGGCAGTGTCTTAATTTAGATGCTTGCTATTAATTATTTAAATAAAAAGTGCACTAAATGAAAAACGATATATACATAATGCAAGGTTATTTAAAATACAGCCGACAGTTATATTTAATCGATTAAACAAATACAGATATATTTAATAACATATCATTAGTTCACAGTAACACATGAATAAATGATGGTTTACTATAAACTTAATAATATACTTGGGTTGGATGTTTTCTCAGTGCTTAGTAAAAACTATTTAAGTATGTAATCTTGGTTAAAAGACTAGCATAGTAAATTAAATTATGATAATATAATTTAATTGTCACAAGCCTAAATAAACTAATTCTACAAAAATATATTGACTACAATTTATAAATCTGTTCTTGTATTTCTGATAAATTATTGGTAAAAGAAAATTTTCTTCCAAGGTTTTTTTTTCACTAGCTAATTAAATCTGTTTGTTCCTAGCATTGAAGAAATTATACATTCCTGCTTAAGAAAAATAATAAAACAAAACACCAGCCATGTGACAAAATTAATATTAGCAAATGCACTATACTTAAATTGTTTTTCAACTCAATTCTTTTTAAAGACTGCAACACTTAACCCAACCTAAAGTTCTTGAAATTCACTAATAAATTTATCACCGTGGATCTGAATTTGTAAAAGATATATAATGAACTCTGCAGTTATTTTTAAGCACCATTTATTTTGAATTACCCTGCATATTAAATCTTATGAGGGAGTTATATATTTTTTAATTGCGAAGCAATATTTATAATCAAGCACATTGATGTAAGATTTCTATTCTAGATCACGAGGGATTTTACTGACTTCTTCAGTGTGATCACTCACATCTTTGTTCACTTCATCATTAAAGACATCATTAATGTCATTTACTTCATCATTTAAGGCATCAGTAGGGTCACTCACATCGTCGCTAAAATCACCACAAGGGTTACTTGCACTATTGAGAATTCCATTGCAAGGCTCCAAATCATCTTTTAAGTGGTGCTTCTGAATGTGAGAGTTCAAGTAATACTTCTGCCGAAAGGACTTTCCGCAAGCAATGCATGTAAAAGGCTTTTCTCCAGTATGCATCTGAACGTGTCTTTCTAATTTATTTTTTGTTAAGAATCCTTTCTTGCAGACATCACACCTAAAGCACTTGTCCCCTACATGAATCTGCTGATGTTTCTTCAAGCCTTCTTTTGAGAAAAAACCATTATTGCATATGCTGCAAACAAACGGCGTTTCGCCCTTGTGGCGGCGTATATGAGTGGTCATTTGGTGCCTCCAAGTAAATGCTACTCCACAGATGTCACATTTAAAAGGTTTACCCCTATCCTTACAGCTTTTGCCTCTTTCAGTGTGTCGACGGATATGGGTTCTCAGATGAGCTTTAAAACAGTATCTTAAGCCACACAAGTCACATGCATAGCGTTTTTCACCAGTATGAGTAGCAAAATGGGTCTTCAAGTTGGACTGGGATGCAAAAGCTCTTCCACAGGTTTCGCAAGAAAAGGGTTTTTCACCAGTGTGCAATATTTTATGTCTGCTTAAGTTATTGGGCTTTGAAAATGCTGTCTGACAAATATCACAAACATAGGGTTTCAGTCCCGAATGAGAATTTAGATGATATCGCAGAGACTTTTTGTGCAAGAAACGCTTCTCGCAAACACCACACACAAACGGTTTTCCACCAGAGTGAATCTCACGATGGACTCTTAAGGAACTACGGCGAGAGAATCTTTTCTCGCAGACATCGCACACAAAAGGTCTTTCACCAGTATGAGTAAAAATGTGCTCCTGCAAGCCCTTGCGAGTGTGGTACTCTTTCTGACACAACTCACAAGCAAAGCGTTTCTCCTTAGAATGAGTCTGCTGGTGCTGTTCTAAGGAGGCCTTGTCTTCAAATGATATTTTGCACATATTGCAAGTGAATATTTTTACTTTGGCATGAATGTGAATGTGCTTATACAAATTAGTTTTGGAAAGAAATTTTTTATGGCAAACATCACAAGAGAATTTTTTTTCTCTGTGCAAAAGCAGGTGTTTTTTCAGCAGCTTCAGGGAGGTAAACTCATCATTGCAAAACATGCACATAAAGGTCTCGTCAAAAGAATGGGTGAGAAGGTGCTCTTTCAAGCTATCTTCATTGGAAAAATCTAACTGGCATATGAGGCATGTAAATGGATTTCCATCATTCTCACTCTGTGTAATTTGAGCTTTGTCAAAACTTAATTCTACCTGCAACACATCAGTAACACCAGCAAAATAATCTGTTTCATGCAGCTGCTCATTTCCCTCCAAAGCACTTTTATCGGCAAGCTGCTTTTGATAGGCATCATTAACAAAATCTTTTTCATTTACAGTTAGCTCAAGATTTTCACCCATGCAGGAACTTTCCATAAGATGCCCCTCTATCAATTTCGACCCATCATTGACTAAAGTCTTTTCATAACTTTTACTTGCAAGACATTCTTCTGGTTTCTCCTCTTTAGATGTCACATCTTGAGAAATGCTCAAGGATTCTTCCATTTCATCCCTACCAACAGTGATACACTCTTCAAAATACTCCCCAGGGAGGATTTCCAAAACGACTGAATTCCCGTCATTGTGCATCTGGACATGTTCATCGAAATCACTTTTTAAGATGAATCCTTTCTTGCAGATTTCACAGTAAAATGGCTTTTCAGAACTGTGAACCTTGAAGTGCTCGTCGAGGTTAAAGATATTTATAAACCCTGCCTGGCACTCTTCACAATCAAAGTCTTTTTCAAAAAGATGAATGATGCAATGAACATGAAACTGAATTTTTGAGACAAATTCTCTCCAGCACACATCACAAAAGAATTCTTCATTTTTTTGTGTGCTTTCATTCGGAAGCTGGACTGCCTCATGACTCATTGCGATGACTTATATTAGCAAAAATATGACATAATAAATGAATTTTAAAAATATATGGTTACTTATTTATATATTTTTTTAAATGTACTTTCTAATCTAGGAATGAAATAATTTCCGAGATTTTTTTATTTCAGAGAAAAATTTCTTTTGGATGGATTCCCCCTGTAAAAAGATGTAGCAGTTTGTGGTGGTAATATAAAAATTGCAAATATCTCTTCGTTTGAATCAGGCACTCATATTTTCTGAAAGAAAAAAAGAGAACTAAAAGTGCATAATAGTGACGTTATCTATTCATGAAACCTTTAACTATTAAGTACCATTATAATAAGCTTACACCTTTAGTTATTATGGTTGACTACAACTTTTTTTTCTTTTTTAGGAAAAATCCTTGATAGAAGCCTTCTACTTTTCATATCAATCAAGAGTAAAGAATTTTTATTTTACAGGTCAAATTTCCTAAAATACTGACGATTTCGCCAACTACAGTACAAAGCCGAAAATCCGGAATGGACGGGACTACAGCGATTCCGGATTCTCTGATTTTCCGGAATATTGGTCATTAAAAAAAAAAAAAAAAAAGTAGCGGCTACGTCATGGATTACGGGGTCTCGCCGTGAACTATGTATTTTTATAACGTTTTTTGAAATCGCCGCGATCCGTAGGTTGTACTGTAGAAATTGTTCAATTGAATTCACTTTGAAAAAAAAAAAAAAAAAGAAAGAAAGAAAAGAAAAAAAAGGCGCCCTACTAATTGCCGCGTATATGTTGCTTGCCCAATAACATGAACGTAGTCACAACTTAAAATTTAAAAAAATCTTCCAGTATCAAAGGATAAAAAGATATAACAGCAATTTTTATCGCCATCCCATGCACTAAAACACTGATTGTGGGTGCGCAGACGTTCCCCTCTTCACCGGAGTGACTGGAGCCGGTTTGTCTGTGACTGGAGCTTTTGCTTTCCGAACAAGTTGTTACATTCTTGTCTTCGTTGCACGTGCTTACTGATATTTTTATTTATGCGTTTTTTTAAACAAGGCTTCCAATGGTATTTACGCTAATGTATGTTTTTACTGCAGACTTGAATGATGTTATAAAGAGTTTAATTAATTTCTTTGCCTCCTTAGAAAGAATAACATTAAATTAAAAATAATATCTCTACCGATTATTAAAGCTTAAATGCTTTACACTAACAGGAAATTGTCTCCACCCCCCTTTTTGCGTTTCTGTTTGGAAATAACAGTTAAATCTTTGGAATGCAAAGAAGGAAAGTTAGGTCACGAGTCAGATTTTACCCTGAGGTTTTGGATATATATATATATACTATACTATATATATATATATATGTGTGTGTGTGTGTGCGTGTGTATATATATAGATATATATATATATTGACGCTATTGTTATGATAACAAACTAGTCTAATGCTTGAGCATCCTGTAGTTTATCTATTTTTATTTTTTGAGGGAAGGGAAAAAACTGAAATCCAAAAAATGTCCGGTTTTTTGGTCTTTCCGGTTTTTAGGCATCCGGATTTTCGGCGCTCTACTGTACTTTTCTATAGAGATTCTGATTCATCTTTGTATAATGCAATCCTCTGAGAAGTTTGTACCATGAACATAAAATCACCTTGTATATTTACATCAAATGAGAAACAAATGTTTTTAAAAATGGAAAAATTAATGTAATACTGATATTAAATAGTACACCTATGCCCTACTTCACCCTCACTTCGCATGATCAGCGAAATTCCTCCCACTGTGACTGAGCTTGCTTATTATATGATAGATCTATTCAGTTGAAAATGGTCTTTCAAAGAAGAAAAAGAGACAGGAAAAGGAAAATATTGACCTCTTTATTTTTTGTTTAATAACAACAACAAAAAAAGTTTATTATATAAAAAGTTCTGGATTTTAGGTCTTACAAATTTCAGGATTCCAGATTTGGGGTCCCCAACTGTATCAGACACAGCATAATGCATATTACAGATGAGAAAGAAAAAAGAAAATTTTTTGTGTGCAAATTTATACACTAAAAATAAACCTATCCCTTGGCAAGGGACTTGTAGATAAGCATTTTGGTTCCTCCTTTCCCTATCACAGAGCACATACACTTTTCCAGGATTCCCACTCATTTCCTGATATAAAAAATAAAGCCTTTTTAGGGCCTTCTTAAGGCTTCAAGGCCAATAATCAAAGATACATACCATTGCAATTATCTTATACATATCCTTAATAATGCTGCATTTAATGTTTTTTTCAAGTATTAACCCCTTCCTTTTTGCTCCAGAGATATTTCCTAGCGAGAATTCAAATGTGCCAGAAAGATTAGAGCATTTCAATTCTTATACATGGAATTTTTTTTATATCAACATATGAAAAAAATTCCATGAGGGGAGAGAACGTTCACTTGCTCTTTACTTGGCCGTTGTTCATCATATAGCAAAATTTTTGTATATCATTCATTTGCAAATAATGTATACTTACTATTAATTTAATTTGTTTAAGGGTGGTCTTCATATTTAATTCTGCATGAACTTCATTTTTCTCAATGGCAACACTATTTTGACTTTATTAAACGAAAGAAAACCTTCAAATTACCCCAATATAAATTTTCACCATTTTTCTATCAGTTCCAAGAGATATTGCAAATTCTTTTTTGCAAATTGAAAAACTCTATTTGCAAGTTCCGAACTTTTTGCCTTTCATTAATTTCTCTCACGAGAGTTAAAAGAAATAAACATTATTTTTAGTATTTCAAGGAAAATACTGTTTCTAGTCTTTAAGTTTTTTGTACTGAGAATATCAGAGGTAGAAATTAGAATATTTAATCAGTTGTCCAAATGACCCATGAGTCTATAACTTCCTTGTGGTTCGTACAGATGATTTAAAGGAAAATGCAAAACGACTGCTCACGATTTTGAAAATCTTTCCAATTTTGAAATTGTTATTGAGTATTTGAAGGTTCTCTTAGACAGGTGAAATGTTGCCAGGCTGTTCTCTGATCTCTGACTACAAGCATGAATGTTACTCAGAGCAGCATAACCCCCTTTTTATATTGTAATATTTTTCTACAACTTACTTGAAATAAATTTTCAACTGTAATAAAATTATTGATATACTTAAGTTAGATAGAAAAAAAATTACTATGAGTTTCAAGAAAGATACTATAGTTAGTTCAGATTTAACCAGTAGTGACCAATATTATTTGCGTTACAGGCGAAGTGTTGACTCTAGATTAATTTGGCAGGGTGCAGCACCCGGCAGCTTTTTTGTTATCTTTTAAACACCCGGAGGCCTTTTTGTCGTCTTTTTAGCACCGGGCGGCCCTATTTCTCTTCTTTCTGCGCCCTCCTGCTTTTATATTTTTATTATTATTAGTCAACAATCAGCACTTTTTATTTCCTACATACCATTTGCGGCCCATCATGAAAATACGTTAATTAAAACGATTACGATTGAGTACAATAATCCCATCATAAAAATAGGTTCGATTGAAAACGGCCCTTTCACAAAAACCGTCTATGAAATTGGATCTTCCCCACAAATGTAATTTATTAAAATGCTTTTTTCAAATATTCTACTCTTTCAGATCGAAATACTGCTACTGCCTTTTTCTTTGTTTCATTTGCGCGAGTCGAGTAACCCGAAAGGGGCCCCTCTTGTATGTTTTGTTTTAGCTGACTCAAGCGAGAAGCCCGATCGGCATTTCACTTGAGAGTTGGGGGAAGAAAATACGGTTGGGAAATTCAAAATTTTTTCAAGTTATCTAAAAATTTCTGATTTCATCTGTCAATCCTCAAATATCGGTGGCTACGTTTATAAATATGTAGTTGAGAATTATCAAACAATCATTATACCAGAGTTCGTCACTAGCTTATAATTATTGCTCTTCTCGATGTTTTTAATAGTTTTGCACACTAGCAAGTCCCCCCCTTAAACGATTTGCTCTTTTTAATCGGCTTTCTTAGTACATATTATTCTTAATGTATAACAGTTATTTACTAATCATATATAATTACAGATGATACAGAAAGAATGCCTTAGCAAAACGACTTCTTCTAAGGGGGGTGCCTTGGTTGGGTGACTTTTTAAAGAGTTCTAATGTGTATTGACGCGTACATCTGGATGAAACCGACCAAAACTCCAGACCGAACGTCGGAACTTCAACACTTCAGCCGTGTACTATGTTCAGTGGCTTTATCTACTCAAATCCATCTGAAAATCGAGGGATTTGCGACGGTTTGTGAATACAGCAATTGAAACACATTATGCTTTTGCCAAAATCAGAGCATAATAATGATCTTTTGCTTTAGCAATGTAGCGCTAGGGTTATTACGCCCGGTGCGGTCCTTCAGTTTGCCGCCCCATTCTTTCTAAGTTTCAGCATTCTGCCCCCATTTCGGTCGTTTAGTTTTCCACTTTATTATTTCTAAGTGTCCTGCCGGCCACCATATTTGTTTTTTTTGCCGCCAGGGTGGATCTTCTCCTCTTATTACGCCACAGATTTAATTACATAAAAGTGGAGTAAATGCAGAATTTAGTAAATCAAACTATTGACAAGATTTGATATTCTAAATATTCATATTATACACCATCTGATTTTAAAATTCTCAACTTTTAATGAATGAAGAAAGGGAAAAAAAATAATAAAAGCAAAAGAAAGCTAATTCTGGGAAAGGATGTCTTCAGCAGTGATGTCGCTTACGCGCTATAACGCGTCAAATACGCAAAAAATCGATGATGGGACACAAAAGAAAAGTTACAACGCGTCCACGGGACACGTAATTTCCATCATGCAAAATTTTGAAAAAAAAAAAAAAAAAAAAAGGTGATTTTGGGTAAATCTCTAGTAAAACACAAACTGCTCGTGTTTTACTCGGGGAGATTGACATCGTGAACGGCTTTGTGGGCCTGTTTACATGCACACAAATGCGGAGTAACGTCGTTTCCCTTACATGGGGAAAAATGCAGGGTAGAAAGATCCCTAGTCGAAAGGAGACATAGAAGTGTTCGCTTTCCCATGATGCATTGCGAGTTTTCCCCTATACTCTGCTTTTATCCGGGATATATATCATGCTGTGCGCACACGTGGTTAAACTGAAGAAAAAAGGGGATTACTTTGACGTTCTTCTCCTTTCTCCCTCCCCCACTAGAGATGAGACGGGCTCAGTCCGAGCCCGACTCGGGCTCGGGCTCTGTGATTCACGATTGCGTTCGGGCTCGGGCTCGTGAAAAATTTCTCCTTTGTTGAACGTACTCCTTGAAACGAATTTTAAAAAGTGATTTATGGGATAAATAGACGTACTTATTTCAAAAAATAGCGGCACGGGGGACTAGAAGGTGTGTGAAGCTCCAAAATTTATTGTATCCTATTAATGAAGTAGTTCATTTTATTTGTCTTTAGCTGACATTTCGGGCTCGGGCTCCAACTTTAATAATATTGCTCGGGCTCAGATTAAAAGTCTTCGGGCTCGGGCTTCAAAAAATGAGCCCGAACTCATCTCTATCCCCCACACTTCCGTTTTCATGATAGAGGTTGTTCCGTTAGAGATGGTGGACTATCGGAATTGAATAAAGTTTTTTCATTATTTTTAATATTTGATTGTGTAAATGTAAACAATGATTTGTTCTATATTAAATCTGACAATTATTATTTAGAAATGAAATCTATAAGCTATAGAAGCGGTAAATATTTTAAACAATCTAGAAGAGAAAAGGGGGGGGGGTTCCATATTTTACTGTTGTATATCCTTTCCTTCCTCAAATATATTCCGATTTTCCTTGTGATAAATTTATTAATACATAGTAATTATTTTTTTTTAATTAATATAAGATGGAGGGGCGCTTGAACGGTATTTTATTGTAGTTTTAATAATTTAAGATGTTGCGGCTGTTCTGCGAGTACATTTTACTTTCTTAAACATTTCTACCAATGCAGCCTTTCTCCCGGTTTTTACTGTACATACAAAAGGGGATTTTATTATTAGGATTTATTAATTATTAAGATTCAGGGCGTCATCAGGAAGGCTTTGCCGTGAAGGCAAAGTAAGTGACATGCATGTCACAATAAATTTTTCTTTATTAATTACTAGCTGCGTGCCCGTTCTTCGCACGGTAGGAAACGAAAAATTTCCTCACATGTGTAATTCGAATTAATTCCAGTGATGTGGAATCTAGAAAAAGCAAAATTATTTCACTCTTGACTTAAAATTTGCGTCATATATGTAATAACCTGAGATCATTGCAATAGAACATGGTTCAGACTCTTTTCAGAGCAAAAACAATAAGTACTTTTTAAGGACCCCAAAATTTTCTTAAGTAGGGTCTATCCACAAATGATGTCACGTTTGGAGGAAAGGAGGGCTGTGAAATTGTGACGAAGGGGGGGATGAGGGGGGATAAATTATCAGAAATGCCGCACCCGCGATCCCCTCCCTCCGAAAAAAAAAAAAAAAAAAAAAAAAAGAAACATCGCACTGGGATGTATTTCGGGGGAGGGGGGCGGGGGATAAGCAGTAAAAATATCTCCTTTCCCATATGTTTTAAAGTATTTACCGCTATTTTACGAAGCTTACAATTTCCATTTTCAAATAATCAGTGTTCGATTTTATATAAAACATCAGTTTTTATATTCACAAAGGTGAATTTATAGAAATAAATAAATAACTTGTAAAAACTTCTTGCATTCGCAAAAAGTTCGGACAGTATAGCACATGCTGATAAAGTGAAACAGCGATCCGATGAGCAGGCTCCAGTCAAAAGTAAACCTTTTTTTTTTTTTTTTTTCTCCGCGGACGGCCAGCTGTTGATTACGTAATGAGTGTGCTTCAGCGAATTGTTTGTTTTAAGCTTCGAATGTTGCGTGTTGTTGATATTTCTATTCATTTATTACTTTTGATATTTATAACATTGGGGTTTATTTTAAAAGCACTCGGCGTTTCCTGAGCTTGCCAATTACTTGTAGTGTAGTTGAGTTTTTCCTTTAATAGTAGCATAAGGCAGTGTTTATTCGGTACAGTGCTCCTTCACAGGGCGCAAAGCCGCACGGCCAAAAAACAGAAATAACTTATAAACTTTTAGATGAACTTTTTTTTTTTTTTTTTTTGGGGGGGGGGGGGGGTAGTAGAATGGTTAAACTCGCATCGGGCGCAACAGACTAGTTTTGGTTGGGATTCAGTATTTTAAGAACAATCAGTCCCGGACTGGCTCCTAAGGGGGCTATTGAAAAGGGGCTCCTTGGCTATTGAAAAGGGGCTCCAACGTATGACGTCATCGCGTTACGGTACGATCAATATGAACGCAGCTTGAGGCAGGAAAAGGGGAACGAAAAGTTTCGATGCCAGACGATTTTACAGTCGATTACCACTAGAAATTAAGCACTTTTTAAGCACCTTGCGGCTATACTGAGAAACTTTAAGGATATAGGTAAAAAATTAAGTACTTTTTAAGCACTTTTTAAAGGCCTTAAAAAGGAAAAAAAAAAAGTAAGTACTTTTTAAGGTATTTTAAGCACCGTCCGAACCATGTAGAATGACACACACACACACACACACAAAAAAAAAAAAAACTATGTCAGCGTCATTCGGTATCAAAAAAATGCAAATGGACCATTTGCACTTAACTTCTCACTTTCAAAATGTCTTATTTCCTCAGACATGCTGTCTTTTAGGTTCACGTTTTAGCGTTAAATACCTCAGACACTACATGAAATGGACATTTTTTTTTTATTTTAAAAATACGTCACCCTCTCTTGCAACCCTTTACAAAAAGAAAAGAGATAAGACTGCGCTATTTATAAAGGCTTTAAAATTGTTTTTCTCAGTTTAATTTTTCTTCTCGCAAATAAATCCAGCATTTTTATAAAAGGAAATCGAGCCAAGCAAAGAAATCGTCTGCTCGCGGGACCCGTTTTTATTTATTTTTTTCAACTGGCAATTTTAATCATTGTTACTGTATCCATGACAACCAAACTGCAAGATATCAAACCGAAACTCATAAGCAGGTGCTACTGAAATGAAAATCCTTCTTTACTAAAAAATTCGTAAAAATTCTCCTAATTTATATTTTTCCTCCGTTCTTCTTTTAAAAGTGGGCAAATTGTGTGCTCCGTCTTTTGCCCAAATATAAAAAAGTTATGACAGATAGAATTCAAGATGCAGCAGTTTTAAAAATATTTTACGAAAGTCAGCGTCAAATTTAATTTTATTTGAAAAATTCCCAAAAATCTGCAAATTATGTTACACAGTCCGAACAAACAGTTTTTAAAAGAAAATTTTCTCCTCTATACGATGATGTAAATATCGTTTTCTTGCGAGTGCAATTACCGGCGTTATTATGTATTACGCAAGAAAAATTGCTAAAAATCGGACAAAACATAAAATAAAACATTTTCTAATTCGAATTTCGAAAAAATCGCTTCGAGGTGTGTCGAGACCCGTCTTGGAGAATTTCCGTACAAAATTTGGTAGGTCTACGATCACCCGTTTCGGAGCTACGCGAGACACAGACAGACAAACGGACAGTTTACACTCTGTTTTATTTATATAGATAATTCATTTTATTTATTTATTTTTTGAAATATAAGTTTTAGGTTATTTATAAATAAGATATTCATATGCATTAGCACACCAAAATGGGTGAGACATGATAACATCAGTCGTGAAACTAACCAAATGCTTTTATATCGATAAGGACCCACTTTTTGGAAAAAGGGACCCGTAAATTTTGGAGCCCTGGGTCCCAAGGACCCGTCTCTTCCAAAGTCTAGCGACATCACTGCTTCAGAAAACAAATTGTGTCATAAGTTAACAGCTAGGTTATTCATAAAACAAACTGTCATCAATTTAACCTTATTTTCAGTTGAAAAAAAAAAAGAAAAAGAATTCTGGAAGGTTTATTAATAGATAATTTGTTTAAGTACTTTTGGCACCAGGATGTTGATTATTTTAATTATATTAAGCTGATTAAAAACATTTGATAGTTAAAATAAATATTGATTAGTACTTTTTTTATTTTAAAAAGATTAAAGCAAGGTTTAAGAAAGAAAATTTAGTGTTTTTAAGAGACCTTTTTTAAGTATGTTACAAGAAATTAAAAATAAAGCTTTATGAAAAATAAATTATTGAAAATATTTTAAACTTTATTTCATACATACCTTTGGACAATTCTGTGACTTAAAAAAAATATTAATTTTATACCTGCTAAAAAACTTACATGTAGTAATTATTTTTATTTATTTTAAAGAAATAGTACTTTTTAAAAAACTTATATTCACTTTTCATGAATGAGCAAACATTAAATTAGAAATGAAAGAGGAATAACAAATATGTTTCAGTGATTTGATTTGATATGGTGTTGTACATTCCAACCATAGGATGTATTACAAAATTTGCATGACTATGCCATTTTTTCTAGCAATCTTCTGTGTTCTGAATTAAATTTCCCCAATTTCTGTAGTTATCAATTGATGGATGAGTTAAATTGTTTGATGCAATTTTAATAATGTCTAATAGTAATAAGGTAACTTTGAAAATCTTTACTTGGTACTCATTCAATAATTATTGCAAGCAAAAGAATTTAAATAAAATTCTGATTTATAAAATTAAATTTTATACATCCTGCATTGCAGAAATTTTATTATTTTTATTACATGCTAAACGCATCTACCCTAATCCACTTACACTGACAGTCCTTTTCTGTTTAAAAGTTTGTACCAATATACCGTAAAAACCGGGAGAAGGGCCGCGGCTCATATAAAATAAAAGGTAACATTTTTTAGGGTGCGGCTCATCTGCCGATGCGGCCGATCTGATGTTATTAATCGGATAAAAGGACTGAAATCATCCGTTCAGAAACCGTCTGAAACCTAAACCACAAATACTCCGACCAAAATAAGTTTCGATTGCCGCGCCGTCTGGTGGCTCAGAAATTTTGAGCTTATCAGCGTAAGAATGAACATACGGCAATTTGCTGGGAGTATTTACGGTATTGTAAACCGGTTATCTTTCTCCCCGATTGTGCGGCAAGTCACGCGTCCTCTAATAGGCTTGTAGCTTCTGACATCACTGGTTCTGGTTTCATCCGGCTGCCGCATGAACATCCACTTTACGTTCATTGGTCGTAAAAGTCTTCTGTCACTACTGAATCATTTGCAAATGATAGGTTCCCGGTTGCATGTAGTGTTTAAAATGCGCATCCGGTTATGCATGGAAACGTTAATCTGATCATACCTGAATATGTTGTACTAGTAGTGTTGATAGCTTTGGGCCAACTCCTTCCGGTTGCAACCAAATTTCTGGCCGCTTCACGTGCTTTTGACAAACTGGCGCTCTCTTAATACGCAGTTCACATGTAGTGTGATTGTTTCATTAAGGTTTTGTTTTATATCATTTACCCTGTTTAGTGAAAGTTTATTTTGTTAGTTTTTTATTTAAGTTTTTTATCAAGTTTGTTTATTTAATTTTTTAAATAATACGTTAATATGCCTCCAAAATGCCTGAAAAGCTATACTGCGGGTTTCAAACTCAAAGTAGTTGAAAGAGCCGAGGAAATCGGCAATCGGGCTGCTGCAAGAGAGTATGAAATCGACGAAAAATGCGTCAGACGCTGGATTAAAGATAAAAATAAATTAATTTGTATGCCGAAGGAAAAACGAGCGAATCGTACTGGTACTGTATTGTATCCGAAATTAGAAGAAGAACTCTGTATTTGGCTGAAAGCACAGCGGGATTCAGGATTGCCAGTATCCACTGTGAAAATTCGCTTCAAAGCGAAAACAATAGCGTCACAAATGAAATTGGAAAAATTTACCGGGAACCAATCGTGGTGCTGCAGATTTCTCAGACGCTATGGACTGTCCGTTAGAAGTAAAACTACGGTTGGTCAATCCTTACCATCTGACTGGGAAGAAAAGAAGTCTGCCTTTTTACTATACGTAAGAAAGGTTATCGACGAAAAGAAATTTGATTTGGGACAAATTATTAACATGGACGAAGTTCCGTTGACGTTCGACTGTCCCCCAAACAGAACAGTGCACACGAAGGGTGAAAAAACTGTTAGCATAAATACCACTGGGCATGAAAAGACATCTTTTACATGTGTTTTAGCATGTACTGCTAGTGGCGAAAAATTAAAACCGCTACTTATTTTTAAGCGAAAAACAATCCCCAAAGAAAACTTCTCGAACAACATTGTTGTTCGAGTGAATGATAAAGGCTGGATGTGTAGCAGCATCATGATCGATTGGCTGGAAGAAGTGTGGCGGAAAAGTCGTGGGGCTTTTTTTAAACCTCACGGTTTGCTCATTTTTGACTCTATGCGAGCACATCTCACGGATAGTGTTAAAAATGCTTGCAAAAAGACATCGGCCACATTAGCCGTAATTCCAGGTGGGTTAACCAAGAAATTGCAGCCACTAGATCTTACGGTGAATAAATCGTTTAAAGCCGAGATGCGCTTAAACTGGGAAAATTGGATAATGAGTGGTCTTCATGAATACACCAAAAGTGGCAATATGAAACGTGCGAGCTACAGCGAAGTGTGTAAGTGGGTTGAAACTGCGTGGAATGCTGTGAAACCAGAGACGATTGTATCCGGTTTTAGGAAAGCTGGAATTGTTCCTGATGGTAGCAATTTGATGGATTCCGCCGATATGGCAGACAGTGATGATGCAACATCCGAACAAGGACTTCCCGACGAGTTTATGACTTTATTTAACTCTGATAGTGAGGATTCAGAATTTGACAGATTTGATGTTTAATTTTCATTTCAATAATTCAGAAATGTATATTATTCAAGTATAAATATTTAGCTACGTTCTTTTTTATGCTCTGATTTTATGTGTCTATTATCACTTCATATTTGCATTAGTTTTTAAGAATTTACGATGGTGCGGCCCATACGCCGGTGCGGCTCTTCTGTAAGTACATTTTTCATTTTTAAATTTTTTTATTGATGCGGCCCTTCTGCCGGTGCGGCCTTTCTCCCGGTTTTTACGGTAGCTGAAATATCATATATGAATGAGATCCAGTAATTGTGGTCCAGTAGTGATAGTGTGATAAAATGGAGGAACAAAAATTAACAGTCCCTCTGCCTTCCCCTACTGCCTAACAAATCATGTCTGGCTAAAAATTTCTGAAATCTTCTTCAATAAATGTACTATTCTTATAAATAAAAAACATGTATGTCACGTAATTTTGAGAAAAAAAAATGAAGCAGAAAATTCAACATTACTTATATTAAAACTTTATGCTAGAAGTTTTTTTTAAATCAAGACTTCTAGTTATGTAGATTTAATTCACATATTTATGTCATGTTTAGACCAAAATATTATCAACAAATTATTTTTCCTATTTTGCTTACACTTACTTCTACTGGATATTTTCTCCAAAAGAAGGGAGGAGGAACTAAGACAAATTGAAAAAAATCTTACTATGCATTGTAAGTCAGAACACATATTACAACTCTACATGTTAAAGTTTTGGGGATCAGATCGTTTCAAACCAGTTTCTATATTTTATCTACCTGTACATTCTCGTGGAACCCCAAAGTGCCCCTTTTGAAAATTTCCCCCCTGGCGGCCCTTTTTTTCCTAGAGTCAACACTACATTCTGACCCCATTTCGGTCCTTTAGTTTTCCACTTTATTATTTCTAAGTGTCCTCCCGGCCACCAAGGTTTTTTTTTTTTTTTTTTTTTTTTTTTTTTTTTTTTTTTTGGCCGACGGGGCGGACCTCCCCTCCTCTTATTACGTTATTACGCCACAGTTTTTATTATATAAAAGTGGGGTAAATGCAGAATTTAGTAAATCAGACTATTGACAAGATTTTGTATTCCAAATATTCATATTATGCACCTTCTGATTTTTAAAAAAATTCTCAACATTTTAATGAATGAAGAAAGGAAAAAAAAAATAATAAAAGCAAAAGAAACCTAGTTCTGGGAAAGGATGTCTTCAGAAAACAAATTGTGTCATAAGTTAACAGCTAGGTTATTCATAAAACAAACTGTCATCAATTTAAGCTTATTTTCAGTTGAAAAAAAAAGAAAAAAAAAAAAAAGAAAGAATTCTGGAAGGTTTATTAATAGATAATTTGTTTAAGTACTTTTGGCAACAGGATGTTGACTATTTTAATTATATTAAGTTGATTAAAAACATTTGATAGTTAAAATAAACTATTGATTACTTTTTTATTTTAAAAAGATTAAAGCAAGGTTTAAGAAAGAAAATTTAGTGTTTTAAAGAGACCTTTTTAAGTATGTTACAAGAAATTAAAAATAAAACTTTTTGAAAAATAAATTATTGAAAATATTTTAAACTTTATTTCATACTTTTGGACAATTCTGTGAGTTAAAAAAAAATATTAATTTTATACCTGCTAAAAAACTTACATGTAGTAATTATTTTTATTTATTTTAAAGAAATTGTACTTTTTAAAAAACTTATATTCACTTTTCATGAATGAGCAAGCATTAAATTAGAAGTGAAAGAGGAATAACAAATATATTTCAGTAATTTGATTTGATATGGTGTTGTACATTCCAACCATTGGATGTTGTTAGATTTTTGTTCATAGGTGGCGCGCCGCCCTTATCTGTTTTATTAATTGCGCATTTAGTCTCGCTGTGATGTGCGAGCAGTTCGCATGGAAGTGTAAGCCAGTCATGTAAAAATATATTGTTTGTCAATAAAACTTGTTTACTCAAGATAAATGAGGAGCCGAGGCTTTCTTCATAAAAAATTTGCATGGTGCACAGTCACCCGGAAACAGGGATCTGTTAGATAAGTATTGAAATCTGTTCAAGGTAAGCCGTGAATTTTTGTTTATATTGACTGCAAATTGAAGAGAGAACTTAGATGCTTTAAAAAAGAAAAGAAGTGTTTTAAGAGCACTTACAACAAAGTTGATTAACAGTATAGAGAGTAATATAGATGAAATTCACGATATTGTTGAATTAGAAATATTTTATGACAGTTTAATTGAAAAATCAGTCGAGTTGAAAAATATTGATAAAGAAATTGAGAAGCTTATAAAGGTAGAGGAAATCGAAAATGAAGTTATTGCATGTGATGAAAACAATGCAAAAATTTTTACTTCGAAAAGAAAATTACAAAATAAGTTAAACCGTTTGAGTAATAAAGAAAGTCCACCTAAAGTTACAGAGTCAAACATTAAGGTTGTAAACGAAAGCTTAATTGCTGGGCTGTCAGCAGCCGAACATTTAAGAAATGCTCCTCGTTCCGAAACTCAAGCAATTGTAAAGTTACCAAAACTAACAATAAATAAATTCTTCGGAGATGCAAGCCTATGGCTTGAATTTTGGAACCAATTTGACAGCGCTATACACAGCAACGAAAATTTATCAAAAATTGATAAATTCAACTATCTGAAATCCTTTTTAGGGGGAACTGCACTAAACACTGTTTCTGGATTTTCATTAACGAACGAAAATTATGACTCTGCTGTAAAACTTTTGGAATCGCGATTTGGAAGGAAGGACATTGTAATTAATTGTTTAATGAACAAATTATTAAATTTAGATCCATTGAAAAATTCTTCAAACATACGAGAATTTAGAAGGTTTTACAATGAGCTAGAAATACAGATTAGGAGTTTACAATCTTTAGGAGTTACTTCTGGTTCATATGGTCACTTGCTTTACCCAATTTTATTAAAAATTATCCCAAATGATATAATCCTAGAATTTAATAGGCGACGAACAAATCAGGAAGAAATAGATATAAATGAGCTTGTAGAATTTTCGAAAATGGAGTTACAGTTCTGCGAAAATTCTAATGTGATTCAAGAGCAAAAGAAAGACAAGAATTCTAGCACATTTAATTCTCGTAAACAACCTAAGTCTGGCAGTAATTATAATTCTTTTCCTGTTCAGAGTACATCTTCGTTTGCTACAACCCTCTCAACACCATATTGCATATTCTGCAAAAATTCTGCACATGAATCAAAAGGTTGTTTGGTCGTTTCTAGTGAGGATAAATTAAAATCAGAAAAAAGATGTTACTCCTGTTTCAGACGTTTTCACAGAAGTTCTCAATGCAAAAGAAAGGTCAATCCATGTAAAAAATGTAATTCTACATTGCATACAGAAATAATTTGCAATATTAAAAATCTGGAACCCCCTAAAGAAAATGAAACTGTCGTAACTGTTTCCCAATGAGAGTCTTCTAATTTAACTCCAAAAAATGCCCTTTTGCAGACCTGTACTGCATTAGTTTGTTCAAATTCCTGTTCTGAATTAGTAAGAATATTACTTGATTGTGGATCTCAAAGATCATTTATTACTGAAAGTTTAGCAAACAAATTGAATGTAAAACAGATAAGAAAGGAAAAACTTTTAGTTTATTCTTTCGGAATGCGAAACGCACTAGAAAAAAATTACGATGTGGTGTCTGTAGAAATAAAAAATAAAAATAACACTGAGTGCAAGATTGTGGCAGAGGCATTAGTCACCCCAACTATTTCAGCTGCGTTAATTTTGACTCCCAGCAAGGAAATTGAGAAGGCAATAAAATTAAAGGGATGGGAGATTGCTGACAGCTGCATTACTGATGCAACGATAGGGTTTTTTATCGGTGGAGATTTCTATTGGGACATAGTAAAGCATGATAGAGTGCATAAATTATCTCCCTCTGTTTATGCTGTAGAAACACTGTTTGGAATTACAGTAGTTGGGCGCCAAATGTTCGAGAAATTGTTTACTTTCAATATTGGTGTATCTGAAACCATTGCTCTGTAGGAAAGCATAGAAAGGTTTTGGTCTTTAGAGGGTATGGGGATTTATAAAAATGATGAAAAACAGTCTAATGAAGATAAAGAAATAATCACAGCTTTTGAGAAACAAATAACTTTCAAGAATGGGAAGTACGAAACAAATTTATTATGGAAAATTAATGATTCAGAGGAATTAGGGAATAATTTCGAGAATTCTAAACGCGGATTTATAAGCTTGACCAACAAATTAAATAAAAACAATTGGGTTTTGGAAAATTACAAGAACATAGTTAATGATCAGTTAGCAAATGGAGTTGTAGAAGAATATTCCAATACAATAAGGGATTCAAAAATGTACTATATGCCTCATAGACCAGTTGTTAGGAAAGATAAATTATCTACACAGGTTCGACTAGTGTTTGACGCTTCGGCGAAAGAAAAGAAATTTAAGTCGTTAAATGATTGTCTAATTTCAGGACCTAATTTAAACCCTAATGTTTTAGATGTAATCTTGAAATTTCGCGCCCATAAAGTAGCTTTCAGTGCAGACATAGAAAAGGCTTTCCAACAGATAGGAATTTCAGAATCTGAAAGAGATTATTTGAGATTTATCTGGTTCAGTGACGATAATGTTGTAGATTCATTTAAGAGCTTAAGGATGGCTAGATTACCTTTTGGCATGACAACAAGTCCTTTCATATTGAGCGCTACTGTAAAACACCATATTAAGCAATATAAAAACAATAAAGCTTTCGAAATGCTAAATTCATCATTGTATGTTGATAACCTTTATTATGGTCAAAACACTGTTAAAGAAGCTTTTGATTTATCTTTAGATGCTAGAGAAATTCTAAAGCATGCAGGTATGAATCTAAGGAAGTTTTCTACCAATTCTGAGGAACTGAAACGGTTGTGGGAAGAAGCTAAATTAGTAGAGATAAATAAAGAATGTAATAGTAAGCCGCCAAAGATATTAGGAATAATTTGGGAGACAGAGATATTTTAAGAATTGATGTTCAACCATTAATTGACAGTTTAGTTGAATTAAAAAATACAAAAAGATATGTTCTTCAAACTGCAGCAAAAATGTACAATCCTGTTGGATTTATATCCCCCTTTGTCATTCGAGTTAAATTAATTATGCAACAACTTTGGGAAAGAGGAATAGATTGGGATGAAGAGCTTCCAAAAGATATAGAAATGCAATGGAAGAAATGGTGTTCGGAGATAGAAATTTTGAGGGATATAAATATTCAACGATACTATATGAGTGACGATCCTTTAACCATGAATGTTCAATTGCACATATTCAATGACTCAAGTCCTCATGCCTTTGAGACAGTTGCCTATTTTAGATGTGAAGATAGCGACCGTGTTTCTACTGTTTTTATTGCTTCTAAATCAAGAGTTGCACCTCTTAAGAAACTCACTTTGCCTAGGCTTGAGCTGATGGGAGCAGTGATTGGTGCTAGACTGTACTCTTACCTGAAGAGTATTCTTCAAAATTTGTCTAAGAACGTTCACTTCTGGACTGATTCTCAGATTGTTGAATCAAGGGTTCACCCAACCAGTGGAAACCATTCGTTTCAAACAGAATACAGGAAATACATTCATTATCTGACCTCTTAACTTGGAATCATTGCCCTGGAGGTGAAAACCCAGCTGACTTATTGACTAGAGGAATAGGAGTGAATTGTTTAATTGATAGCAGTTTGTGGTGGCAAGGTCCACATTTGTTGATAGATCCTGCTTCAAAATGGCCAAAACTGAAAGAAAAGAACACAAGACACGATATTGAAAACGAGAAGATAGTTAATGCGAAAAGTATTTTAGAATTTCATTGTGCTCTAAAATCGTCTGATGCTGTCTCGTTACTAGACTTAAGAAAATTTAGTAGCTTATTGAAAGTCTATTGAATAACGGCTTGGATTCAAAGATTTATCAGTAATTCGGATTCAAAGATTTATCAGTAATTCGAAAAACAGAGAAAATAAAAAATCTGGAGAGCTTTCTGCCGAAGAGCTAAGCCAAGCTGAAATGTTTTGGGTAAAATTTATCCAGAAAACAGATTTCAGTAAAGAGTACAATAATTTGATTCAAGGTAGACCTATTGACAAAACTTCCAGAGTTTACGAATTCAATCCTCAACTTGACGAACATGGCTTAATTTGTGTAGGAGGAAGACTACAAAGATCTAAATTTGCAATCTGAGAAAAACATCCCTGGTTAATTCCTAATATGACACGAGACTAACCGAACTTATAGTTATGTCAGCACATAATCAAGTAATGCATTTAGGGGTGGCAAGTACGTTATCAAAACTCAGAGAAATATTTTGGATACTATGTGGAAGACAAATAGTAAAATCTGTCATAAATCGTTGCATTATTTGCCGAAAATTTACCGCTAAGGCCAGTCAGCAAATTGAAGCACCTCCACCATCTGACAGAGTAATTGAGTCCCCACCTTTCACGGTGAGTGGTCTACTCTTTGCCGGTCCACTGTACGTTAAAGAAAAAAAACTTTCTCCTTCAAAAAGTTATATTTTACTGTGCACATGTGCGGTAACCCGCGCTGTTCATTTGGAACTGGTGCAAGACCTAAGTGCGGAAGCGTTTTTACTAGCTTTTCGTCGTTTTTTCACTAGAAGAGGTCTTTGTAAGATCATTTATACCAATAATGCACAAACCTTCCAGAAAGGAGAAAAGGAAATCAAGTCTTCGTGGAATACAATTAACCATCCTGAGGTTAAAACATTCGACAGCTCTAGAAAAATCAAATGGAAATTTATAGCCCCAAGAGCAGCCTGGTGGGGCAGGTTTTGGGAGAGGATGGTGAAAACGGTTAAGTCTTGCCTACGAAAAATCCTTGACAGAGCTTGTTTGTCGTCAGCTGAGCTTGAAACTGTTTTGGTTGAAATCGAGGGTGCGATCAACTGTCGTCCCATCACCTACCTCTATAATAATTCTGATGAACCCTCATGCTTGACACCAGCCCATTTTTTGATTGGCGAACATGTAAATTCCTTACCACCAAACATTCCTGTTATAACTGAAAAAAATTCAATTGTGTGCCTCAACAAAAAATACTATACTCGACAAAGACTTCTTGATCATTTCTGGAGAAGATGGAAGAATGAGTACGTGTTAGACTTAAAATCCTTACATTCTAAGAAACACCAGAACTGTCCCTCAACATTTAAGGAAAATGACTTAGTGTTGATCCACGACGAACGTGTCCCAAGAACTGTCTGGAAAATTGGACGTGTAGTTGAAACATTCCGGGCAGAGATGGAAAAGTGAGATCTTGCAACATCAAAACTACTAGTGGGACACTTAGACGTCCAATACAGCTTTTATATAATTTAGAACTCAGTGACTAAAGACATTTTATTTTAATTGATTTTATTTTATTTTATTCTTTTGCAGCTGCAAGATGTTTGTATCCTTTTCATGTGTTGATTTTTATTGATAATTTGTTTTTGAAAATGTTTATTTAGTTATTTAGTGATTTATTTTCTGTATTCCTTAATCTTGATATTGTTGCAGAATTTTATGTAAGTATTGTAATGAATAATTTTTGTAAGTTTAGGATGAACTCGTGTGAGTTCATTGGGGCGGAGGTTGTTAGATTTTTGTTCATAGGTGGCATGCCGCCCTTATCTGTTTTATTAATTGCACATTTAGTCTCGCTGTGATGTGCGAGCAGTTCGCATGGAAGTGTAAGCCAGTCACGTAAAAATATATTGTTTGTCAATAAAACTTGTTTACTCAAGATAAATGAGGAGCCGAGGCTTTCTTCATAAAAAATTTGCAGATGTATTACAAAATTTGCATGACTGTCATTTTTTCCAGCAACCTTCTGTATTCTGAATTCAATTTCCCCAATTTCTGTAGTTATCAATTGATGGATGAGTTAAATTGTTGATGCAATTTTAAATAATGTCTAATAGTAATAAGGGTAACTTTGAAAATCTTTTACTTGGTACTCATTCAATAATTATTGCAAACAAAAGAATTTAAATAAAATTCTGATTTATATAATTAAATTTTATACATCCTGCATTGCAGAAATTTTATTATTTTTATTACATGCTAAACTCATCTATCCTAATCCACTTACACTGACAGTCCTTTTCTGTTTAAAAGTTTGTACCAATATAGGTGAAATATCGTATATGAATGAGATTCAGTAATTGTGGTCCGGTAGTGATAGTGTGATAAAATGGAGGAACAAAAATTAACAGTCCCTCTGCCTTCCCCTACTGCCTAACAAATCATGTCAGGCTAAAAATTTCTGAAACCTTCTTCAATAAATGTACTATTCTTATAAATAATAAACATGTACGTCACGTAATTTTGAGAAAAAAAAATTAAGCAGAAAATTCAACATTACTTATATCAGGGGTGATTGTGACACAAAATAAAAAATCCTGAAAATAACCGCTGTGAATATAAAAGATCTTGAACACTATGATAATGATATATTAAAGTTAATGATTTTGGATTTATGGTAAATTATCAAAGTTCAATCCGGTTGCGCAGTTTAGAACAACATAATTTTATCATTTTTCTACATACCTGCAAACATCTGGGAAAGAGAAACCAGTAGATTCGGAAACATACACAAAAAAGTCCAACAGATTCTTGGATAACACACTCTTCAACATTGGCATATATTATATTTCAGAAGACACTAAATTATGATCTTCTGTAATTAATTGTTTCTTTTCACAACAGTCTATGCACAGAGTTTCAAATCCACAAAAAGCCATTAATGATATATATATTACATATATATTTAAACATTAGAAATGCTAGAATTTTCAAACATGAAATAGGTAAAACCTCAACATTTTTTAGAGCCACACAAGCTTTTCTCAAGCATCCGAAATTTCACTAAGAGTAGAAATAGTAGGGTTTTAGAGTGTTAAAAAACAAGGAGACATCACTAAAATCTTGCAGTCTCCTAATAAATCATGTAACTTGGCTGGTATGAAACAAAATTGCATGTTTACTTTAAAAACTCCTTTTTAAACACATACATTTAAAGGGGGTCAGAGAAACTGCATTTATTAAAATTTAGATTAGATTTATAATCTTCATTTGAAATAAAATTGCTTTAGAAAGTATATTCTGGTATTTAAACTATTTTTTTATGAATGCCTTATATTTAATTTAATAGTAGTAGCTTCACTAAATGTTATTACAAAAACTGAAAAATTAAATTTGTATCATTTTTGTAAAAAAAAAAAAAAAAAAAAAGTAATTTTTGACTGCTTAGCTGTACTGTTAGTTGCTGAAGTAGACTTTCTTTTTCTACTGCTTTCTTGAGTATCCTCAGTAGATTCTTTTGAGGAACATGGTATCATTACACTTTGTGGTGCAGGACTGATTTGACTCTGAGGAATATCCTCAGTACATTGTTTTGAGGAACATGGTGTTATTACACTTTGAGATGAAGGAATTATTTGATTCGGAAGAATATTTGTTCTAAGTGCTGATTGGTAGGCTGACCAACTGTTTAGTAAATTGCTTCCAAACTCATGGTCTATTGGCTCATACATTGGATTTAGTGAACCAAATACTTCACAGGTGCTTGCATTCAAAGATTTTAAATAATATTTTATGGTTTGAATGGCATCAACAGTTTCCACATTCAACGATGTTCTGTTTTCACAGGCAATATCATCCATCAAATTAAAAGTGCTCTCAACTGATGGTCCATGAAAACATGTTAAAATAGCCTTAACCATTTTTGAGAGTATTTCATACTTCTGGCTATTTCCTTCTTTGACTTCCATAACTTTAGCCCAGAATTCAGTAACAGATTTATCTTCGTAAAGTGTTAATGAATTATCAGTTTGATACTGTCTAAGTTCCAGATCTAACTTGAGTAATTCTTCCTGTGATGTAACAACATTTTTCAAAAATCCTGCTACTTTCATTAGCGCAGAAAATGTTGTAGTTTCACCTCTCAAAGTAGGGTTTAGAGCTGAAAGCTGTATCAACAATGAATTATTTAAAGGCAGTTTTTTTTGCATATACGTTCCACACCTTGAATAAGCATCTTTTAATATCTGTATTGATTCACTAACAATTAAATTTGAATTTTTTTTGTTTAGTGAAGTCTAGAACGTTAATCCCAGAAAATATCAATTTATCCGAAAGATAATTGTTGGTGTCCGCAGCATCAATTTTCAAAACATCTTGATAATTGCTTATATCTGACACAAGTTCATGCTTTAAAAAAAAAAGCAAAAAACTGTTTTGTTAAATGAACCATTTGTACATGAAGTTCGTGTAACTGGCATTCTTTTGACTGAAATAATTTAACATACTTGTTAAAATGGGGCAATACTGCATTATATATGCTTATGTGTATTAGAGTCTTTTGCTGCTGCACAAACAATCTCTGTATGATTCTATTATTTCTTGATTTTCCATCCTCCGTCAAAAACTTTTTTTTTAAAGTGGACTGTATTTTCTGAATTGTTTCGATTTGAGCAGCTGATAACTGTCGTTTTTTTATAAATTTTTGTCATTTGATCTTCATATACTTCCGCATCTGCGCCGATCCATGAAAAATAAAATATCAATAAAGCATCCCACAAATATCTCAAACGTTCAATGACTGAAAGGACATACAACCATCGATGGTCTGCCCTATTTAATGGTTTTAACTGTTTTAAATTCAATATACAACAAATCTGAAAAAAAAAAATTCTCGCTTATCAGTACTTTTTAGATCAAAATACACATTGTCACACAAAATTTTTATGTGCTTCAAAAACGGCTGGCAAAACTGTTTTGCGCAGTTATTTGCCGTATGGCATGTTTCACCATCGATATTAAGTAAATGTGGTGCTTTATGTTGTTTTATTTTCGTTTCAACTCCATTCTTTTTTCCGTGCATAGTGTTACAAGAATCCATTAAAATGCTTACTAAATTATCCCAAGGTAGTCCGTTAGCATCAAACAGGGAAACAAGAGCACAAAATATAGATTCAGAATCACCTGCCGTTAGTTTTATAGAGGCCAGGTGCCTTAAAACAATTTTATTTTGTTCTTCTGAAAAGTACTGCACAAGTACTGCAAGAATACTTTCAGATGCTTTGTTTGTGCTTTCATCCACATTAAGAGAGAAAAAAGATTTTCTTAGCTCTCTGATTTGTTGTTCTTTCATTGTTTTGGCAAGTCCATATTTCAATTTGTACGATGCTGACACTCTGCTAAGTTCTACAGAATTCAACGCAGTTACATCTCGAGATAGGTTTCTTGACAGTTCAATAATTTTTTTAGCTAAAGAAAATGACGAGTTTTCAGCCAAAAAGGATAAAATTAAAGCTTCTGCTCTAGTTTTTCTGGAAGCCAAGTCCACAGTTCTTGTTGCATCATTTTCAGAGACATTCCTCGCTCCAGGGAAAAGAGAGCATAAAATCTGGGTCTGTTTAACAGAATCCCATAATTTCTTATGCGCCAATGTCCCAGAATGGCTAACTAAAGATTTCAATCCTTCATTATTATACTTAATAGACGTGTTGCATGCAATGCAAAAGCATGTACCTCCAACATCTATCTTTCGGCACCAAACACTTAACTTTTCATTTAATTTATCATTTTTCTCCAGCCATTCCCATCGAAATTTATTTTTACTTTCTTTTTCTAATTCTGAAATATCGTCACCTGGTTTGAGATATTTCATATTGAAAAGCGATTTAACAGCCTGCACATTTAACTACGACAAACGCGTAATGACAACAATCAATCCATTGAACAGCACTCTCTACTATCTATCTAGAGTACCGAGTGAAAATATGTAAATCCGGATGTATAGGAGATGGGTTTTCGCACATTCCAACACGTGTTCCAACACATCCACTCATCCTATTGAAAGAGCATTCCCAGTGACCCCATTCGCCCCCTCCCCATTCTCTTCTCATAGAACTTATAAACACTTTCTCTCAGTGGCGGCCCGTGGTCAAAACTGTTAGTGCAGCCGGAAGCATATGAGCACCCCCTCCCCCTTTCCTCCGGACAGGATTGGAAAATCTTTGTTACTGAATTCGAAAGCTGGCAGATTAAGCCCTCACCGAGGGAAAAAAAAAAAAAGAAATTACATAAAAAATGTAAGAGATCCTATTTTACTTCCATAAAATGGACATAAATTTCAACCAGCCGCTCTTATCCTCAAAATTGCATTAATCCGTGTCTGATTCGAAGTTTCCTTAGAATTTTCTTTTGTAACGATAACTTGAGAAGAAAAGGAAAAAAAAGAAAACTTACTTATTTTTTATAAGTCAAATCAATCCTCCTTTCTTTTAAACATGCGAATCGGTCAGTGATGTCCCCATAAAAAGGCGTTGTTTTAATTCAGATATCATTTAAAAGCTCTTTAAAATTTCCCATGTTTAAAGAATTTTCTCGCTCGCCATGTCCTCTAAATGCCAGTTCTTGCTTACTTAAAAACAATACTGCTTTGATGGGTAATTGTCCATTTATAAGCGTCTATTCAGGCTTACCTTCTTGATAAATTCAGCAATATAAAGTCGAGAGTTTTCCAAACATATATTCTCCTTACCCCTTCCCTCACTTCTCGTACGAGCCAATCAGTTAGTCGAGTTCTCAAGTTCAGCCGCCGTTAGAAAATCTTTCATCGGCTGTATCAGCTGCATACTCCCTATGCCGGAGAGGCTGCTTACGTAGTCGTTGTCATGGCAACGGTGCTGCCAATTTTCTTTTCAGCGCTCTGGGCTGAACCAAAGATTTTCCCAATTGAATTGCGGGAAGATTAAAGTGCTTTTTTTCTGAATGAGCGATCTGGCCACAATACGTTTTTTTTTTGTTTGGTTTTTTCCGGAATTTTTTTAATTTACCATAGGAATTCCACAATTCTAATCTGAAAATTAGGAAAATTAGTAGAATAAATTATTTTAAAGTATGTGCTGATAATTTCAAGTACAGCCCGGCTGTACTTGCTGTATCCCACGAGCTGCCACTGCTTTCTCTTCCCGTACGAGCTCAAAGAAAGTCCAGTGCAGACATTCAGACTCCATCCTTATCAGTTCAAAGAATCCGATTCCCAGCCCCCCCCCTTTCCACACCTGCTGACAAATGACCCCAGCCAAACTATGTTTCTGCTGCTAGAATAAATATTTTTACATGAAAGCTGTTCGGATAAAAAAAAATAACGAAACAATTTAATTACAATTTCTTTAACGAAACTAAATAGGTTGATCTGATTCATATATAACTGTTTTCTCAGAAAGAGTTACAAACCCGGAGAGAATCGGCAAAAAACACGGAAATCCGGGCTACCCCCGGAAAACAATCACCCGTTATATTAAAATTTCTTTTTTTTTTTTTTAAACTTCTACTTATGTAGATTTAATTCAAATTTCAAATATTTATGTCATGTTTAGACCAAAATATTATCAACAAATTATTTTTCCTGTTTCGCTTACATTAACTTCTACTGGATATTTTCTCCAAAAGAAGGGGGGAAAAACTAAGACAAATTGGAAAAAATCTTACCATGCAATGCATTGTGAGTCAGAACACATATTACAACTCTACATGTTAAAGTTTCGGGGATCAGATCATTTCAAACCAGTTTCTATATGTTATCTACCTGTGCATTCTCGTGGAACCCCAAAGTGCCCTTTTTGAGAACAGGGTGCCCCTTTTGAAATTTCCCCCCCGGCGGCCCTTTTTTTCTGGAGTCAACACTAAGATGGTATTTATGTGATATATCTTAATGACAATATTAAATGCAGACACTGAATTTCAAAAATAAAGTTTTATCTGTTAGTCTACTACACTTCAAATCTGCAAGAATAAAGAGCAATACTAGTGAAAATTTCTATATTTTATCACTAGTCATAGACAGATAGCTTTTTGGCTCTATTTTGTCATAAGAAACACCTCACCACAGAATGTGAAACAGGTGTGAGCATCACATACCCCACAAACATTCTGAATCATTCATTCTATTTAAACATAAATCATCTTTATCAGCATTTTTCACTCTCTGAACTCCGGAGAGAAAAAAGAAAATTAGATGAAGAAAAATTTATAATTTTGGAGAATTTTCCTGACCTATTTTGCCTTTTCCAGGCTTTTTCTAGACTTTCCTGGCCTATTTCCCATTATCCTGACTTTTCTGAACAATAGACACCCTGACATATAAAGTGAAAATTTTACTTTTTTTCAGTCAATAACACATTGTACAATAATTTAAAACATTTCATTACCTTGGAGAATATATCATCCAGTTCAGTATAAGGTGTATAAAATTAAAGACTAATGGTTATAAAATACTTTATAAAATCCAGTTTGTTTTTGTTCTTTAAAAATGATATTTACACAGTTTAGATCATTTACAGTCTTGTAGTACACTATACTCTACGTATTTTGTATCGGTGAGTCAAAGTTGCATGCTTTTCATACTCTTCATACCTTCCTTCTAATCATTATCATGGTTTCGGTCAGCAAATCTCGGTTTTTCCACTCGCGGTTTATTAAAGCATGGTTCGTTTTACCTGTATTCGACTTAGGCTGGGATGCAGAAGTAATGATCTTTCAAATTTTTATGGATAGGTTTATAAAATAAAATAGATGACTGGTCATTAAATAGCAATGAAGATTCACTTTTATTGACAGCTATTTTCTCTTTTCATCGGTGGTTGTGTACCAAAGCAAACATAACTCCTCCTTGGATGTTATATCGATATATCGAAAAATAGGCCAATCAGAACACTTAGCTCTGGAGTTACATGATTTTGCACTCGGTATGTGCACGTTTACTAACCATGAGGTGGCAAATACTTGGTGCAGTTATCATCTGAAATGGCAAGTAAATTGATTTTCTCATTATTTGTACTGGCACAGCAGTAAGCGCACAATAAAGGCTAACTTATGGTAGTGCCCCCCCCCCTCACATTTTTTTGCATATGTTCTTCAGTTTTTTATTCTTTAACAATGAACATTCAGCTGAATTTTCTACAAAATAATGTTATCGGTAAGTTTGAATGAAAATTGTATCGAGTCACACAGAGCATATTTTAACAAACAAAGTAGGTAGCACTAGTGCCACCCAGTGAAAAGATAGTGCCACGTAGTGATAAGTGCCTCCTAATGCCACCCAGCCCCAGCCATTGCTCCCATACAGCGAGAGTCTTAAACTCAATTTTGAGTTTTAAGTGGCATTAGTCATGAAAATTTTCATTTTTTTTTAATCTTCTTTCCCTTAGTGAACTTAACCTTAAAACTATTACTGCAGTATAGACCTTGTTCACTATTTTTTTTTTTAATTGATTTGAACACCACATGACTTCCTTGGACATCTTTTAAACCAAAAATATTTTCAGCATACTTCATTTAAACTTATTTTGTTTGAAAGAGATAAAATACTGCAATAATACTAAGGTTTAGTGATTTCTAGCCAAATATTTCTGCTATCACCAAGCTGAGTTCAATTTGAAAGATTTGTTTTTGACACTTAATTAGGTAAAATTTTGGCAAAAGCCGACAAGTTTGAGACACTTTACGAGATTTTGGGGATAGCAAAAGTAGTAATTGACCAGAGACTTGCAATGAATTGAATGTATCCATACACCTTAATGTATTTAAAGTCATTTGGGTGGCCCCCTGTAAATAAATTACCCAGTCGATTGCAATAAAAAATAAAAAGATGCACAGTTAGATGCTACAATAGTTCTAAATACAAAATTTCAACATTCTACGGTTAAAAGTTGTAGAGTTATGTGAAAGATGTAATTAGGTCTGCCACCGACAACTAGAAGGCGACTCTTTGCTGCTATTTTCAGCAAAAGCTGACTATGGCAACTATTTTCTTTAAAAAAGGCCTAAAAGCAACTATTTTTTGAAAAAATAAAAAAATGCGACTTTTTTGATCAGAGAATTTTATTACGGAGTTTTTTTTATCACAAGGTTAGAAAACAACTGCAAGCAGCCATTGCCAGAAATATAAAGGTATTGATTAGTTTTATTATAATAATGTGCCTATTGTATATCAATCATACTACAGATTATTATTTGCCAAGAATCACCATTTTTTATTTCACATACACCATTTTGAGCTCGTTTTACGGTATATCTCAAAAATACGCTTATTAAAGCGGCCCCTCCACAGAAATATAATTCATTACAATAACCCCATCATAAAAATAGGATTGATTACAAGCGTCCCTTCTACAAAATTACCTTCTATGAAATCGGACCTTTCTCGCTGAGATTTCAAATTAAAATGCCTTTTTCAAAGATTCTATTTTTTCGGATCGAAGTATTGTAATTGCGTTTTTAATTGTCTTTAAAAACGCAAACGCAATTTCGCAAAACGTTATCATTTGCACTTACCGAGTGCCCCCTCTAGCATATTTTGTTTTTTGCTGACTCAACTGAGAAAGAACCTTGATCTGATCGGCAGAACTATGTGCGCATTTCACTTAGGAGTTGAGGGAAGAAAATATGGTTGGGAAATTCACATATAATTTTTAGTCATCTAAATATTTAATTTCCTCCAATATCGGTAATTATGTTTGATAAATGTGTAGTTGCGAATTATTAACAATTATTATTCTAGAGTTTGTCGCCAGCTGTATAGTTATTGCTTTTCTTGATATTTTTAATTGTTTTGCATACTTGCACAAGTTCTTTCTTTTCTTCCTTTTCTCTTTTTTCTGAACAATTTACTCAACTTAATCGGCTTTCTTATTATGCATTATTCATTATTACAGATATTTACTAACCATATATAATTACAGATGATATAGAAGGTATCTTAGCTAAACGACGTTTTGCAATTATGAAATTATGTGGGATTTCCAATAATTGATCTGAAAATCAAGCGATTTGCGACATTTTGCAAATGCAGCACTTGAAATATGTTAATTTTTTTTTTTTCAAAATTAAACATAATACAGACATTTTGAATTAGCAGTGCAGATGGGTTATTTGCGCCCAATGCGGTCCTTTCATTTTCTGCCAAGTGTCTGCATTCTGCCATCCGCCTATGTGTTTTTATCTTGCCGCCTTGGTGGACACCGCCGCCACCCTTTTTGCTTATAAAAAGTGGAGTAATTTCAGAATTTTTAAATTCCAATTATTGACAAGATTTGGTATTCAAAATATTAAAATCATATTTCTGAAATTTTGAAAATTTTTAACATTTTACTAAATGAAGAAAAAAATGCAAAAGCAAAAGTAAGCTAATACTGGGAAAGTATGTCATTAGAAAACAAATTGTCAATAAGCTAACAGTTAGGTATTCTTAGAATAAACTATTAGCAATATAAGTAGTATATTTTTTCAAAATTTTTTTTTTAATTTGGTAAAATCACACAAGACAGTGCGCACTGCATGTAAACAGAGAAACAGTCTCTGAAGCTTGGCGGTTGCCAAACCCTAATGACTGTCGCCAACCATTCTGCACGATCAGCAAAGTCAAGGTATTTTAACACATTGAAATTGCTTATATATTCCACTAACAAAGAGTATAAAACAAAATACATCGTCCATATTTAACCTAAAAAACGTCTGCAAATACAGTAACAGGTAATTTAAAATGAGCAAACAGTGGACCGTTTTTAACTAAAAAAACTACAGTGGATTAAGAAACCTAGTTGTACAGCTAATGTAAACTGGGCAACACTGGCCCGTTTTCAACTCAAAAAAACATTGGTGGATTAACAACCTAGTTGTACACCTCATATAAAGTCAGTATGATTAGAATAGCACATAAATAGCACTTACGAAAACATAAAAACATCAAATATCAATTCAAAATTCACATTAAAAACCTTAAACATTGCAAAGATTTGTTTAAAAAAAAGCACTTACCTTTATTTTTTTTAATTAACCGCTCAGAAATGTCCCTAACACCCACCGGCTTATAATACAGAACCAACATGCATTCTTTTATTTAGTTTTATATTGACACTACATTTCTAACAAACACACACACACTGGCTGATAACGTAAAATCAACATGCTTTCTTTAATTTAGCTATATTCACACCATATTTCTGACAAACCCACACACACTTTTTTTTCATACAGTAACATATTTCATTCCCTTCCATCCATGACATGAAACAATTTCAAATTTTCAAACTGACGATACAGGTATTTTTATGGTTGCCAATCAAAAATACTACCGGCAGGTTAGTTCACTCCTGCTGTGCATCACCCACGATGGCGCCAGAACGATCACCAAATGAAACGTAAACACAAACATTGACATGTAAACAGCACTGGATACGGAATATAGTCCAAAAATTTGAAATTTCTGGAAGTTTTTTTTTTATAATTGGTTTGTAACAAGATGTTATTTATTTTAATCAGTGATTAAAAAACTTGTTGGTTAAAATAAAGTATGCAACCTATACAACTTTAATATATTTTTTTTACTTTAAAATTTAAAAGCTTAAGAAAGAAAATTTAGTGCTTTTAAAGAGCTTTTTTAAGTATGTCACAAAAATTAAAAAATAAAGATTTTTTTTAAAGTAAATTATTTAAAATATTTTAACATTATTTCCTACCTTTTTGAGAATACTGCAAGTCTAATTTATTATTGTCTATTTATATTTATATCGGCTAAAACTCACATATCTTATTAATAATTATTTTTTTTGTATTTATTTTAAGGATGAAGATAGTGCTTTTTAAAAAACTTAAATCCACTTTTCATGAATGAGCAAAAATTAAATTAGAACTGTGTGTGTGAAAGAGTAAGAAGAAATACATTTCAGTAACTTGATCTTAATCCAACTGTTGTACATCCAACAGTTGGATACAATACAAAATTTGTATGACTGACATTTATTCCAGTAATATTCTGTGCTCGTGAGTTCAATTTTTCTAATTTCTATATAATTATCAGTTAATGGACGAGTTTAATTGTTTGTTACACTTCTAAGTTAGGTCTAATAAGGGTTTATCAAAGTTGCTGAACATAAATCTTTGCTTTGTACTCATTCAATATTTTTTTCAAACAAAAGAATTTAAATTCCGAATTATTTTATTAATTTTGATGACTTTTATACATCTAGCATTGCAGGAATTTTAATTTTTATTATATGCAACACACATCTACCTTAATCCACAATTCACATACAATGAAAGTCCTTTGTTGTTTTAAAGTTTATACCAATAAAGGTGCAATATCGAATATGAATGTGACAGAGTGTGAAAACCAGATCCTGATCAAGGCAACTTTGGGCCCTCGCTATAACCTCCCCCTTCCTAAGAACCAATTATGACTGGTTTATTCTGAAAAGTTTTAAATCTCCCCTCCCCTCCAGACACGACATGTTGTTTTAAGTAATCAGATTCTGAAATAAACGTTATGATGTCAATGAAACAGAGAACATCCATGAAACGTTACATCGAAAGGCTATATCAGATTTGCCAAAACCTGCGGAATATAATAAGCCACTTTTTGTAAACAGTGATTTTTTTAGTAACAAATAATTCACACATTTAATTAAAAATTTTGCTATTTTCTAACCTTAAAAATACTTTTTACAAAAAGTCGTTAGTTATATTCTGTACATGTTGACAGCTATGCTATATCGACCTATATAGAGCATTTTTTTCATCTTTTTTTCAAATGGCAAAGGGGTTCGACAAAAAAAAAAAACCAAGAACAAAAACAAAAAAAAATAGTCATTTCCACATTCTTATTTATACAAATATAAATTTAAGTATTTTCATTATTCATGCATTATAATTTAAAAAATAATATGACATGAGTTTTTTTTTATCCTTCCCTGGTTATTTTATTATAAAATTCTAAAGCTGAAAAAAATAAGATTTTGGGGGCCCCTAAATTCTGTGTGCCCTGGGCAATTGCCCTGCCAGTAATATGGCACTTGTGGCCCGGTGTCAGTGTGATAAAATTGAGGAACAAGAAGCAAGTCCCAGAAGAAATTACTCCAAAAGAGAAAAAAAACTAAGGTATGCTCTTTAAAAGAAAACCTAGATGCTAAAGTTTTGCCAATAAGACAGTCTTTTTGAGATTGTTTCAAACCAGTTTCTATATTATGTTATCTACCTGTACTTTCTTGCGGAACTCAAAAGTGCCCTTTATTAATTTTTTCTTTGATTAATTCTGGCGACCTTTTTTTCTGGAGTCAACACTATTTAAGAACAAGAGTAAATAAAAATTGTTGATTTTATGTATGAATTATCCACTAAAATTACACGCAAAATTATGCAGACTGATAATAAGAATTTTAAAAGCTTGTCACAGACAGCTACAAAACTTAACAGCCACTGGGGAGGTCCACAGATATTAGTAAGAGTTAGATTTGCAAGTCAATATATGCAATTACATATGCATAAAAATCTAAAATATGCAGATATATGCAAATGCATATAAATCGGGGCCCTAATCATGATATATATCAACGAAACCTGTCAGTGAGTCTGCTTTTCTGTTTTAAAATCGTCATTAAATAAAACTGGAATTGGTCAATTGATAATAACATTCAATAGAAGGCTGCATCCCAGCCTTACTTTTTTAGTATATCAAAAGGAATTGCGAATGACATCTTATTGAAAAAAGCACCATAATGCTACAAAACTGCTATATAAAAAAACTTTTCATCAGGTTGGCCAATAATAAATTTTACAGCTAACGGATACTTTGTTATCAGTTAAACCCAAAAATTAAATTCTGGTACTTCATTATCAGAATATTGAATTACTCTGATAATTCATTAAGCGTTTAAAGCAACTTAAAAAAAAGTCTACAGCCTCTTGGGATACTATAAGTAGGGTGTCCACCAATGTCAGGAGGCCAAAATAGTATCATTAGTAACCAGGGGCGGATCTAGAGAAACCACTTAGAGGGTGGCTCTGTTTTTCATTTGGATGATACATTGATTTCCCAATACTTTTTCTCCCAATGTATAACTAGACATGGTATATCACAACTAAATAAGTATGTTGCCTGCTGAAAGGACCGTCGAAAGAAAATTCGAGTCTGGGAAGGCGGGAGGCAGAGCTGTCGTGTGCCCTATACCTATCAAGTTAGGCCGATGCTCATAAGCCATGTTTTCTATGCGTTTCAATGGACAACGGGACTGATACAGGAAAAAAATGTTCCATTGCTCTCTCCATTGTGTGTAGGGGACCGAGTTTTCAGTTTAACACATTAATCTTTTGTTGGTAGATCTCTACTGGTCATTAAAAGTCGTCAAATTCACCAGAAGAATGTCGCCTTAACCCCTGTAGTGACGACAAGATGTGACTAATCAGCAACGACCTTTATCCATGTTGTTGATCGTGGGCCCTACCCATTAACATTTTAGTATGTACAGAATATAATTGCTGAATGCATTATTGAACCCATTTCACAGCCACCGTGCAATATACAGTGTTCACAGCATACATTTTCACATTTTAGGAGGGCATTACGTTTTCCATATTAAGTAATTCTCATCCTTTTCTGTGAAGACTATTGTAAACCAACCTCAATTGCTCTTCACAACTATTATCACTATCACCTGCTATTTACAATTTGAGCTTTCTTTTTTAAAACCAGACCAGCTATATACTGCCAGGCACTCACTTTGTCTCAGAATATGTTTAATTTTATAATGAGGATTTGTACCCATACGTCTGGGTGGTGTAGACAACTTATGAGAGCAGTTGAAAGAATAAAAGCTGTACAAATCGGGGACTGTTGGATTGTTCGTCTATGCTTCAGCATCACTAGGCCGATGCTGATTGCTGCTGCATCTAACGTGACTGCAGTGGGTAAGAGAGCGTTCTCGTTGCGAATTTTACAACCTCTTAATGGCCATTCGATGTTTACCGATAAAAGATTTCTGCACTACACCGCAAACTCCATCCCCTATAAAATGGAGAGAGCAACGGAAGATTTTTTCCCTGTATCAGAGTCCCGTCGTCCATTCAAATACAGTGGAACCTGCTAAAGTGACTATCTTGGTAAAGAGATTGTCTGTCTATAGTGACAACTTTTATGCAATTTCGCCTTACAACCATCACACTTTACCACCTTTGTAAGGTGACTGTCTTTATAAGGTGACCAGTTTTGTTCTTACCAAGGGTAGTCCTTTAGACAGGTTCCACTGTGGCCAAAAAGAGTCAATAAAATTTGCCCCTCCTTCTGTTTAAAAATAAAAGCTCTATCATTTTTGTAAATGGAAAAATTATGTTTAGTCCAGATGGATTGTCGAGATAGACGATTGTGGACGTCACTAACCATTTTACAGTTTTTGTCGCAAATGTTTTTAATGCATTTTGTGGAATGACACGTGAAGCAGGCTTCTCATGCCTCACTCCGGTAACTGTGCACTATTTGTACAGGTGAATGGCTTCACAGTTTCTGGCTTTTTTCTTAAAATGCTCGACTTGTTTTCTTATTTTTTCAGTTTATCGACTATTTTTTTCATCACAAATGAACAGGGGGGTTGAGGGGGGCAGAGCCCCCCCCCTCACATAAAAGTCAAATTATTTGTGAAATTTACGTTTTTCAAATTTTTAACCCTAAATTTTTGTTAGAAAATGTGATTTCTGTGTCCATCAATTTTTAAATTTCCTTGCATTTATTTGTGTTTAGATTCCAAACTCTAAATTATTTCTAGAATTTTTCTATTTCTAATAGTTTTTGCACTTCCGGAAATGCATTTTTATAGCCCTAAATTCTTGTTCGAAAATGCGAATTCTATGTTCATCAAATCTTAAATTTTCTTGATTTTATTGTTGTTTACATTCTTAAGCCTAAATTTTTTGTAGAATTCTTCTAATTCCTATAGTTTTTCCGGTTTCGGAAATGCGATTATATGGCCATTTTCTTATTTTTCGCGCTGTCGAAAACGGCATTTTTGGCCACTTCTCTTTTTTTGATGCCGTCGAAAATGGCCTTTGGCGCCAAAAAAAATTGCCAAAAATCGAGGTCGGGGGTATCGAAGGTGGGTTATCCCTCACACAGCATCCCGCCAAGTAATTTCGAAATGCGCCAAACTGTCAAAAAGCACACACCCCCTGAAATTCCTCCTCATTCTTGCAAATGACCAGAATACTGTTCGTACAAAAAAAATCAACAGACAGCCCCTGTAGAGGGAAAAGGCCGAGGTCATTGGTGGGGTCACCTTCTTCCGGGAATATAATGAGAGACGCTGGTACAGCAGACAACACAACAAAGCCTGCGCGCTGATTTGTGACTTTGCATGTACTTCAATGAACTGAACAGTAGAATAAAAACTTGTATTTTTATCACTTTCTCTTTAAACTGTTATATTTCCTCTAAAGCTCAATTTGAGAGATAGTTTTAAAGTTAAAAATAATATTATAGAGAAGTATTTATTTTAATAAGTATTGTTCTTATACTTATTTTGCTTAAAATAAGATTTCATTTCCATTCTAATTCCAAGTAAATTTTCAAGAATTTTTCAAATTTGACATAAATTCTTTCTTTTCTTTTAAATCTGTCTTATCCCCCCCCCTTAAAACGTAATTTTATGAATTCTTAATTTGAAAAATTTTCAAAGAAAGTAAAAAACAACACAAATGCTATTTATCATTTCTTAAAACAGAAATCCAGGTCACGTCCCTCGACCTCATCGTTCGAAGTTTTCCGTGATTACCTCCGAAACTTCGAGTAAATACGGGTTGGGACCTCTTAGAAAGACCCCTACGGAGGGCACCCCACCCATATGCCTAGATCCCTCGTGTAGATAATTGGCCGTAATCGCACAACGCAATAATTAAACCAGAAATAGCTCATTTAGAGTGTCAGTTAAAATAAACACATTTAATGAGCATTTTACAAAATAAATTTCATAGTGCGAAAGAAAAAAGTAGAGCATATAATTTTAAGAGCTTAAATTATATGCTCTACTTAAATTATATTTATATTATTTACTAGTACAACAGAAATACAATATTTACACATTATACAGAGATCATGATGAATAATTATCAAAACTTTCACATAGGCAATTTTCCACCCAAGAATATTGTGTGGAAGATTTTATTTTTATACATTAGAAATAAAGAAAAGATTTTGAAAAATTGTAGAGTATATAGATTGTAATCGAACACAAATGTAATTAATATAAAGTATTACTAGATTTAAAAAGAACATTCATGCAAGTGATCACATCATAAGTGAAAAATATATATAAACTGAATTATAATATCCCCGTTTATCAGAAAAAATACTTCAATGAAGTGTTACAATATCATGTAAAATTAATACTTAATTTTTAAAGCTTTCCGGGTGATCACCGTAAACATTATCCATTTTCTTCTACTTTATAACTTTTTTTTCTGATTTACATATTACAGAGACTACACAAACAATTCATATTATTTTATAGAAAGTATCTATTGATTTGTCTTTTATTTACTTTTGTTACCATGGGTTATACATATATACATATATATATATATATTTTAATTTTTTGTCAACAAAAATCAGTTTCCAACTAATGACAAATATAGAAATTATAATTATGAAATTTAAATTGAATTTAAGCGAAACAAAAGCATAAGCAAGTTGAGCAAGAATTACTACATTTCACAAGGTTTATATAAGAGTATTTTTTTAAATGCTTTTTAATCCAAGAGTATTTTTTAATAAACCTGTCAGATTAATTGATTTCCTAATCAATATTTATAAATTAATTAATAAAAGGAATTTATTAATTTTAAGAAGACTTATCTTTCGATTTAAAATCCTATCCAAGAAATGAAGCACAATTGTTAGATATAATTTAGTTGTTCACGATTCAAAAGTAAAAATGCTTTCAACATTCATTCCTTTTCATAATGTTTTAATGATATAAAATTATTTTTACAAATAAAATTCATTTACATGTTTCTCTCGGAATATTAACTCATGTAAATTTCATTTTCAAATAATATTAGTCGAATTAGTAAAAAAAAAGTTAGTTGAATTTTATTACGGTTTTTACTGTATAATAGTAAAATTTTGTCTTAAATGGAAAGAAATATTGTCCCGTTGACGGCGGAAGTTTTCCCACTAAATAAGAGTTACATCCAGTGGCTGATCCAGGGGGAAGGGGTAAGGGGCTCCCCCATTCCAAAGACATTGCTAAAGCGTAGAATTTTACTTTATTGTGCATTTTGATTAGGGAAAATAAGCTGTTTTCTAAATTAACCCCTCCCAAAACAAATTACAATACTTTAGGATAATATTTTGTTTTATTGTATATCTTTTTTAGGTGAAAGAAGATTTTTCTTTAAAAATAACCCCTTCTAAAAAATGTTTATGAATCTGCTACTGGTTATACCGAAGAGACTAAGTATTCAGAGGCCCAAGATATATTTCCTAAAAGGATAAGTTTTTGCTTAGTTAAGGATCCGCTTAAGACAGATTTGTAATTTTAATATGTATTATAACTTCAGTACATTTCAGAATGTTCAAGCAATTATCTTTTAAGCATTTTTTAGTAATGGTCTCTTGGAAAACGTTATAGTTTATAAACTGTGCTCTACTATATTAAATATATCGTTCTCAGAGAACATGTACTTGAAAAAAAAAAAAAAATCAAACTCCTTAATAAGTTTTAGCTGGTTAAAAAAAAAATATAGTGAAAAACTTGAAAAAATTCACAGGTGTCTACGGAAACAACAAGCCTACACACATCTTTCGCAACTTTCAGAAAAGTGCAGAAATCTCTTTTATAAAAATAGGCTGGTCCCGCATTTATTTCGAAATATTTTGAAAATACAGCAACTTAAGATTTTTTCTGAATTTTCCGTAATTTTTTATTACAGTAATGAGACATTTAAACACTTTACAGCTAATGCAATTTCAATTTACCGTAGGCCATATACTGTAAAAGCACTTATTTTCGCGAGCCGTAATTTTCGCAAAAATGAAGATATCGGTGAGTTTGCAAATTTCGCGAATTTTTTTATGCGTTGAACTGAAAGCTAAAAAAAATCACGTAAATACCTAAACATAGAACCCCTTTTGCATAAGGCATTTTAAGAAACTTCCGTTTGTCCGAAAAGTTCGTACCCCCCCCCTCCCCATTTTGTACAGCTGCAAAGAAGCTGATATAAATTTAAGTGAATGAGCTGCATTCTATTACTTGTATTACTGTTTTGCATTCATGAAATAGTTGTGTAGTATTCAACAAATAGTTTTAAGAACGAAAGTTGTCAAGAGAGAGTTTGTAGCTGTAGGACCATCTTGCATCTATCAGACAACCAAACAAATATACGGCCCTACATTTCTAACGAACACATTTGCTATGTTTATGGAACATGTATTCGATCTTCTGTCCAAATCTTAAGTATGGGGTCAAATTAATGTTAAACGAGTAAAATCACTGAAGTTTAGATATAAAACTGATATTATTGAAACTCATCTAAATAATACAATAATTTTGCAAACATGCATTTTGTGTGTGTGTGTGTTTGGGGGGGGGGGGGGGGGTAACACTCGAAATATGCACATGAACTTAATATTTATTAAAACTATGGTGTTGACCTAAGTCTAAATAAGAGTAACGGGGGTCCTAGGCTTACTATTTTTTTTAGGAGATTCTATATAATTTAAAACTATGGAAAAAATATTTGTTCTAGTTTAAAATATTTTATGTAGTATTTGAGTTATATAAAAGAATCCTCTTCACAGACTATTTTTTATAGCATTTTAACTCTTTTCCAGGGACAAATATAATAATTGTCATAAATTGGGCTCTTAGGACAGATTAATATATATACAGTAGGGCACCGTTTATTCATTTCTCATTTAAACGACTTTCACATTTATACGTCATTTTCATGAAGTCCCAATTCATTCCTATTTATTTTAATGCAAAAATGCTTCGTGTATACGACGCACAATATCGGTTATACGCCGTTTTTAAACTTTCCTTAGCTTCGAAAATGTTGTACGTTTAACAACCTTCTTGTAAAGACGCAGTTGACTTTTTAAAAATGTTTACAACTCACTTTGCCTATCAGAAAACGTTGGAAAAGACTTTTCATGAACTTAATTCAATCCGTAATGCTGTAACTAATAATTAATGACAATCAGCAAATCAGGCGATTACGGATAGTTCAATAAATTCAATGTCTGTGCAAACAAAAATTACATCATGGTATTTAATGTATATTACATTAATCTTAAATGTATGCAGTAGTAGGTATTGTCCAATAAATGTAGGATTTGTTCCACTTTCAAGAGAATTTTTCATTTTACTTTATTTTTTAACTTAGATATTGTGTTTTCAGGTAAAAACTAACATGAAGTAATTTACTATTACCTTAAAAAACATACAATTATTATATTTACATAAATTTGCATTAGCAGCGTTGTTAAACATGTAATAATCAAAGTTGTTTATTAATGTTTCATTTATACGTCTTTTCAGATTGGTCCGGCTACGTAATAAGGGACCGTATCTAAGTTGAAGTCTGAAATTCTTATACATTTTCTGTATCGTGCGGAGGCAATCAGTCATTTTAATGGTTCTTCTTCTGTTGCATTGTATTCTCCCCCTTTAGGGTTATTGGGATGCTGTCTGAGGGGATCCCTCGAAGGTGTGCCAAAGACTTTCAAAGAACCGTGAAAATTTGTCCTTGAATAGATCTTCATTAAACAGAATTTGTAAAAGAATAACATTTCCCTTTACACTTTGGAAGGTGCTTGGTTTAAAACCAGTTTGCATCCACCGACCTAACCACTTGGAGTTTTCCGTGCTTTCCTCCGAAGCTCCCATCTCCAACTCTGAAACCAATCCATAATAAATACATGTTAGTACCCCTTAGAAAGACCCCCACAGACTGCACCCACCCATCGGCCTAGATCCCACGTGCAGATAATTGACTGTAATCCTACAACACCAACTCTTCACACTTAACATTCTTACGATTGTGAATATTTTACTTTATATGTTGGCGTGTTTAAAGATGCTACTTTTATTATATTATTTTATCCACAAAAAATTATTTTAAGTCACCTTAAAAAAGGTAGTAAAAACAAGCAATACAATAAAATTAGGTTTCAAGAAAATCAAAAAGAGTCAATTGTTTCATTTTTTGCCTACAATTAGTCTTTCTTCCAGATTTTATCAAATGTGAAATGTGTCAGTTTCCATTTTATGAATTTTTCTACCTAACCAGCAAGAAGCCTGAGACTTTTGCATTCATAATTTTTCTGCCAGAATAATAGCACAGCAGAAATTGCTTGGTTTTATTTTATTTTGGTAATACGAACAATTATCTACAGAGGGATCTAGGCCGAGATTGTGGTGTCCTACGCAGGGGCGTAGCCAGAAATTTTTCATGGGGGGGGGGGTTAGGACTACTACAACTCATATATATGTATGCGTGTGTGTGATAATGTAGTGAAGAATATGCATTTTGTATGGCAAAAAATTTCTCATGGGGGGGTTATGACCCCCCTAACTCCCCCGTGGCTACGCCCCTGGCCCTACGTAAAGGTTTTTCTAAGGGGTCTTAATCCATATTTATGAGAAGTTTCGGAGAAAACCACACAAGACATGACTAGGTCAACGGCTAGGTTGACAAGACGTGACCTGACTTGGAACCAGGCACTTTTCTTCTCCCAGTTGAGAGCACTACGCACTCAGCCACTCGTCGGGCCTCCAGAAATTGGAGTTACGGGATGTTATGTAACAAGCCTGCACTAGAGGCCTCTGCATTCTGGGGCGGTTGCCTTGGTCACAGGAATTTATTAGAGGTTCTAACGCGTATTCACTTTAAATCTAGAGAAAACCGACCAAAACTCCAGAACGTTAGATCAACAGCTGCGCAGTGGGGCCAAACGCGGGACCTTCACACTTCACCCGTCTATCATGTTAAGTGTCTTATCCACTCGGCCATGGTGGGGCCCAGAAATTAGAATGTTGGATGCTTTTGCTTCATGAAACCATTTGCATGCAGAAGAGCAGAAGAGTTTGCCTTGGCAAACTCTTCTAATCGGCCACATTGACTTTTTGGCCGTTTGGATTTGGAGCTCGAACTAAATTTTTGTGCTGCTTCAAGAATTTCCTCAAGGATTTGTTGATAATATTTTGCTCTAAACATGACATAAATATCTGAATTAAATCTGTATATAACTAGAAGTTTTTGATTAAAAATAAGTAATTTTGAATTTTCTGCTTAATTTTTCTTACTCAAAATTACGTGATCTAGATTTCCGTATTATGGACTATATTCCGTGTACGGTGCTTTGTTTACATATCATGTTTTTGTTTACAAATCATTGGCGAACAATCTGACGGCAGAGTGAGCGATGCACCGCCAAAGTGAAGCTACCTGCCGGTGGTAGTTGTGACTGGCAACCATAAAGAATGTGTTTCGTCAGGTTTGGGAATTTGAAATTGTTTCTGTTATTGATGGAAGGGAATGAAATGTGTTATGTTAATATATGGAAAGAATTTGTGTGTGTTTGTTAGAAATATAGTGTTATTATAAAGCTAAATAAAAGAAAGCATGCTGGTATTACGTTATAAGCCGGTGGGTGTTGGGGACATTTCTGAGCGGTTATTTAAAAAAAAATAAAGGTAAGTGCTCTTTTTTAACGAATCTTTGCAATGTTTAAGGTTTTTAATGTGAATTTTAAATTGGTATTTGGTGTGTTTATGTTTTCGTAAGTGCTATTTACGTGCTATTCTAATCATACTGACTTTATAAGAGGTGTAAAACTAGGTTGTTTAATCCACCGATGTTTTTTGAGTTGAAAACGGGCCAGTGTTTGCCCAGTTTACATTAGCTGTACAACTAGGTTGCTTAATTCACTGTTGTTTTTTTAGTTAAAAAACGGTCCACTGGTTGCGTAGTTTACATAGCTGTACAACTAGGTTGCTGAATCCACTGAGGTTTTTTTAGTTAAAAACGGTCCACTGGTTGCATAGTTTACATAGCTGTACAACTAGGTTGCTGAATCCACTGAGGTTTTTTTAGTTAAAAACGGTCCACTGGTTGCATAGTTTACATAGCTGTACAACTAGGTTGCTGAATCCACTGAGGTTTTTTTTAGTTGAAAACGGTCCACTGGTTGCATAGTTTACATAGCTGTACAACTAGGTTGCTGAATCCACTGAGGTTTTTTTAGTTAAAAACGGTCCACTGGTTGCATAGCTTACATAACTGTACAACTTGGTTGCTTAATCCACTGTATTTTTTTAGTTAAAAATGGTCCAGTGTTTGCTCATTTTAAATTGCCCGTTAGTGAATTTGCAGACGTTCTTTTGGTTAAATATGGACGTTGTATTTTGTTTTAATGTTTTTGTAAGTGGAATATATGAGCAATTTTAATGTGTTAAAATACTTTGCTGATCGTGCAAAATGGTTGGCGACAGTCGCTGGAGCTTGGCGGTTGCCAAGCTCCAGCGGTTGTCGCCGTGTTTACATGGGGTGCGCACCGGCTTGTATGATTTTACCCATCAAACAATTCAACTCATCCAACAATAGATAACTATAGAAATTGGGAAACTTGAATTCAGAACACGAAGATTGCTAGAATAAGTGACATAGTCATGCAAATTTTGTATTACATCCAATGGTTGGAATGTACAACACTATATCAAATCACTGAAATATATTTGTTCTTCCTCTTTCACTTCTAATTTAATGTTTGCTCATTCATGAAAAGTGAATATAAGATTTTTAAAGAGCACTATTCTTTAAAATAAATAAAAATAATTACTACATGTTATATAAGTTCTTTAGTAGGTATAAAATAAATATTTTTTTTTTTTTAACTCACAGAATTGTCCAAAGATATAGAATACAGTTTAACATATTTTAAATAATTTATTTTTCATAAAGCTTTTAATTTTTTGTAACATACTTAAAAAGGTCACTTTAAAAATTTTCTTTCTTAAACCTTGCTTTAATCTTTTGAAAATGAAAAAAGCATTAATATTTTATTTTAACTATCAAATGTTTTTAATCAGCTTAAAATAATTAAAATAATAAAAATAATTAACATCCTTTTGCCAGAAGTACTCAAACAAATTATATATTAAAAAACCTTCCAGAAGTATTTCGATTTTTTTAAAAACTGAAAATAAGCTTAAATTGATGACAGTTTGTTTTATGAATAACTTAGCTGTTAACTTATGACACAATTTGCTTTCTTAAGACATCCTTTCCCAGAACTAGTTATCTTTTGCATTTAATATTTTTTCTTCATTCATTAAAATGTTGAGAATTAAAAAAAAAAAAAAAACAGAAAATATATAATATGAATATTTAGAATACCAAATCTTGTCAATAGTCTGATTTACTAAATTCTGCAGTTACTCTAATTTTATATAATTACAACTGTGGCGTAATAAGAGAAGGGGGGCACCCGGGTGGCAAGATTTAAAAAAAAAAAAAAAAAAAGATGGTGGCCGGCAGGACACTTAAAAATAATATGGTGGAAAACTAAAGGACCAAAATGGGGGCAGAATGCTGAAACTTAGAATAAATGGGGCGGCAAACTGAAGGACCGCACCGGGCGCCAATGACCCTAGCGCTACACTGCTAAAGCAAAAGATCATTATTATGCTCCTTTTTTGGCAAAAGTATGTCTTTCAATTGCTTTATTCGCAAAACGTCGCAAATCGCACGTTTTTTAGATCAATTTGAGTGGATAAAGCCACTGAACACAGTAGACGCCGGAAGTGTTGAAGTGCGGCCGCGCGACTGTCGGTCTGAAGTTTCTGTCCGTTTCATCAAATGTAAAGTCAATACACGTTAGAACTCTTTAAAAAGTCATCCAACCAAGGCACCCCCCTTAGGAGATATCCCTTGTCTAGACTTGCCATAACAAACAAGCAAAATTTTCGAATCGCAAAACGTCGCTTTGCTATGGCATACTTTCTGTATCATCCTTAATTATGTATGGTTAGTAAATAGCTGTTATACATTAAGAATAATATGTACTAAGAAAGCCGATTAAAAAGAGGAAATCGTTTAGGGGGAAATTTTAAAAAAAATTTGTTAGTGCTCAAAACTATTAAAAACACGAAGAGCAATAACTATATACAGCTGGCGACGAACTCTGGAATAATGATTGTTTGATAATTCGCAACTACTTATTTATCAAACATTATTTATTTATTATTAATCAAACGTAGCTACCGATATTTAAGGATTGACAGATGGAATCGCAAATTTTTAGATAACTTAAGAAAATTTTGATTTTCCCAACCGTATTTTCTTCCCCCAACTCCTAAGTGAAATGGAGCTTAAATCCCAGGTAGTTCTGCCCGGCCGATCGGGCTTCTCATTGAGTCAGCAAAAACAAAACATACTAGAAAGGCCCCCTTTTCGGGTTACTCAGCTTGCGCAAATGCAAAGACAATGAAAAAAGCAGTAACAGTATTTCGATCTGAAAGAATTGAATATTTGAAAAAGGCATTTGTGGGAAAGATCCGATTTCATAGACGGTTTTCGTGAAAGGCCTGTTTTTATGATGGAGTTATTGTACTCAATCGCATTTCTGTGAAGGAGC